>PYUH01002869.1:0-10708 GCA_016808085.1 Suaeda aralocaspica
ATATACTAAGGAAGGGTTAGCCTTGACTAGCATCCAAGGGGGAAGTTAGTGGGCAGCGTGGCAAAAAGACTGAGGGGAATTAGTCAGCACGTGACATCTTGCTTCTAAGTTATTGATGTGTTAAAGGTAAAGACACAAGTTTTTTGCAATTTTGTTACACCTCAAGGAGGGCTTTTTCAGGGTTGTATCGTGGCTAAGCTTAGGGTGTAAGAAAGAAATGGAAAAGAAGGCTCAAATACCCATAATTAACCCAAACTATGCTACAAACTTGTTCTTAAACTTGAGCAACTCTATTATTTAAAATTTTACTTGTTGACAACTTTTCATGCATTTCCATTTGTTTGAATTGAAAATCAAAGCTGCTGTAACATTATATATTTTCTTTATGGAATTGCTTTTTAAATTATGTCCTCGTAGCATTCCCATCCCCGGGCTAAGTTTGATGTAGGTTGAAAGAAACAAGCTATGTGTTTAGGCGCAAACGGGCTACCAAGAAAGTGGATCATAATATAGGTTATTCAAGATAAGGGAGACATTTTTAGGGTTTCAAAGGTGCCTCTTATGTTGGTGTATTGCATCTTTAAATAAACACTAAGTGGACTTGGAGTGAGCCCCCAATTTTTGAGACTTAAATTGAGTCTCAATTAAACTTTTAGGCTCGTGATGACTAAGTCTATGGTTAATAAAGTAAAGTTTGTTTCCCAAAAGAGAACTTATTTGAACCACTTTGCTTTAATAACTTAATTAAGTAATTGACACATTTAATTTAAAGGATGTAAAATATAGAGTAAGCTGTTCAAGGTGTGGATGCGTCAAATTGAGGGTGCATTTGATATGAACAACGTAGTCTATATTATGCCAATTATGCTTTAACTTGTTCTTGATTGCCATGTTGATTAACTCAACTTGATGAGTTCATTCACTTGTAATTGTTTAAGCAAGATGATGAGTAGAGAGAGAATGTACAATTTGAAGATGAAATAAATTTTATTTTATTGATAGTTGAAATTAGTACATAAATGATACTTGGCAGCAAAAGTCTCAAACTCTACCATGAAAGAAGGAGAAAAGAAAAGAGAGAAATTAAACTAGGAAAGTGAATGGAGTTCTAGTTTTGGTCCAAATAATGTTTCTTGTATGTACGCGTCTACATCGTTTTGAATAATGTTCTTCGGATTTTCTTGAGCTTGCATTTGAAGAATTTTAAATTATGACCATAATTGATTGAAATTTCGTTATATTTCAGTCCAAACTATAGACCTTGGGTCTATTGATCAATAGATTCTAAATCAAACATTTAGGAGTAGGTTGAACCATGGGCTCATAATTGAAACACTTAGAATGATGCGTTTGATGCAAAGGTGGGATGGAGTGTTTAGAAAAAAGTAGTAATATAGCACATATTATCACTTTCTAAAGCAAACAAATTTTCTTTTGTTTACATTAGGCATTTTTTCATCATTTTGTATGCCAATAATATGTAGCAACCCTTGCAATTTCATATTATAATGATTGCACTTACAAGAATGTGTCCATTCAGTATGTGTTAATAGATAAAATGTTGTAAAAAAAAAAAACCAAAGTGGGTTCTTATTGAACCATAACGGGCTCTAAAATAACTTAAAACCCTTTTAGTTGGGGTTAATTATGATTTAAATGTGTATGAGTAATTTCAAATAAATACTACATATTCATCAAAACTATTCAAATACATGACATTTTAGCGCAAAAAAAGTTCTAGCGCTAGCTTCGTAGCGTGACAAAAGAAGTAGTGCTAGCAAGGTAGCGTTATTAAACTTGTGATGCTAACAGTGTAGCGCAATTAGAAGAGTTGCGCTGTTTGTGTAGCGTTGTAGAGTTAGTTATGCTGCAAGTTTCTATTGATTTTTGCTAAGTTATCATTAAATTTGTATTTTATGGGTTTGTATTCATGTCCATGTTGCCCATATATACGTTATTTAGACCTAAACGGGCCTATTATTAGACTGAACTTTTGAAAGATTGGTGATGATGTTATTTGTATGTGAGTTATTAAAAACATCGATCAAAATCGTGCATTGTCAAGCAATTAGTAATTTTCAGATTATCATTATTGGATCCTTACAAAGAGATGATGAGGGAAGACAAAAAAAAGATAGAAGAAAAATAGAAGAAAAAAGAAACGAGACTCAACAATTAGAGTTATAACAATCAAGGTTAATTGATGGGAAGCTCATATGAAAAATAAAAAATTAATAAAAAATATAAATATCATAATTAACCTTGATGGATTTTTTTTTTTTTGAGTTTAAAAAAAAAATTATTCTAAGTGTTTGATTTTTTGAAAATAATGCAAGGGAAAGTGAGATAGTTAGACTTATTAGAAATTAGGAATTAAACTAATAAAATTCTAAATGAAAGGAATTAATTAGTAAATTTCCAAAAGATTCGAATTATATTAAAAATCTCAAAAAGTTAAAGTATTTTTGAAATCGTTAATATTATTTGAATTTTCTAATAAATGTTAAGTGTATAAGTTAGTTTCTATTTAATCAAAGATTCTATTAATCAAATCCTAAGAAGATCAAGGATTTGATTAATAATATCTTTTGCAATATTTTGTTAACTAAATCAAATATATTGGTGCATAAAAATCTTCCAAGCAATCAAATGATATCAAAGAATATAATTTAAAATTATGGAAAATATTTTACGTAATCAATTAATTTAGGTAGCTAATAATATATTGTGATTAAAATTGATTTGAAAACCTCAGAAAATCTACATATGCACAAAATATAAAAAGCAAAACAAGCAACTTTATAAAACAAAAGGGAAGCAAATAATTACTAAATAATGCAGTCAAACTACGGTCAGTCATGGTCAGTCAAAAGGGTCCTACATCTAAGGAGTGTGCTCCAACACTTTGCGGTATAATAATCGTTAGATATGAAGTTTCTTCCATCTAAGTACCATGGGCGGCTTAGAAATTGATGTAGTTGGGATAAGGTTCTATCTTGCTCGGTTGCTTAGAGACCATGGGCCCCACCAAGTCAATAGTTCCTCCCCGAAATGTAGAAGTATCACGGTAATCCTAAGGCATGTTTCAAACACATGGAGGCCAAGTGTATGTTACATGTATGCAATATAACTTAAAAAATGCAAATGTTCTAAATATAATAAGTGATAATTTGAGAGAAAACTTTCAAGTCTCACCCTCTTTTAGTCCCCAGTGGAGTCGTCACTGTAGGGGCCCCGGATTTTAGGGTCCCAAATTTTTGGTCACCTTTCCCAAACCGTCCATAGGTCAAGTTAGACTTAGAAGTATTTTGCAAAAAAACAGGAGCGCAGGAATTTCAGTTGCGCTAGCGTGGTAGCGTGACAGAGTTTGTCACGCTGCAGGTGTAGCGCGGCAAGCTTTGTGACGCTGCGACGCTAGCGTGACAAAGACTGTCTCGCTACGCTATTTTGGTTTTTTTTTTGTTTTTTTAATTATCTTTTTTCGAGTGAGATAATAATATACGAATGCGGACGATGCTAGTAAGGAGTCGCCAATGAGTTTTAGGAATCAAACTCATAAACCGTGCATTTAGATTGATTACGAATGGGACACGAATACGGGACGACAATCTAAATTGCACGAATAACCCTTTCGATCCCATGGGGATGACTGCAAGTTATGATCTTACGAACCAAAGGTTGGATTCGGGAGTGAAGGTACTAATATGGCGGAGTGCGTCATATTAGCCCGTAGGCGGTCATTACTAGTTTTCTCTCAATTATACACAAATTATATAAAGAACCACAAAATAATAATTTACAACCTAACACAAAATTACTATTATTAAGGTGAAATCACATAAAACCTAATAGTTTATTCAAATCGTCGTTAACATTAATTCAAGGTTCCTAACATGATACAATTTGTCGANGGTTCCGAACATGATACAATTTGTCCAAAAATTATCTTAGTTTAATGTGATAAATTAATTCAAATTAAGCCCTTTAACAAAAACAAAATGATAAAAGCGGTAAATGATTCGGAAAACCAACAACAACAAATCCACAAGTTTGATTTTTAGGGCTCTCAGGAAACGTACCACTTCTCGTATAAAGACTGGAGTCATCGAGTGTTAATTTGGGCACAGTCGAATTATTATTTCAATATTATCAAAATTTGTAGCAACTTTTTTAAAATAAATAGCAAATAAATAATAAATAATTATTATAAAAAATAAGGTTGTTTAAAAGCAATAATTGGATTAATTAAGTATGAGGGACAGAATACGTAAAAAAAGTTTTGGGAAATGAAGGAAATGAAGGTTTTTATAACAGCATGGGAACCCTAATCGCGCTGGGCTGCTAGCGCGGTACGCCGAATCGCGCTTGCCCAGTAGCGCAGGAAACCCTACAACGCTACTAGGGTAGCGCTGCTAATTTAGTTACGCTGAGCTGTCAGCGTGACTAAATTAAGCGCGCTACATTTTTTTTTTGAAAGATCTTTTTTTTTAATCTAATTTTATTTTATTTTATTTATTTATTTCAAATAATAAAAGAGGCATTGGGATAAAAGGTCTGTTAAATAAGAATGGAAATTTTATAATATCCGAAATTTATTTTTATGCCCAAGTATACTCGATTATCCAATCTTCTAGAGAAATGAGTTTTTTAATCATCATAGAGTCCTGCCGCGGGACAGGGGGACTAAATAGGTGTCTACAGGTGACAACGGTTGTAGGCCGAGGTTTGTATGTGGGTTAGTGAACAAGTATCAAAGCACAAAGGGGAATAAAGAATATATACATATGTGGAGAGAAAAGGAAAAATAAACCTAAGAAGAGTTGGAATCTAAAACAAAACACGCGAAATAAGGGCCATGATCATATAATGAGAGCAAAGTAGGCACGATTCCCAAAGTCACAAGGCAAATTCTTCATCTAGGTATCACAAAAAGGAAAATATTAATATCTCAAGGAATAAAATGAGACAAAGGAGGTGGTCTAAATATACATGAAAGCTCAAAATATCACCAAGGTTCAAAAATGATCATTCATGCGGCATTTGATAAAGCTATGGAGTCAAGAAACCCATATTCACTACACAAGTTTAAGCTTTTATATAACATGGTTTATTACTAAACAATGCATAGCTTGAAAACAACCTTTCTAAAGTGTTTTAAGGTTATAAGCTCATGAGAAAGGGAAAATCTAAGCTAATAGTCTCTTTTTACATCATAGGGATCTAACCCTAAAACTAACTAAAAAGACCTAAAAAGTAAAATATTTTTAGACTTTTCTTTTTGAATGCATGCGGTAAATAAATTAAGTGCTCTAAATAAAAGAAAATAAACTAAGAAAATAAGACTACATGCTCTATTAACTAAATGCATTTGGATTTTTGGGAAAAGAAGGGGAGGAAAGAATTTGGATTTTATGGGTAAAGAAGAGGAGGAAAGAATTTGGAATTTAGAGGAAAGAGGGAAAAATCCTCAAAAATCCTCATCATTAAAAAACATATATCAAAAATCATCATCACTGTTATAAAATTGAGAGAAGGGGATAAAAGATGTAGTAAAGTTCATATCAATTTCTCCTTTCTTCAATAGGTAACCACCATTATATGCATGTAATACATGACTAGTAGCATCCCAAAGATATTGAAAACCATCATTATATTGTAGGAGTTACAACTTAATGAGGTATAATTACAAAGGAATGGTAAAGGATAAGAAGAGTTACAAAGAAACTCTTGGGATTATGGACATCCACCATAATTATTACATAACAATCACATGGTTATAAGTTGACAATTAAATCACCAAAACAACAATGAATTCACCATACACATTATAAATTTACGACCAAAGCCTTCAAATATATCAACAATTAAATCACTTCCTTCCCCAAGCTAGAACGAAGCAACGTCCCGGTGCTTATGGAGGAGAAAGAAGGGGGTTAAATGTTTCAACAAAACCACAATTATTTTACCAACATGACTTCAATGAATAACAAAGGAAAAGATAATAAGAAAACTTAATTTAAATTAACAATGAAAAGAAGATTTTAAACTAGCCCATGGAACTATGAAAAGCAAACAAGAACTCAAAAACTTATCATGTTTAATAACAATTGAAAAATAGTTTTAAGAAATAATACCTAACAGAGTGTGAAAACACTCTATAAACACCAAGAACGAACCTTAAGGTAGCAAATTGAAAAATAGTTAGATTTTAAGAAATGATACCCAATAGAGTGTGAAAACACTATAAACACCAAGAACGAACATTAAGGTAGCAAATATGAACTTTGAGTGAAACCCTAACTTTTCCCAATTTGAATTGTGTTGGTGTTCTTGAAGATGAGTGGAAATTTCCATTATGGTTTGTGAAATTATTTAGAACTGTTTTTTGTGAAGTGTTTAGATGAACTAGTGATGGGAATTTCTGAAGATTTGAGATGTTTAGATGATGGAGATTGATAGGAGAAGACGAGGGAGGAAGGGGGTTGGTGAGAGAAAGGGCTTCGTGTTTTGTAAAAAAAATCAGAAATGAGATCAAAGAAAAGCTGATTTTTTCTGAAATATTATGCCTAAACGAGCCCCCCACCCCCCCCAGGAGGCGTCCCTAAAGTCGGTCTGTCACGTGCTGACTAATTCCCCTTAAGTCTTTTGCCACGCTGCCCACTAACTTCCCCCTTGGATGCTAGTCAAGGCTAACCCTTCTTAGTATATAGCAAGTTTGCAACGAAAGCTGAACGAAAGAATAGAAAAAGCAACAAGTTTATGATGAGTTTTATTGCTTTGAGAGAAAACTGAATACAATAATTATATTACTCTTTCTATCTCTCTCAGTCTCTGTGGGTTGGTTGATTACAACTGAACAACTCAGGTATTTATATACATCCTCCTCCCCTACTCTAATTAGGATATTCTAGCCTTCCTATTACATCAGGACTACTCACTTCCCTACTGTACATAGAACATCCTACATTCCTAGTGATTAGGATATCCATTATTCCTAGTGTATCTAGAGGATAAGTGAGAATTCCCAGAATACCCTCCAATGTTCCGGTCCCTTCCGAATATGCTGAACTACTCTAGACCTTACAATGAGGTTCTAAAGCCTTCCAACTCTTCCAAGGTAGTAGACAACCTCTTCACCATGTACGAACTCGTTTCACCAACATAGCACGTCATCCAAAAGTAGTGCTCATCTTCAGAACAGTATCATGGTACACATTTACTACATCCTGCAGTCTGTCTACTATAGGGAGTAGAGTGTTGCTTGCACAACACTTGGGCGGCTCCCCAGGGACCTTATGCCCTCATCCTAGATCAAAGGTGGGTCCATGGTCCATCGTGACATGCTCCCCCACCAAATCCCTTGACGACCCCCGTCAAAGGCTGAGAGTCAAAGCCTCGATCTGATCCCGGAATTGCCACAGGTCATCTCTTTCCCATGTTGCCTCACTCTCTGGAGTCCTTTCCAATGAACATAGTATTCCTTGTACCTTGGAACGCCCCTGCGACGGACCACCCTTGTCGCTTCAATTGAGTCGATGTCCCTATCAAACGATGTCACTACAGCCGTAGGAGCTCGTTGTGACTCGCCCCTCATTGGATCCGCCATGTCTTGTGGTAGGGCTTTAAAATACTTAATGGAACACCGGATGGATTTTCAACTTGTCTGGTTACGTCACTTTGTAGGATACTTTTCCTACTTTCCAGGATTTGAAACGGCCCTTCTATTTGCGCACCAAACCCTTGTGAACTTTCCTGAATGCTTTGAATTGCTGTGGGATAACTTTATCATAACTAAGTCCCCAACTTGATACTCAGCCAGCCTTCGATGTTTGTCTGCCCATTTTTTCATCTTTTTCGTGGCTTTGCTCAGGTAATCTTGTTATATCCATCTGTTGGTCCCACTCTCTTGCAACTCGATATGCAGCAGGCTACTACCCTGTGCCTGTTGCAACTGATTGTGGTGGCGAGGGTTCGTGAGAAAAAAGCTGAGACCAAACTTTGCTGCGTCGACTCTGATCTCTCTGCAGATTGTAGGAGAATTGAGCACATCAATCAACCTGGCCCAATTTCTTTGGTTAGACTCACAAAGTGCCTCAAGTAAAGTTCTAACAAGGCGTTCACCCTCTCCGTCTGCCCATCATCTGTGATGAAAGCTTGTTGATAAGTGAAGGCTTGACCCTAAAAGCTGAACAACTCTGTCCAGAACTTGAGTGAACCTTGGATTCGATCTACGTAATGATGGTCGAGGAAGTCCCAATACTTCACTACGTTCTTGAAGAATAAACTTGCGGCTTGCTCGGCTGTGCAGTCCTAGTGCGGAGTGAAACAGTAATACGGTTGATGAGACGACTAGAATCTACAACAAATGATCGAGCCACACCCCTCAGACTTGGGTAAGGCCGATATGAAGTCCATTGACACACTCTCCCATGGCTTCTCAGTGTGGGGAAGCGGTTCCAGAGTCCAGCTGGAACTTGTTGTCAATCTTGTCTTGCTGGCACACAGACAAGTCTTCACGTATGGCTATAAGTAGTCGAAGTAAAACAGCTCAATGAGACTAGAGTAGGCAAGTCGTGATTGCCTGGATGTCCGGCCCACATTGAATCGTGACACTCCTCATTATTCCCTCCTAAGATGTAACAAGGATGAGTACTAGAAATGAATGTGGATGGTTCGACCTACCTGACACCCTTCTGTTGTTTCCTCTTCTGATTTTTTTTGTTTTTGGTCCCCTCTTCCACTCTGTGACTCGGTGGTGATAGAGAACCGTTTCAAACCCTCACTTCCCAGGCTCCAGGAGTGCCTGGAATGTGAAAGGGATAAGTTGACAAGAGGTCTCACGAAGTTACTGGCGATCTATATTCCTATCTAGCTCGTTGCCAATCGTAGCGATAACTGGACAGCATCGCGACGAATTCATCCGGCTTTATTCTGTGTTAATCAACTCTCTAAGAAGTCTTGCACCAGCTTGCTTGGGGACTAAGTTTTCTTCTGGATTTGAAAATAACTTGTTGCTACTCTGTCGGTCATTGGTGGGACCGACTCCCAAGTAAGTAGTGCCTCCAAATGCGCAAGCAATGAATGATTGCAGTCATCTCCTTGTCATGACACAGGATAACGCTTCTCAGTGTCATTCAGTTCGCGACTCATATGCAACAGGATGCCCTTCTTGCATAAGCACCCCTCCTATGGGCATAGTCTGATGGCATCTGTAGCAGCTCGAATGCTTTGGATAACTGGGTAAGGCTAAACAGGCTCCTCTGTGACAGCTTGTTTCAAGTCATCAAAAGCTTCTTGACACTTGTCACTCCACAACCATTGCACCTTCTTCTTCAATAAGTCGGTTATGGTGCTCCCTTGCCGAGTAGCTCTTTTGAACGCTGTAATAGTTTGCGAGTCCAGAATGACCGCACTCCGTGACATTCCTGGGCTCACTCCCATTCTTTGATGGCTTGCCATTTGTCGTATTCCATCATGATCTTCCTTCCTGATATGATGCCCTAAGAAGGCCACCTCCTCTTGCCCAAACGAGCACATTCTCCTTTTTCACATAGAGCTCGTTGTCCTCAAGGAAGCAATGGAACATTCTTTACCGGTCTTACCATGTATACGACAAGGTCTTGAAGGTTGTACGCTGGATACGACAATGTCGTCAAGGTAGATACCACAAAGTCATCAAGGAATGGCCTGAAGATCTTGTTCAATTTAATGAGAAATGTGGCTGGGTGAATTGGTAGACCAAAAGGCATCACCAAAAATTCGTTAAAGACCCCATACGATTCGCATGCGCTTGCTCATCCCCTTCAGCTATCGAACACTGCCAATACCACCGATCTGAGTCGAGTTTGGAAAGTACCCATGGCTTTACCGAGTCGATAAAGAGATCTGCCAACCACGAAGATTGGAGCTTGTTCTTCACTGTGATCTTATGCAAGCCCGATAGTCCAATGCACCATTCGCACAGCTCCCTCATGGCTTTCTTTGAAAAAGCACAGGTTGCTACCATAGGTGCCTTGGGATGGCCGGATGAACCTGCATCCAACAACTCCTTGAGTTGCTTCCTTAGCTGCCTCGGAGTCTGGGGGTGCCATCCTAGTACGGGGGTGACATTGCCTGGAGGTTTGCCACCTTGCTCCGGCTCAATCTCGTGATCTACCTCCCTTACTAGTAGGAACTTCTTCGGAAGTTCCGGAGGATAGCTCTTCAGACCTCCTGGAGAACCTTCGGAAATTTCTGTTAGAATCCTCCCACTCTTGAGACTCCTTTTGCGACGTTGTGCCCAGGCAACGTAGCTTCACCTTCTTCACGGCCCTTGCAAGTTGGAGAGCTGACTAAAGTCTTGGGCTTCCCACGTCTTCCATGAAAGGACAGACCTGTTCCATTGTTCCCCTTATCTGGTTAAGGTCTCTATTTTTTCTGTCTCCAATGTCAACGGCCTCACTGAGTGACAGAACTCAGCCCAATACTAGTGAGAAGTTCATCCAGTTGACAAACCGTGAGATTTACAGTACCATCATTCCCCTAAACGAAAGTAGGTACACCCCTTGACCCCTAGGCTAGACACCGCGAAGCTATGGACGGTCTTCACCCTGCCTGGCTCATTGGCGTCATGTTATAATCCTAATCTTGTTGCCCTCCCCCCTTGGGCAACAAAGTTGGGACGTGGCAAACCCGTGTGCGATGAGTGCCTTGAAGCATGCCCATTCAC
>PYUH01002870.1:0-14476 GCA_016808085.1 Suaeda aralocaspica
ACGTTTCCGACGGAATTCCGTCGCAAAGACGTTTTCCGACGGAATTTCAAGATTTAGCGACGGAATTTTTCGTCGCACAGTGTAATGTGTGGTCAAGGAGAAAGTGAATAGTTAGCCACTCACAATTAATGTTTGGTAAAGGAAGTTCAGTTTAATTAAAGGACACACATGAGTTTATTTTTAGAATCACTTTAAAACAAAGATAATTAATATGGATTGCTTGATTTGATGTATGTTCTTATGTGATGTTGCATGGGAGTCATGACATTGTTCAACCGGTTAATCACGTAATATGCAAGAGGATTCGCGTCAAAACTCTTGGAACGTATATACCTTGAGTATGACCAATGGGGGGAGTCGTATGGAACAGAGATCTATGACTTCTAATTGGAGTATAAGACGTCGTACTCTTTTATATTTTTAATGCGCTGGAATTCCATCACTTTGTGTGACATAGGTAATACCTTTTTGGAGTTGCTTCCAAGTTGGTGCCCCATAGGGCAATTTTTAAAGGAAAGGAAACCCTTTCGATACGGAATCCAAGGTCTAAATATAATAATTAATTTATTGAGTCTATGCACAGGTGAAGAGTTGTCAAAGGTAAGATGTGTGTTATGTTTTAATTTATGTTGTTTTATTGCATAGTCTTTAGTAGTTATGTACTCATCTTTACTGACTGTTTGTTTTCTGTGCATGGCTTTGTCTTGCATTTGGCCCTACAATGACCCACTTCTTGGCGAGTCGTTGTCTAGAATAAGAAAAGCTACAGGTACAAGTGAGCATAAGTCATTTCATGCTGGGCTGGAGTGAGAGTGTCTGCGGTGCAGTTTCTTAGTTTTAATTTTATTGCTTATGAAGTTCTGACTTTTAATTGGATGTTGTTTTATTTTCAAAGTTTCTAGTTTTGGTTTTTAAGGGCCATTAAATTGGTTCCGAAGTGTAATAAAGTTTTAAGTTGATTTTTATTATTGATGTTAGTTTGAATTTGGTTTCAGATTGTTTTGAAGTTTAATTTTTAAATTGGGTTTGGTTTTAAGATTTCCATTGTACTCCTTTGATAAATGCCTTAGCCGTTATCATGGTGGCGTTATTACTTTGTTCTTTCCTTGTTATTTAGGAGTTTTAATAATTATAATTCTTTAATATTGATAGTATATTTTCTAGAAAATTATAGAGTACAAAGTTAGGAAATTCCAGGGTGTTACACCTACCACTCTTAAAAATGTGAAAATATATTAATCATGACATTTAAAAGCTAACGAGTCATACTAATAAGGAGCACTTCTCAATAGTTCATGGACCATTATACTTCTTTCTATAATATCATTTAGAGAATCATTTGCCAAATCAATTTTGTTTAATAAAATAAAAGCATACTACTCTTACAATGCTTGGAGCATTCTTAAATAATCATTATAAAACAAATTATAATTAACTTAATTAAAGAATGTTTGAGATAGAAGCACTTACATTAAAAAAGAAGAAGCAGTTAAAGGAAAGAGCAGAGTAGCGGAAGACAATGTGCTACGCTAACAACTCAGCGTCACAAACCCAAACACGCTGCCTCTGTAGCGCGACTAGCTCTACCACGCTACAACATGTAGCGCGACTAATTCTGCAGCACAATCACTCAAGCCCAGCAATGAAACCACACCAATGTCCCTACGCAAAACTTGTAACACGCTGGCATTTGCTAACCTCTTACTTCTTGTTTTTCCGGAAAACTTATTATAATTATTCAGGATTGTATTTATTAAAACTTCTAGATATGGAATAACCAAAGTATTACCGCCACCGTGATAACGGCTATGGCATTTATCAACGTACTACAACAGAAGTCTTAAAACCAAAACAACTTATAACTAAATTCAAAACCATCTCAAAATAAAAATCAACTTTAAACTTATTACACTACGGAACCATATTAATGGCCCTTAAAATCCAAAACCAAAACTAAAAGTCTTTAGAAATAACCATCATCCAAAATAAATGTTAGTCATCATAAGCAATAAAATAAAGTAAAGCTACAAAACACAGCAAGCGCTCTCACTCCAGCCCATCATAAAATGACTTATACCCACTTGTACCTGCACAAGTGGGTCATCGTAGGGCCAAGTCCAAGACAAAGCCATGCACACAAAACAAACAGTCATTAAATCTGAGTACATAACTACTAAAGACTATGCAACAACAAATAAGAAATAAAACATGCACTCAAATTACCTTTGACAACCTTTTACCTGTACATGGACTTAATTAAATTAATTATTATATTTAAACTTATGGATCCTGCATCGAACGGGTTTCCTCCTTAAAACTCATCACCCTATTGGGCACCAACTTGGGAGCAACTCCAACTACATATTACTATGTCAAATAAAGTGACGGATATCTAAAGCATTAAAAAATAGAAAAGAGTACAACGTCTTGTACTCCAATTAGAATTCATAGATCATTGATCCATATGACTCCCCCCATTGTTCATACACAAGGTATATACGTTCCAAGAGTTTTGATGCAAGCCCTCTTACACTTTACATGATTAACCAGATTAGAAATGTTATGACTCACTTACAACATCACATAAAGACATGCATCAAATCAAGCAGGCCAAATTTATTATCTTTAATTTAAAATGATTCAAAATTAAACTCAAGTGTGTCCTCTAATTAAACTAGACTTCCCTTACCACACATTAACTGTGAGTGGCTAATTACTTACTTTCTCCTTGACCACACATTAAACTGTGAGTGGCAACATGTCTAAAATAATTGCTCATAACTTCTTTTAATCATGTGAATAAAAATTCACACTACCTTTCTTGTTGATTAAGTAACTAACCAACTTTAAAATAACTTCCTTTCTTGATTAATAAACTATTGGCCTAATTAAACTGATCATAACATTCCGATGCAAGCTTATAATAAAAAACATTGAATGTCAACATACTACAAAAACATGCTTCTAATAAACTTGTCATGCACATAAATTCATGATTCAACAAGCATAACAATATTTCATACAATCAAGGATCATCCAAGCATGAATTCTAGTTCTTGTGTTTGTCTTTGGTACTTACGTACCTTGTAAAGTAACGATGCTCCGGCAAAACTTCTAGAAGTGGAGTAGTTCAAAGTCTCCTACATAAGGAAAAACTGAAACTAAATTAAAACTTATTGAGTAAGTTCTACAACAACTACAAACTAACTTCTATATTGGAACTTGTCCAAAACATTCCTTATATGGTCTCTATGCAATTCCATACTACACTTTACTTTTCTATTGTATGACTACTTGGTTTACGGGACTTATTTATGCTTTATAAAACCTTAGTATAAATTTTATGCCACTTTAGAAAAGTGGACAGCAATATAAAATTACCAAAACACCTTGAAAAACTTCAAAAACAACATAAATAAATCATACAATGTATTACTTAATTTATATGATCAACTTAAGCTAATTACATACTTTAAAAGCCTAATTATTCACTTTATATATACTAGACAGCATGTTAAACAAGCTGAAAATCACTTTTAAGCGTCATAAAACATACTAAAAATTATATGTAACATCATAGAATTCATATGTGACCATACTAGCACAATATGAACACTTAAAACTTACTTTAACTTGTTTTTATAAAAATTTCAGATTTATTTATTAACTTTAATGTCATGAAAAACTCATAAAAACATCAAAATTTCATGGTTAAACTCTTCCACAATCAACTAACATAATTATGAAACCAAACTATGCTTTAGAACAATTTTTTATAAGCCAAAACATGTTCATAATATTTATTCAATTGAACTTCATGATTATAAATTTTGGACAGCAATTTATTTTATTTTCAAAGCCTTTAAAAATCAATCTAAACTTCATAAAATCATCATGAATTCACACAACAATAATTCATGATCATAATATTGAAGTTTAAGTCATAAAAATTCATAAAATTTATAACTTTCATGATTTACAAACCCTAATCTAAAATTTCATTAACAACAATTTAATTTATGCCTTAAAATAAATCATAACTTTATTAAACATGTTTAATACTCATAAAAACATGATTAAACATAAATATTAACATGAATATGCAAGATTGAATTAAAAAGAAGGAGAAAGTTTTTTTTTATATAAAGGTTCGAAAATACCGAAGAGGGGGAGGAGTTACCGGCGGTGGTGGCTCCGGCACTCCGGCGGCGGTCCGGCAGTGGGGTCCGGCTGGCCACGGATCGCCTAAACACAAAAATGATTTTTTTTTCTTTCCGAAAAACAGAGCTACAGTTTTTTTTTCTTTTTTTCGGAAATCACACTCTCTTTTTTTTCTCTCTCTCTTTTCTCCCTAAATTTCGGAATCCTAATGACAACTTATGAGCATGAAAATCTGAAAATTTGGGTTTTAAAGGGAATTTCTAGGCCCCAAAGTAGGATTTGGAAAAGCCCATACTTATCCTAACAAGTGGAAATTACCTCTAGGCCCTTGCCTCAAAATAAATTGGGAAACCTTTGAAAATTCTATTTTTAAAAGCCTTTTAAAATTTTTAAAACATAAAATATTATTTATGAACGCAAATAATTATTATCAATCATAACTTATTTATTATTTATTTTATTATTCTTAATTTCTTTTTATTTAATATTCCTATTGAACATAATTTTTCAATCAAAATATTAAAATCATACGAATAAAATACAAAAATACTTTCTTAAAATATGTGAAAATGTGGGGTATTACAGTCTACCCCCTTTAAAAGAAGTTTCGTCCCAAAACTTTGTGTAGATTAGTGTATGGAATTTGAATAGAGACTACATTTGCTTCAAACTTTCTTACTGAAATACTATGTTGTTGTAGACCTTAGACACTTACTTGACAACCATCTACTAGACAAACATAAACTTCTTACTTAAAAGTCATAGAAACTCATAAAAAATTGCAAAATTGAGGGTAAAAACGCGCGAAAAATAGTTTGCTTTCTACCCCCCTTAAAAATTGAGTTACGTCCCCGTAACTCTACTACTAACTTGAAATAGCTCTGGTATTTTCTCTCATCATATCTTCAGCTTCCCAAGTAGCTTCTTCAATGTCTTGGTTAGACCACAACACCTTCACTATTTTGACACTCTTCCTACGAATATCTCTGACCTTACTATCTACGATCTAATTAGCCTCTCTTCATAGGTCAAACTTTGGTCTAACTCTATTGTTTCAGGTTGTAACACATGTGACTCATCCATCACATACTTTAATTTCTTAGTTGAGACACATGAAAAACATTGTGAACCTTGCTCAACTCCACTGGTAGTGCTAACTTATAGGCTACCTTTCAAACCCTTTACAAGATCTCATAGGGTCCTATGTATTTTGGGCTCAATTTTCCATTCCTTCCAAACCTCATCACTCCTTTCGTTGGTGATACCTTAACTAACACCTTATCGCCAACTTCAAACACAACTTCTTGGCATTTTTGATCCGCATAGGACTTTTGTCTCTCTTGTGCTGCTTGAATCTTTGCTTGTATTACTCTAATTTTCTTGGTGGTTTCTTCTATTAATTAAGGTCCTAGAATCATTGTCTCACTTATGTCGTTCCAACACAAGGGGATGCTACACTTCCTTCCATACAAGGCCTCAAAAGGTGCCATGCCAATACTTGCATGGTAACTATTGTTGTATGAAAACTCAATGAGATCCAAGTGATCCTCCCAACTCCCTTGAAAGTCCACTACACAAGCGCTTAGCATGTCCTATAAGGTTTGTATGGTTCTCTCTGTTTGTCCATTAGTTGCTGGATGGAAAGTTGTACTCATTTTCAATGATGACACGATTGTGTTCATGAGGTCCAAGAGCACAATGCAAAAGCTTTTTGGCTATATTATTGATTTCCATTTTTTCAAAATCATAAATCATATTTATCATATTTTGACAAAGGCTTTGGAATTACCTCACCTTTGTCATTCTTTTTAGTAACTTCAAAATAACCGATTTCAATTACACGCCATACCTGGTAATTTTCAGCTTGGATAAATATCACCATACGATTTTTCAAGTAAGTATAGAATTTACCATCAAACATTGGAGGCCTTTGTGTTGAGTCACTAGTACAAAAAACAAGATTTGCTGCGGTTTTTTGCCGGTTATTTGCTGCGGTTTTGAACCGCAGCACTTATNTAACCTTCCTAAAGTCTTTGTGTAGTATTCATTGTTCCTCCAGGAACCAGCTCTTCAAGGTTGCTTGAATTTCCGCTAACAGGCTCTGATACCAATTGTTGGAACGTAGAACAATATAAGAGGGGAAGGGTGAATTGTAGTTGTGTGTGCCTTTGGATGTTTCTTGCGGAATTTAAAAAGTTAAAGCAATAAAGAGACGAGAGGTTTAGCGAGTAAACTTTCTAGGGCCCAACTGGAAATAAAACCTCGACCCACCAGGGTTTTTCGCTGAACTCTTCACTATAGGTAAAACACAATGTTACAATCCTATAGACTTTATGGGCCACAACCGAGTTCCTCTACGAACTCTAGTTCCCATTTAAAGTTCCCTCAAACTTCAACTCTCACTGACATCTCTCACTAACATCACTCGAAGTCTTCTCTCTTTATTGTCTTTTGGCTTTACTCAAAGCCTCAACTCTCTCTTGTGACTTCACTCGAAGTCTTTCTCACACAACAACAATTACAGGAAATTCACTCAAATTCCCCCTTACCCCAAAACCAAAATTACAGAATTTGACAACTCTTATAAGGAACATAAAGGAACATGGACAGGAACACCCTTACGAACACAAGAAAAACTTTTTGCAATTATGAACGCTTAAGTTGTGAATTTGTGAGTTGTAATCTTTACTGAAGAAAACTAGTTGCTATTTGTAGAGTTAGCAAGATGATTCCCCAAGTAAAATCCCTAACAACTAACACCACTAAGTAGCCCCATTATCTCTTCAACGGTAAGATTAGTTTTGACTTTTACCCAGTAAAGCTCCAGGAACTCAGTCAAGGCACACCCCACTCCCTAATTTAGAGGAGAACGTGCATTTTGACTCAGTTTTGTTTCCAGAAATATTTTCTCGTAAAACTTCTAGAAAGAAGATTAGAAGATAATTTGGTTAGAAGAAAAACCCTGGATCCTAAAATTTAGGAAATTTTTTTTCTAAACCTAAAAATAAAACCAATTTTTAGAGAAGATAAAATTTAATTAAATATAAATTTTATCCTAAGTATCTAATGATTTTATTTATTCTAACCCTAGAGCAATATTAGGTGTATAACTAGTTATGAGATTATACGGCATAGTTAGTGATATTATCTTTTGACTGTTCCTGACCTAGTTTAGAACTTGGTTCCTTTTACAAATAAAAGTATAATAAACTCATTTTACTTTGTTTGATCCACAACTCCTTGACTTGTTTCTAATTGTATCTTCCATGATTCTTTGCACATGTTGAAGGAGTATTCAACATTCTCCATAATTAATCATGCCTTAACACACTTAGAAAACAATATTAAATTGTTTGCCTTTGTTGGTAAATTATGTCATCATCAAAACACATAGGGTCAACAGTTTAATAAATAATATTTGAAGAAATGATGATGAAAAGCCATTTACTCACTTGAATTGATTAGAACAAGAACCAACTTTTTATTGCTAACTAAGCTTATTTACAAAAGCTTTGTAAAATATTTTTTTACTCTATTCCACTACACATCTTTTTTTCTTTTCGTTTTCTCTTTCCTTTTTCTAATCTTTTTTTTTTTACTATAACGAATTTATACAATAGGACAACAATGAAGACAAGCTTCACTAATTACATAGGTTGATGTAGACATTTAATTTGGTCGTCGGTCCCGTGGTAAAACTCCATGATGAACAATAAAACCCACTTCTATAGATTATTGGACTTAATTTTATATAAGCTCGATATTTGATTAAAAAAAAAAAACGAGTTTTAGCGTAGCGCGACTCATCAAGTCGTGCTGACGCAGCAGCGTGACAAGTAAACCAGCGCTAGCTGCGCAGCGTGACAGCTTGTGTCACGCTGGCTGATCAGCGTTATTAAACTTGTAACGCCAGCGTGATAAAACCTGTCGCGCTACACATTTTTCTTATAAATATCCTTTTTTCTCCTCTAAAACGATCCTCTTGACTTTCTTGATTTTTTCTACCCATTCTGACACTTCCAAAACCGATTCTCTTATTCTCCTAAACCTACTTTCTCTCTCTTTTTTCTCCTCTTCTCTTTACACTTAAACTTTTCTCCATCAAATTATCTTTTTATTTCATTTCAAAATGTAATAAATTTGCTTATTTATTACTATTTTGAGTAAATTCGCTTATTTACTGAAATTATTGTAATAAATTCGCTTATTTATTACTATTAGAAATGAAATAAAAAGATAATTTGATGGAGAAAAGTTTTAAGTGTAAAGAGAAGAGGAGAAAAAAGAGAGAGAAAGTAGGTTTAGGAGAATAAGAGAATCGGTTTTGGAAGTGTGAGAATGGGTAGAAAAAATCAAGAAAGTCAAGAGGATCGTTTTAGAGGAGAAAAAAGGATATTTATAAGAAAAATGTGTAGCGCGACATGTTTTATCACGCTGGCCAGGTAGCGTTACAAGTTTAATAACGCTGACCAGCCAGCGTGACACAAGCTGTCACGCTGCGCAGCTAGCGCTGGTTTACTTGTCACGCTGCTGCGTCAGCACGACTTGCTGAGTCGCGCTACACTAAAACTCGTTTTTTTTTTAATCAAATATTGAGCTTATATAAAATTAAGTCCAATAATCTAGAGAACTGAGTTTTATTGTTCATCATGGAGTCTTACCACGGGACCGAGGACTAAATTAGATGTCTACAGTTAGCCCCCACTTTGATTGAGTCTGAGTAAGACGAAAATCAAAGTATGCTCGAATCGGTTTTCGAGATTTCCATATTCGAAACCGAGGGCTCCTTATTAACCAACGGGTGTATCAAGGTTTTAGAAAGCAATGGCTTCAAGAACATAAAAAACGTTTTTGTTTTCGAAAATTGGAATAGTTATTTTCTAATTAATCGACTTTCTTACTTTGAAATCGAAATATAGAAAATGAGTTTTAATAAATTCGTTTATTTATTAAAACATTGTAAATTCAATTTTATAAGCAAAAGTAATATATTAGTCTATTTATTACTAATCTAGTAAATTAGCTTATTTACTAAAATATCTGAACACAAAAGGGTAATAAATTCACTTATTTATTACTATTTTAGTAAATTCGCTTATTTACTAAAGAGGTGTTTGAAGAAAAGATAGTAAATTCGCTTATTTATTACTATTTTTGTAAATTCGCTTATTTACTAAAAAAGTGTTTGAAGAAAATGTAATAAATTCGCTTATTTATTACTATTTTTAGTAAATCCGATTATATACCAGAATTGTAGACAAAGTGTAATAAATTCGCTCATTTATTAGCTTTTTTTGAGTAAACTCGCTTATTTACCGAAATTATTGAAAAATGTAATAAATTCGCTTATTTTACTATTTTTAGTAAATTCGCTTATATACTAAGAATATTTAAAGAAAAGGTAATAAATTCGCCCATTTATTACGTTTTGAGTAAATTCGCTTATTTACCGAAACTATTAAAAAAAATGTAATAAATTCGCTCATTTATTACTATTTTGAGTAAATTCGTTTATTTACCGAAATTATTGAAAAAGTGTAATAAATTCGCTCATTATTACTTTTTTGGAGTAAATTCGCTTATTTACTAGAATTGTTGACAAAAGCTAATGACGTTGTCATAAAATCACAAACCTTAACTCAATGTATTTTTCCTTTTGAGTATTTTGGATAAAGGAGTGAGAAAAGGGATTAACATCAAAAACAAAGTCAAAGCATTTGAAAATACAACAAAGCACAGTCAAGAGCGCTAGCCTTGTAGCGTCACAAAGCCAACCACGCGGATGCGTCAACGTGACAGTAGAAACAGCGCTAAGACCTTCAGCGCGGTTGCTGCTATCACGCTCCCAAGTGAGCGTTTCTTCATTTGTTGTGTTTGAAAGGTTGCTCAAATTATAAAAGTTGATGTTGAATTGATAATACATGGTAGTGTTGTGTAGGGACATTGGCGTGGTTTCATTGCTGGGCTTGAGTGATGGCGCTGTAGCATTAGTCGCGCTACTGAGGCAGCGTGTTTTGGTTTGTGACGGTGAGGTGTAAGCGTAGCACATTTTCTTGCGCTACTCTGCTTTTTCCTTTAAGTGCTTCTTCTTTTGTAATGTAAGTGCTTCTATCTCAAACATTTTTTAATTAAGATAATTTTGAGAAATATGAGATGAATTTGTGCTTACATGTTGATTTAGAGAATTATTTGTTATAACTTATTTAAATGTAGTCATACAAATGTTCAAGCATATGAAAAAAAAATTTTGTTTTATAACAGGTTATTGAAGAATGCTCCAAGCATTGTAAGAGTAGTATGCTTTTATTTTATTAAACAAAAGTGCTTTGGCAAATGATTCTCTAAATGATGTTATAGAATGAAGTATAATGCTCCATGAACTATTGAGAAGTGCTCTTGATTAGTTTATTATAAGAGTAATGGGCTCTTAATTAATAATCAAAAAGTGAAAATGCTCTTGATTAATTTATTTTAATTATAAGAGTAATGAGCTCTTAATTTATAACCAAAAATGAAAATGCTCTTAATATTTATGATGCAACGTGCTCCAAGAATAAGAAATCAATTATCCCATCATTTGGTATGATAAAAGTAAAAATGCTCTTAATTTTACCTCAAATAACATAGTGCAAGAAAATTAGTTGCTCTGCTACTGTAGCGTGACAAACTTTGTTGCGCTACACTATGGAGCACTGAAAATTTTGTGGAGCTCTTCATTTAGCGCTACAAAGTCTGTGATGCTACGCCTTTTTAATTTTCTAGCTCTTTTTTTTTGTGTGAAAGCTTTTCAAGTTTAACTTCATTAATTGTTCTTGTATTATTGATTAGACCTTGGGCCTTTTACCTTTGACATATACCTAATGAGCTATATTTTGAGATCGAGGGTCCGAGGAGGGGAGGGGGGGGATGGCAATAGTTTGTGGAGGGTTATCCGACATACTCCCAAAAAAATAATCGCTAAAATGAAGTTTCAAGTGAGAAAACTTCCATGTTTTTTTTATCATAAGGGGAATCAAGCAAATATCATAAGCTTAATGAGATTTTGAAGCAAGCCGCTTCATAACTAATTTTGAAAAGAACGTAGCCCCCAGGTTGTATAAAGTGGTGTAAGTATGGAGACTAGTAGCAACAAGAAAGGTCACAAATATGTATGCAAAGCTAGCTAGAAGACTATGTACAAGTTAGTTATATGCTCAAATTAGCTACAAATAAGCACGGGGAAAACAACCAAAAAATATGCACAAATGAACACGGAGGTGCCATAGCATGAGTTACTAGGAAGCAAGGGACGGGAGTGTCTTAACTTTCCCTAAATCGATTTTTTTTTTTTTGAAAAAAAACATGATTATTTTTTTGTACGAGGAGAATGAGGAAGAAAGAATAGTAGAAGTTAAGGATCCAAAATTGATTACAGTTGTTGTATAATATGCTTGACAGCGATTATGATTCAAAGGGGAATGATTTTAGCTTGCTCATTTGTTCTTAGATTATGAGCCATCATCTTATACTTTCGTGATTGTCTTGTTTGAGAAGTTTGTTTCAAATTCAACTATTGGCTATTAGTAATGTGAATCTCTTTAGAGAAATAAGAAATCAATATTATAAATGCTTGCTTAAGTTTTGAAGTGTTGAATATGATAATGCTTGAAGTAGACGAGTTGCCAAGTTTATGAAGACCAAAACTAGAAGAGATAGGAAAGATTTTGGTGATGAGAGGATGATATGGAGTCAAAGTGATGCTTCATGCTGCCATGGATAGGCATAAGATAGCTATGAAAATTCATTCTTTAAGAGAAAATGAAGAAGTTGGATGATTTTGCGGAATAAAAAGGAATAAGTAAAGGAAGTATGTGAGTGTTTGAGTTGAAAGATGACACTACAAGAGTTGATGATGATGAGCATGAGAAAGGAAAGAAGCTTGATGAAGAAGAGTATGTGTGAAAAAAGGAAAGAAGGATGATATGTGTAGAAGAACATGACTTGCTTTATGTGACATTAAGGTAATTTTCTTTTAAGGACGGTTGTGCGTCCTAAAATAAAACAGTATCCAAGACCTTAGGTGAGACTTGTGTTCAAAGGACCCTTTTTTTCATTGACCCTTAAAATTTTACTCATGTTACCTGTCCTTAAGATGTAGGACTATTAAGACCGCACCTTATGAAAGGTTACATACGTATCCAGTTGGAATCAGGTCTTACGTAGTCTTGCTTCTAAGTTATTGAGTGTCACGAGTGGACCAGTGACCCCGTTGATCTAGGAATGAGGGCATAAGGATCCCATGGGGAGCCGCCCAAGTGTTGTGCAACAACACTCAACTCCCTATAGTTTACAGTCTGCAGGATGTAGTAATGCTGTACCATGATACTGGATCTGAAGATGAGCACTACTTTTGGGATGGCCGTGCTATGTTGGTGAAACGAGGTTCATACATGGTGAAGAGGTTGTCTACTACGCTTGGAAGAGTATGGAAGGCTCTAGAACCTCATTGTAAGGTCTAGAGTAGTTCAGCATATTCCGGAAGGGTCCGGAACATTGGAGGGTATTCTGGGGAATTCTCACTTATCCTAGATACACTAGGAATATTGGATATCCTAAAGTCACTAGGAATGTAGGATGTTCTATGTACAGTAGGGAAGTGAGTAGTCCTAGATGTAATAGGAAAGGCTAGAATATCCTAATTAGAGTAGGGGAGGAAGATGTATATAAATACCTGAGTTGTTCAGTTGTAAATCATCCAACCCACAGAGACTGAGAGAGATAGAAAGAGTAATATAAGTATTGTATTCAGTTTTCTCTCAAAGTAATAAAACTCATACTCATAAACTTGTGCTTTTCTTATTCTTTCGTTCAAGCTTTCGTTGCAATACTTAGCTATATACTAAGGAAGGGTTAGCCTTGACTAGCATCCAAGGGGGAAGTTAGTGGGCAGCGTGGCAAAAGACTAAGGGGAATTAGTCAGCACGTGACAAGTGGTATCAGAGCGGCTACGGTCGTTGGGGTATTGTCCAAGTGTGTTAGCAAGTGAACGAAGTTGAATTAAGAATTCGATGGCCAAGGATAAGAGTAGCACTTCAGTACAAGCAACTGAAGGCAATGCGCCAGAGGTTACTCAGGCGGCATTTGAGAAGCTGGAGAAACGGGTAGCAAAGGCGGTGGAAAACTCGACCAAAGCAGAGGAGCGATCCACAAGGGTCGAGAGGGGAGCCGCAGAACTATCCGATGGTCTAAGGAAGGCCGAGATGGATATTGGGGCGCTCAAAGAGCAAATGGACGTTGTTGACACAAGGGTTGAAGAGATTGCTATTGAGCGTTCCGCCGAAGCCAACACGCTCGTGAGCCATGTTAGAGAGAAGATGGAGAGCGAGATGGCTAAAGTATGGGAAGAGCTCTCAGCCTTGAGGAAAGAGAATGAACTCCTCAAGGACGAGCTGTTATTGTGCAAGAAGGCTGCAGTAAATGGGGGTGTGACGATCCAGGCCGGGCCAAAGATGGACATTCCCAAACCTTCCAAGTACTTAGGGAAAAGGGATGCTCGAGAGATCGACAATTTCCTTTGGAGTATGGAGAGGTATTTTGAAGCCATGCACGTGGAGGATGAAACCTCCAAGATCAATACTGCCACTATGTACCTCGGGGAGGATGGTATCCTATGGTGGAGAAGGCGAGAGTTGGATATCAAGAAGGGAACTTATTCCATCGACACTTGGGATGAGTTTAAGAAAGACTTCAAGAAGCAATTCTACCCAGAGAATGCTCAAGAGGTGTCTATGACGAAGCTACGTGAGTTGAAGCACACTAGCCACATTAAAGAATATATCAAGACATTCACATCTCTTTTGCTTGAAGTCGAAGACATGACAGAGAAGACCCAACTCATCTACTTCACTGGAGGGTTGCAACATTGGGCACAGCAAGAGGTGAGGAGGAGGAACCCTCAAACTATTGCCGATGCCATTGCCATTGCAGAATCCCTGACAGAGTTTAGGGGTCCCAAGAAGGATACCAGAAGTAGTGGGAGTAAAGGAAAAGGTGGGGGAGCTAAATCCACCGAGCGAAACCACGTTCACCAAGGGGAAGGCAGATTTGAGAGGAAGGATAAAGGAAAGGGTCCAGCACCTTCCTCAGACAAGCCGAGGAGCCGTGGTTGTTTCTTATGCGGAGGGCCGCACTGGGCCATGGATTGCCCAGCCAATGGGAAGCTTGGTGCCATCAGGGGTTCGAACGGAGAATCGTTGGGGAACGATACGCAAATGGGGAATTTGCGGTTGTTGAGCAGCGTCAAGGCGGCGGTTGAAGCAAAGGAGTGCAACAACGT
>PYUH01002881.1:0-29614 GCA_016808085.1 Suaeda aralocaspica
ACAAGGAAGACTGAATGGTATGTAATGTATCCCTATATAGTCACACTGCTTTCATTATTTTTTCTGTTCTAAATTGTGGTTCATAAGTTAACTCTTTTATTAATTTGTAGATGCCACTGGTAAGAGAAAACGGATGAGTAACCCTAAGCTGGTAGGATTGCTATAAAGCAATCGAAAGTGAAAATGAAGCTGAGTAAACCCCTGCCCCACAAACACCAGGTTCGAACACCAGTGACAACCCTAAAGATGGCTGTATGCAGGAAAACTGAAGCCTGTAAGAATGAAGGTAAACCGGTTGGTCCCATTCTACTTTCCTTATTTCAAATTAAAATGTATCGTACATATGATTATGTAGAACTCTTATCCCCGCTCCATTGCTTTACTTTTGGAAGCAAAAGTACACTAGAGGAAAGGGTAATCGGTGAAGTGACAAGAATCTATGTGCTTGATATGAAATTAAAGGAAAGGATCAAACTAACATTCACCTACCTAGAAAATTGATCGAGCAATTGGGTGAGAAATGCACGACAGTTGGTTAATGATTGTGGTCGCATAGTGAGGAAAGAGCTCCTTGAATGTAACAATTGGAAAAGAAGCTTTTTCTTGTGCGGGTGATAGTATGTGGAAAGGAATCTAGGTAATAGTAGATAAGCTGTACTTTAATATGGTCTCATTGACATAAAAACTTATTACGCACGACATTAAATATTCATCATTTCCATAATGTATAGGGCTAGGATAAGTTTTCAATTGTGAGTCAAGTCATACTTGAAGATGTAATTGCCTTTGTTGTCGATACCGGATGCACAGGCTCTATATAGTGTATGGAAGTGCGCTGACTACATAGCATGGAGTAAAGCTGCCAACAATTGTGGGAAACGGACTCAGAAACGTAGAAAAATCCCCCTCCATGATTCCTTTGGATCAGGAAATATTGCATAAAACGTTTGTTCATCAAAAGTTTTAAGTTATTTTCTGAAAAACAGGTTGCTCAATAGTTTCTCTTAGTCTTTGATTGATTCTTTATTGGCTAACTTTTTTTGTTTTGTTATGCAGATGTAGTCAAGGAACTCTAAAAACGAGTCTGACAACAGAGTTATCCATACCACTGGAATTTTGGCTTTTGCTGAGTTGAAAGATGAATTGGTATGCTACTACTTAGTCATCCTTGCATGAGTTAAAATAACTTTATGTTATAACAAAATCATAGTACACGCTATATTTTTTGACATGCTAGACCAGGAAAACAACAATGTGAAGCCAGTCTGAGATGTGATATGGCTAATTGACACAACACTAAAATGAGAAATGGTGACTTAGAATGGGCAGATGCAACACAATCCAAAACAATCATGTATGTTTTTTAAAGTCATAATTTTTACAAAATATGTGTGAATATTTCAGTTTTAAGCCACCTCTAATATCTTTTTTACTTCTCACTTCTTTCTTGCATTTTTTGTTTAGGACAAACTAAAAACATGTAGTTGCTGAGGTTGGTGATACAATGACTCAAGATGAAATTTTGATTCAAGTTTTTAGAACCAGATCTAGATATATTCGGGGAAAAGGTACTGCTGTAAGAGGTTATCTAAAGGAAAACAACAACTTGAGCAAAAAAACTTGTGGAGAACACAAGGAAAATAAAAGACAGAAGAAGGATAAAGGAGCTGCAAGAAAGCCAAAAGAGACAACAACAAGAATTTTGAGGAACATAGAAAGCAGCAAGCACTGAGATGGAACTCTCAAACAAGACTCTTACTGCCAGATTGCAAACCGAGGTGTCTAGTGACTACTTGGCCTTTTTTGTGGCCTTTGTGCAAGTATACTATTTACACTGAGCAATCTAAATATGTGTACATCATATATTGTGATGAACCTCCTGTATATGAGACTTGTAATAATTATGATATTAATGGCCTATGTTTACTTTCCTTCTCTCATGTGAGTTTGTATGTTGATTATACAGCTTGTGGTTTTTCGATGGTGCAACGAATTATATTTAGGATTGTGGATTACACAGAATGATAGTGGATAATCTATATTTCATAGGTTATGGGATGTATTTGGAGTTGATAGTGTATTACATAATGATTGTGGTTTTCCTTTGGTTGAAAATTATTGTGAAGGCTTGGTGATGGATTTGCATGAATATAGAACAAAATGATTGTGGTAAATTTTCAGGTTTGGAGATGTCATTTGCAGTTGTAAACACGTTTGAAACCATTTACATGGTGGCTTAGTTCAAAATACAAAGGAGACTGCCGAAATTTATGCTCCCATTTATTGATAGTATCTTCATATGTTTTAAATATTATCTTATCATTCTCTTACTTATGAATTAACTCTTACCATTCTAATACATGCAGGTTAACAAGATGTGATCGATTTTGTTTGAAGACGTTGAAGGTTAATTGCTAATTGTATGCGTAGCGCTTTTGGGTATTAACATTGCTATAAACTTTTGCTATTAGTAGGAAAGTGAGAACATTCTAACATCATTGACATAATGTATGTTTTGGACTCTTTATGTAAAGATGATCACATATTTTTGGTTTGTAATATACATATTCTATATATATATATATATAAGTTTTATTTGAAATTCTACTTTTGGAAGTGGTTGGATTATGTGCAACGAAAAGGTATATTTCCGTAGTATATATGGTTAAAAGATCGATGACTCTTTGCAAAGAATGTTGTGACTTTGGATAAGTTTTTGCAACAAAAAATTGTCGTTGCAAAAAATGTATGGTATGATATTTGATACGTTTAGTAACGACAAAAGTTGTTGCAAAAGACAAGTACCATTAGAAATGACAACATTTTGCAACACCAAAAGTCGTTGCAAAAAGAAAACTAGCAAGAAAAGGTTAACTTTTGCAACGGAAACTGTCGTTGCTAAACAAGATGTATTGCAACAACTATTGTTGTTGCGTAAGACCGTATATATGTCGTTGCAATAAATAGTACATTAAATTGGGATACAGGTGTTTTTGGCAACGACATTTTAATAGCAACGACAAAAGTCGTTGCAAAAACAGTGTTTTTTGGCAACGAAAAAAGTCGTTGCCAATGCTTTCGCTACAGCTATACCCGCAACGACCTTGCAACGACAAAAGTCGTTGCTAAAGCTATTTACAGCAACGACTTTTGATCGTTTGCAAGGACTTTGATCGTTGCAATAAATGGATTATCTTGTAGTGGATGCCGGTGGGCCGCATACCCCAAGCCATTCTGAGCTATACCAGTCTCTTGGCTTCACCCCTTCTGACGTGTCGTCAACTAGCTAGGATCCTGGGATTTAGGAATCTAGCTTTCTCATTTAGGGGTGATGCAACCTTTATGTTTACTCTTGATTTTGTCTTTTGTATATGTTTTACTTGACTTGACTACTATTTAGACTTAACTATGTGTATATTTGACTCGTTTGATTTGACATGAGCTTGACTTACTTGACTTTGACTTATTTGACTTTGACTTGAGGAAATTGTTGACTTCCACTCGAGGAAGAGGAGCGACTTTCCCCAAAAAAAATAAAACAAAACAAAACAAGTGAATTAGGACATGTATATCGAGGAAGTTGTGCAAGAGGAATGAGGCGGAGGAAGCGAATAAGGGACATCACCCAGCGCTTAAGTGCCCCACGAGCATAGGGGCGCCCAATGGGCGCCTGATTGCTGGGCGAGCACCTAGGCGCTCGGGGTGGCTTTTTTTTGTAGTCTTTCACCTATATAAACCTCAAGTCGCATTCACGTTTCATTACACTTCATTTTTTATTCTTAATTCTTCTATTTTTCTAATCCATGTGAGCTTTTTTCATTTCTTCCCACGTTGCTATTGTTGCTCATGTTGCCTTATTGAGTTCCACATGTCACCATATGACAGGGCCATGGGGCTTAGGTGGGTCATGTTGCATCAATCAATATAATCTTTACAATATCATCAATAAAATTGTCGTGTCTGTACAAAAAATTAAATAAGCTTATTAAGACTCGATATACTATATATCCTTATTAAGGTTATTATTTAGAAAATCAAATACAAATTATAAAGTAGATAGTAGTTCGACATAGTACATAACATAACGTATAGAAAATCCTTCATCACAATGACTTTCTAGTTTATTTGATGGATTTCTCACTTAACCTTAAATACTACCTCCGCCACAAATTACTTGCAACAAAAACATTAGTTTGTTAGGTATAAAACATGGCGGCGGTGGTATACTATAAGTCTATAAATAGGAAATATAATTATACATGCGCATAGTGCTTCATCATGTGAAGTGCGCTTATTAAGATTTCACACACAAATTTAGTACAACCGAGCATATGTCATGTCATGACATATTCAACGACATGGGTAATGGCACCAGCAAGAGCGTCCCGTGCGAGTTATGCGACAAGTACCATATTCATTTGCTGAATTTTCGCTCCTGCAGTATGCGTTGCAATTGCTTACACTAATACATATGCCTCGAAATGTTGTGCTGCGCCTCCTGCAAATTCGCTGACCTTCCACTGGCACTAAAACTGTATGTATAGTAGCCATGACAAAAAACGACACATACAATTTTAATGGTCGTTACTCATAAAATAGTACACTCGATCTAAAGCCAAAAATCAAACATACTATTGTTATTCTTCCACATATAGTGTAATCTCTATTGTCTGCACTAATTTTATTTTAGTAGACGAAATGAACTTTATAACATTTCACTCCTCATATATTCTTTTGTCCAGCTAAAATATTTTCTTCTAATATCAACAAACTTCACTAGTAGTTTCTTAAGTACTCATATTAGTGGTCTACTTCCTTTACTACACAGAAACAAAATAGAACATTACCAACTTACCACTCATCACTTATATATGGAACAACATCATGAAATGGCACTTTACTAACAGATTATTGTTTCATTTGTTTGTTGTGCGAAAAATGTCATTAATTCTATAACTAATAAAATTTTCCACGTTGATTGTTGTGCATCACAATCCCAGTGTTACACTTTTTTTCATTATAAATGAACAATTCTAAGTATGTACTTATGATTAAGAAGTAATATCTTTAGTCACATTTTGCAAAAAAAAAAAAAAAAAATATAATAATAAATAAATATGTATATATATATATAGTAATCATCCACTAAAAACCTTAAGTTTGCTGAAAATCGTCAAAACCACAAAAAAGGGGTACATATATGATTTAAAGAGGTACATAATAAAGTTAAAGTGGTATAAGTACATTTACAACAATTTTTTTATTATTTGTAAAATTGTCATCAATGAAGTACGTGTATCCTTTATACTTCTATTGTACCCTTTTATTTTTTGTTTTCACGGTGAAAACAGTTTTCACATGATCCTCTTTATATATATATATATATATAATTAGAAACTACCATAACCCAAGAATAACGACTGATAATTAAAAGCCCGTAAAGTGTAAATAATTTAAAAGATTATAAAAATTGNAAGTGTAAATAATTTAAAAGATTATAAAAATTGATGGACGAGAAATTAAAGATCACCTTGATTGGCCACAACTAAAAATATGAGACAAATCGCAAATAAGCTAAGAGAGGAAACACTCTTTGTCATTTTAGTAATTAATTTTCGTATATTTGTACGATAAAAAATGAGTGTGTTCGTGTTCGTATTAGTGTGTATTAAGAACTATAGTGTAATGTTTGGTTGTAGAAGTACGAACGAGGCATCCCAATATTTATAGCAATTTGTAAAGTTAAATTAACGTACCACGGAGTAGGTTTTTGTGACTAAAGCAACCATGCAACATTTGCATGGAACATTATTTTTATGTATCAAATTTTGGACTAAGTCCTGTTTTTCAAGAAGAACAATATTTGTCAACTTTTGACCAAGTAAATTAATGTCTTAAAAATACATATACATTTTGACTAGGTATATTGGACTAAATAATTTGAATTGAATTAAAATAAAGTAAACTAAACAAAAATTAGTCTATAACAAAAGTTATGACCTTAATACATTTCTAATACCTAGTTATTACTAACCGTTTGATTTGAAAGAAATCTACTATGGAAAAAGATAATAATTAACGTCACTTAGAAGATGAAATGACTTTCGATTGGATGTCGCCATCTATCATATTTTACTCTAAAACAAATGAACAATAATTTTGTATTTGGTTGTCCATTAAAATGTATAAGATATACCGGTTGCACTATATAACATGTCATGCTAAACATTTATACAAAGACTTTATTCACTTTACTTTTTCTAGAAATAATATCATAAACATACAGTCTAAGATATTGTTTGATTAGTACTCTAAATATAAGGGCTTTATGCTCACATATTGTTTGGTTCATTTTAATGAGTATGTATAAGGTATTTGTATGCCCCATAATATTTGCTTAATCAAAACTTAGTATATAAATAGAAAATTAACGTGTACAAGGAAAAAAAATACGGATATAATATTAGTTATGGATTTTGTTTATATATATTATTAGGTAGAACCAATGGTTAAACTATATGGTACTTCTAAAGTAGGGAACTTTTTTTTTTTAAAATCATTTCTCTCCACGAATCGGGTACGTTTGATTCATTTAAGTTTGTTAATTGCATTTGAAATATTACACACTCCCTCCATTTCCTATTTTTCTTTACATATTTGTTTCTCTATGTCCATATTTTTCATTACATTACACTTTATTAGTTTTTAATATTTTTATATTAAAATGAACCCCACACCAACCACCCACTAATAAAGCTTCTATTAGTTGCAACTTGTTTCTCTCTCATCAATTATTACTCCAATTTGACCCCACCACCATTGTTATATCATATATCAAAATGAGAGGGTAAATGTGACCGTCAAGAAGAATAGGGAACAGAGGGAGTAGTTATTTCGTAATATTATGTAGGTAAAAAGGATGATATTTTTAATTACCATGTATTACTTTTAGACCTATACAAATAAGTAAGTTCAACAAAAATAAGTTGACGAGAACACAACCTTATCGTGTCGCTTTAAATGATAGGCAGTACACATTTATTTAGATTGCGATATTTGAAATGTGTAAGTTTTAATTGCGATATTTGAGCTATGTAGGATTTTATTTATTATATTTTATTGTTTGGTTTAACAATTATCATGTTTTACACGGCCTAACCAGAAAAACGTATTGTTTGTAACAAATTAGACCAAATTGGATTCGATTCTTACTTTGAAAATTTATATAAAAACTGGAACAAATTAGCCATGGGCCCATGAGATAATTGGATTAACTCAGACTCAAAATTCAAATGCAATTTTCATTGGATTGGATTTGGAGTAAGTAAAATCCATTGCAGTCTAATCCATTTACACCCCTAGTTGAATTTGTGGAAGATAAAACTACTCATATGATTCTAGAAGTACCCCAAAAACTATTTTACTTTGAAAAAAAAATCAAAAGGATATATTAAAGTATGGTTGCGGTCTAATCCGATTTGCGATTTGGTTTGGTTATTCTTTTGAAGATCTAACCTAACCTAAAATTGTGGTTCAACTAAAATGAAACCAAACCGGAAATACGAACTTGATCGCTAAATTTTAAATTGCGGTTTAGTGTGGTTTAAATCGCACTCTATACAGCCCTAACTGAAGATTATACCAATAATAGACACACTTTGAAATGCTGTGAAAAGGGAACTTATTTCCTGAATCGAACTACAAGTATGAATTTTATAAGGTAGTTTGAAGAGGGCATTGATAAATTGATAGCAACTTCATTATTGTCCCTCGATCTGAATATTGCTACTGCAAGACAAGACTACTACGAAGTGCAATTATTTTGGCTAATTATGGACTTGTCATGCATAAAATATAAGCAAAGCAACTACACAAGTGCCATTGGAATTGCGAATAATAATAACCCCGCTGATGTTGGTGTATAGTGGAGGATCCATCAGCATTTAGTTAGATTAAAGTAGCTGAATGAGGATTCCTGAAAACATGATTGATTGGAGAGGAAGTAATAGGCTCATAGGAGTATCATGGATCCCGAAAGCAAAATATAAACGAAGATGACAAATCCATTCATTACATAAGATATAGGTCGAAAAATAATACTAAGACATGCTTTACTCGTCTTATTTTTACTTATTTTCAACAAAATAAATTTCGATCAATAAAAATAAGTTTAGTTTAGTAAAAAAAAGTTAAGTTCAACAACATATTGGTTTCAATCCTTTCTAAATTATTAATGATTTCAATAAAATAAATCGACAAAAATAAAAGCTAGTCCTCAAATAATAAGTACATTACGGTAAAAAAAATTGACAAAAACCAGCCTAAACCATTAAAGATATGAGGATAAAAAAGATAAAGCTGCGTTTTTAACAAGTATAATATTCAACGAAGTCATATTCAAAGAACTCCCTTTGGTATGGAAGTAATTTATCAATTTCGTAGTAAACATGATGTCATATTCAAAGAATGCCTTTTTATGAAGATAAGGGTTTCAAAGTTAGCCTACGACACTTAAAAACAATTTTTAACTAATTCAAACACACGTACATGTATTCCCTTTATTTCACTTAAATTTTAAATTTTATATTTACATTAGTCAATCTTGAATCTTCTATATGCTAATATACATTATCATTGTGATTTAAAATTTTATAAAAATTGAAATTGTAATAGATTAATATCTCAAAAAGAATCAAACAAGAGACCATATAATAAATTTTTTACTTATTAAGTGCACAATTCAAAGTATAATTTGTGAATAGTGAATATACTCAAAACATAAAAAACAAATAGTGACGAAAAGGAGTAACACTCTATAACTAATTACATCACAATTCTATCGATAGAACTTTAGTTAAATCCTTCATCTCAAACAAATACAATATACTATATGTGAGTTAGCACTATGTTAAATTTCATGTTAAGATAAACAGACCTAGTAACCCATAAGGACTAAGGAAAGTCAAATAACTTACAAACCCAAAGAGGTTAATCATAAAACTAATTGGAGGGGTAATTCATAGGCATATAAACAGTTTGAACTCTCCTCTTTCTCGTGTGGCGTTCTCAACACATAATTTAGCATATTATCCGTCGGTGCATAGTCGTTTAATTGAACAAACTTTTATTTGCCTTAACTTCTTGCTAAGATTATGAAACCGTAACCCTTTCTATTTTGCAAACTGAAAAACAATGAAAGCCAACATAATAGTATATAATAACATTGTCTTAAAGATGAGATCAATTCATAGAAGAAATTAAAAACTTTTTAGCAAGTTGCATGACATGCGATGATGATGTGGCATTCTTTGTTGTGAGACATTGATGAGTCACTAATTAGGGTGATTTTTCCTATTTTTATGCGTGTATTTTAGCATAGCTTAGTTAGGATTTTGTTGATGATTATGACTATAAATAATCTCAACATTAGCTTGTAAAAATTCATTAGTAAATTCAATAAACATTATTGTTTAAGTTTGTTGTTTTCTACAAACAAATCAAACCATGGTGAGGAAATTTTCGAGTGTGTGAAATTTTCGAACTTATTGAAAGAGTTGGTGCTGAGGCTTTAGACTCTTGTGAGGTATGTTTTACGATTGAGGGTGCATCGCTTTAATCAATTCATAAATTATTCGCCTTAGATCGATTTTCTTGGTGCATGCTTTAGAGAACACGAACTAAGAATATCCCATTGTGAGTACGATTTCTTTTATCACATTCACATCAACTTTTGGTGTTCTCGTTGTGAGTACATTAATCCTCAAGGTTATGGTATCAATTTCATTGTTGAAACAAAAGTAATCATGTTAGCTGATGAGGAAATACTCCTAAGATCACCACAGAGTAATTGCGCAAGGACATCGAAGAACTAAAGGCTATATTTGAGGCACCATGAAAGACTTTGCCGAAAAATTAAATCACAAAGCAAGTCTAAGGGTGTAAGTAAAGGGGAGATAGATTCTAGTTATGATGATGAGCAAGCGAGCTCAAGGAGTGCACGAAAACCATGGAAACAATACAATCAAGTTCTAGTAATGAAGAACCTATGAATAGGCGCAGAGAGAAGGAAAGGCCTAAGGATGATGATCGCAATCTTAAACTGGCATGGATATTCCTGAATTCAGTGGAAGTTTGGATCTTGAAAAGTTCTTAGATTGGCCAAGAAGGATTGAACGAATCTTCAAATATAAGAATATGATGATCGAAAATCATAAAATATTGCAAATTCAAATTGACTGGCTTGGCTAGCTTGTGGCTTGAAGGTATGCAAAAGAAAAGAAAAAAGGATGGGAAGTCCAAAGTAGCTATTTGGAAGAAATTAAAGAAGTAGTAGAGACGTTTTGTTCTCAGGATTACGAGCAAGGCAACTTTATAAAGATGCATACTTTAAAGCAAGACCGAAAATCAGTTGAAGAATATACATCTGAATTTCTCAATTTGATTACCATCTGCGATCTAGAAGAAAAGGAGGATCATCAAGTTCTTGTTATGTGCTGGTCTAGATGAAAGAATAAGTGAAAAGATGGAATTACAACCTACTGGACCATTGATGAAGTTTGCAAGTTGCATCTAGGGTTAGAAGCAATTTTCGAAAAAACAAAGTACTTTTTCGAAATCCTGTGAAGAAAGAAGGTGCCATTGTTTCATTTAAGCAAATTTCGATTCCATTTCAAAACCTCCTCCATATATCAAGTATAAAGGCTCTTCTACTAAGCCTCCACAACCTGATCAACGCACGTGTTTCAAGTGCAAAGGTCAAGGCCATATCCAAAAGGATTGTCCTCATTCAAGGGTTCATACTATTAGAAATTGGACAGATGAAGAAAGCTTTAAAGAAGAGGAGAATGAACAACAGGAGGATGGCGTAAATTATGATACTAAGGAAGAGGATATTGAAGAAATTACTCATGAGGTGAATGGCAAGAGTTTAGTCCTCCGAAGGGTTTTGCAATTATGTTGCGCACCTACAGAGAATCAAAGGGTAAAAATTTTCATCACCATGTGCAAGTTCTACGGAGAGATTGTGTGATCTGATAATTGATTCAGGTAGTTGCACTAATGTAGTCTCTACAGTATTGATCAACAAGTTCGAAATTTGTACAACTGAACATCCACAACCATACAAGTTACGTTGGCTCAGTAACATAAGTGATGTAAAGGTGAATAAACAGGCTCTGGTTAGTTTCGAAATTGGAAACTTCGATGATCAAGTGCTCTGTGATGTGTGTCCTATGGATGCGTGCCATATATTGCTTGGGAGGCCGTGGCATCATGATAGATTCGTACAGTTTGATGGGAGAACAAACATATACATCATTAGAAAACAGGCAGAAGGAAAACCAGTTGCATTGAAACCTTTGGAAAGTTTGAAATTTTCGAAGGATGTGAGCAATAAGAAGGGTGTTTTGGTGATTCATGAGAAAGCCATGGTGCAAGAGGTAAAGACTTGTGAGAAGTTCTATGTGTTGATGGCTAAGGAAGTGCAAGAGAAAGCAATGAGCATCCCTCGTGAGTTGCGCCCCTTGTTGCACGAAATTTAGGACATATTTCCTGATGAATTGCCACCAGGGTTGCCACCCATTAGTNCACCAGGGTTGCCACGCATTAGTGGAATTGAACATCAGATTGATTTGGTTCTTGGAGCTCAGATTCCTAATAAACCAGCTTACAGGTGCAATCCAGAAAAAACTAAAGAAATTCAACGACAGATTGAAGACNTTGGTTCTTGGAGCTCAGATTCCTAATAAACCAGCTTACAGGTGCAATCCAGAAAAAACTAAAGAAATTCAATGACAGATTGAAGAGTTGATGGCAAGGGGGTGTGTTAGGGAAAGCATGAGTCCATGTGCAGTACCAACATTGATTGTTCCTAAAAAGGGTGGATCATGGAGAATGTGCATTGATTCTAGAGCTGTTAATAACATCACCCTCAAATACAGGTTTCATATTCCTCGATTAGATGATTTATTGGGTGAATTGTTTGGCTCACAACTGTTTACCAAGATTGATTTGAGGAGCGGTTACCATCAAATTCAAATGAAGGAAGGTGATTAATGAAAAATAGGATTCAAAACTAAACTAGGACTCTATGAATGGTTAGTTATGCCTTTTGGTGTTACTAATGCCCCTAGTACTTTTATGAGATTGATGAATGAAGTTTTGAAACCTTTTATTTGAAAGTTTGTGGTTGTCTATTTGGATGATATATTGGTATATAGTGCAAGTGTGGAAGATCATCTGCAGTATCTAAGAGAAGTGTTCGAAACTTTGAGAAAGAAGAAGTTGTATGCTGAGCTCGAAAAGTGCTTGTTCAAGGTCTCATGTGTGACGTTCTTAGGGTACATTGTTTCTAAGGATGGTGTTTCAGTTGATCCTTCGAAATTAGAAGCTATTAAATCATGGCCAGTTCCGAAATCTCTGACTGAGGTGCGTGCTTTTCATGGTTTAATTTAGCTTCTTTCTATAGAATATTTGTGAAGAATTTCTCTTCTGTAGTAGCACTTATGACCGAGTGCATTAAGATGAACAAAGAAAGGTTTGAATGGACTAAAGATGCGCAAAAGGCCTTCGAATTGGTGAAGAAATTGCTTTGTCAAGTTCCTATCTTATCTTTGCCAGATTTTTCGAAACCTTTTGAAGTTGAGACAGATGCTATTGGCGTGGGATTGGTGCAGTATTGGTTCAAGGTAAACGACCTATAGCTTATTTCAGTGAGAAATTGAATGGAGCAAGGTTGAATTACTCTACGTATGAAAAAAAAATTATGCTATTGTTCGAGCATTGGATCATTGGAGTCATTATCTGCGTCCAAGTCACTTTGTATTGCATTCTGATCATGAGGTTCTGAAGCATATTAATGGCCAACATAAACTCAATCCATGGCATGCTAAGTGGGTTGAATTTTTGCAGTCTTTTCACTTTTCATCAAAGTACAAAGAAGGCAAATCTAATGTGGTTGGTGATGCTTTATCAAGGAGGTATGCTTTAATTGGAGTTCTTAATTTCAAATTGCTTGGTTTAAATTTGATTACACAATTTTACGAGCAAGATGGAGATTTTGGACCTATCTATTCACAAATTTCGAAGGGTTCAATGGGATCTTATGTGCTACATGATGGGTTCTTATTCAAGGGAATCTACTTTGCATCCCTAAGTGCAGTATTCGTGAATTGCTAGTCAGAGAGGAGCATGGGGGTGGAATTGCAGGTCACTTTGGCATTACAAAGAAATTGACAATGTTGCTAGAGCATTTCTATTGGCCTAGAATGATTGCTGGTGTTGAAGCAGTAATATCACAATGTGTTGTTTGTCAAAAAGCAAAGGCATCCTTCTATCAGGGATTCTACACACCATTGCCAGTGACAAAAGCTCCTTGGGATAATATTTCCATGGATTTATAGTTGGTTTGCTTAGAACTGCAAGGCAAAAGGATGCTATAATGGTTGTGGTTGACAGGTTTTCGAAGATAGCTCACTTCATACCTTGTCACAAGACTGATGATGCCGTCAATGTTGTAGAATTGTGTTTTCGAGACATTGTTAGGTTACATGGAGTTCCGAAAACAATTGTAAGTGAAAGGGACACAAAATTCATTAGCTATTTCTGGAAATCATTGTGGCGTTTGATAGGCACGAAATTACTCTTCAGTACTTCTTATCATCCACAAACAGGTGGTCAAACTGAAGTCACAAACAGAACCCTAGGCGTTCTACTTCGTGGTTTGGTAAGCAAGACACATAAGGATTGAGACTTAAAATTATCTCATGCAGAGTTTGCTTATAATCGGTCACGTACATATGCAACTAAGCATTCACCTTTTGAAGTTGTTTATGGAGTCAATCCCAAGCTACCTATTGATTTCGTGGCTATTCCTAAAGGTGAGCTCATTCACAAAGATGCTTTAGCTAAAATTGAATATATGCAGAAGTTACATGCACAGGTTAGAGCAAGGATTGAGCATGTGAATAATATCTACAAGACAAGAGCTAAAAAGCATAATACCAAACACACATACAAAGAAGGAGATTTGGTATGGTTACATCTAAGAAAGGAAAGATTTCCTAATCAAAGGAAAAACAAGCTAATGCCTAGATGTGATGGACCATTCAAAATCGTGAGCAAGATCGGGGACAATGCATATAAACTCGAATTGCCAGGTGAATATGGTGTGCATGCCACGTTCAACATTGGGAATTTGTTTTTTTATGTTCCTGATGATCAACTTTGAGGTTTGAGGACAAACTCTTTCGAAGAAGAGGAGGATGATACGAAAAAAGATGATAACTTCGAAGGTTTGATAATGGCTTTTAAAATTGATGCAAGTATGGGCGAAATAATGGCTTATGGGGATTCAAGGCTTTTGGGATCTTCTAAGACATCATCATGGGTGTGTATGGTGACACACGAAAATACTTGATCATTGAACCAAAGGAAAGAATGGTGGAATTAGGGGAATAAGATGGTTTTACCTATGAGTTTTTCCCACTTCACTTGATAGGGTTTTCTCATTTTAGGCATTGAGTCTTTTATTTCTTGCGTTAATTTTGACGATTTTTTTTTTGAGTTTTGGTAAATCTGATTTTTGGGTAAATCTGGTTGTAATTTGTTGATTATCTTGATTAGCAAGTTAAGAATAAGTTTGTTAGGATATTTTGTTGACTAGATAGAGTTTGTTAGGATATTTTAGCAAGTTGCATGACATGCAGTGATGATGTGGAATTCTTATCTTGTGAGTCATTGATGAGTCACTAGATTAGGGTGACTTTTCCTATGTATATGCGTGTATTTTAGCATAGCTTAGTTAGGATTTTGTTGATGATTATGACTATAAATAATCTCAACATTAGCTTGTAAAAATTCAGATTAGTAAATTCAATAAACATTGATTCTTTAAGTTTGCTTGTTTTCTACAAAACAAATCAAAACCGAAGGTGAGGAAATTTTCAAGTGTGTGGAAATTTTCGAACTTCTTGAAAGATTTGGTGCTTAGGATTTAAACTCTTTCGAGGATTGTTTTAGGAATTGAGGGTGCATCGCTTTAATCAATTCATAAAATTATTCGACTTAGATCGATTTTCTTGGTGCTTAGCTTTAAAGAAACACGAACTAAGAATATCCCATTGTGAGTGACGATTTCTTTTATCAACATTCACATCAACATGAATTTGCAAGATTGAATCAACATTTACTTGTAAAAATTTAGATTAGTGAATTCAATAAACCAAAACCGAAGGTGAGAAAATTTTCGACTGTAGGGAAATTTTCGAACTTCTTGAAAGAGTTGGTGCTTAGCTTTTAGACTCTTGTAAGGATAATTTTAGGGATTGAGGGTGCTTAGCTTTAATCAATTCATAAAATTATTTGACTTAGATCGATTTTCTTGGTGATTGGCTTTAGAGAAAACCGAACTAAGGGTTTATCATTGTGAGTAGCGATTTCTTATCAATATTCACATCAACTTTTGGTGCTCTTGTTGAAAGGACATTAATCCTCAAGGTTATTTATATAATTTCATTGTTGAAACAAAAGTAATCATGTCAGCAAATGGAGTAAATACTCCGAAGATCACCACTGAGGAAATGCACAAGGACATAGAGGAACTAAAAGTTATGTTTGAGGCCACTATGAAAGATTTTGCTGAAAAACTAAGATCACCAAGAAAGTCCAAAGGTGCAAGTAAAAGGGAGACGGATTCTAGTTCTGATGATAAGCAAGCAAGTTCAAGGAGTGCACGAAAACAAAGGAAACGATACTTATCAAGTTCTCGTAATGAAGAACCTGTGAATCGGCGTAGAAAGGAAAGGCCTAAGGATGATGATCGCAATCTTAAACTGGATATTCCTGAATTCAGTGGAAGTTTGGATCCTGAAAAGTTCTTATATTGGCCAAGAAGGATTGAACGAATCTTCAAATATAAAGAATATGATGATCGAAAATCATAAAATATTGCAAAATTCAAATTGACTGGCTTGGCTAGCCAGTGGCTTGAAGGTATGCAAAAGAAAAGAAAAAAGGATGGGAAGTCCAAAGTATCTATTTGGAAGAAATTAAAGAAGTAGATGAGGAGACGTTTTGTTCCTCAAGATTACGAGCAAGGAAACTTTATAAAGATGCATACTTTAAGGCAAGATCGAAAATCAGTTGAAGAATATACATCTGAATTTCTCAATTTGATCACCATCTGCAATCTAGAAGAAAAGGAGGATCATCAACTTGCTTGTTATGTTGCTGGTCTAGATGAAAGAATAAGTGAAAAGATGGAATTACAACCTTACTAGACCATTGATGAAGTTTGCAAGGTTGCATCTAGGGTTGAGAAGCAATTTTCGAAAAACCTGCAGAAGAACCTGCACCACGACCATCCAAAGGCATAAGATAGGATTGCTGATCAGGCAGCAATTCGGTCAGTGAAGCATTATGGAGGGTAACAGAGACTCCCTTGGATGGTCGTATGTACCATCTGATACGCCCCCCATCCCTCAAGTCTAGCCAATCACATTGGCTGAGGTAGGGAACATCCAAGTAGTGGGACCCCACAGCAAGGGTCCTACCATACTCAAAGTTGTCCTTGTAGTACTTGCCAACATATGTTAGAAGACCAACAAAAACAATATTGTTAATGGTTGGTTCGCCAAATCGATCTGTACCTGCATAAGTCTTACATTGTGTATGTAAGTGCATAGCAAACAGATGAAGAAGATGAAGACGGTAAGGAAATGAATTTTTAACTAAGTGTCTCCCTAAGCACCACATCTCTCTGGTATGAACCTCGTGCTGTTCACACCGACCAAATATCGTCCCTGCAAGAAAATGGTGAGTATTCCTAGCAGAGGGCTGGTGGGTCAGGTTAGCCTTGGCATGCTGCCAGTTAGTCAGATGCACACCTGTCAGAGAAAACCACCAAGCAACATCATCAAAGCCCTTTAGGGATCTAGCACGCCCCCAACTGGCTAAATTAAATATGGCCTCAAAATCCTCGATTGTTTCATAACGATCGACATTGAACATTCTGAAACTGACACCTCTAACAGGTGCCTTGGGGTTGGGCCGGTCATTTTCAAAACTCGGCATAAACTCGTAATTTATGTCGGGATAGGTCGGGGCATCCATATGGAAAAACCTATGCATACCCATAGATTTAAACAGCTCCTCAGTCTCATCATGAACTCCTAAGGCATGTAATAATTGATGATCTATGAAACGAGTGGGGGTAACATGACGTAATTTAAGTTTTTGGAATCATACCTTTTGCTCCTGTGAACCAAAAGCTACTAACCCGTATGTAGGATCGCGTCTCAAACCTTGTGGTTTGTTCCTTGAGCTTGCTCCTATTCGTTGTCTCTTATGTGCCATTGAAGAGTAGTGAAGGTGATGAGGAATAAAAGGGTATGAGATGAAAGTGGTTTTAAGTGAGATTTATGGTGGGGATCTAAAAGAAGGTGGAAAAAGATTAAGTTTGGTGAAAATTTGAGTGGATTTGGGTGAGTAATGAGGGAGATATAGTAGAGAGAAGTTAGAGAGAAGGTAGAGAATAATGGAGTTTAACTTGTAGAGAGAGAAAAAGGAGATAAGAAAATGAGAGGTGAGAGGTGAGAGGAGGAAGGAGGAAGGAGGAAGAAGAAAGGAAAGGATAGAAAGATGTAGGAAAGAAGGGGAAAAAGAAGAAAAGAAAAAAAACGCGTGGAATGCTCTTCGCCCGGGCCGCGGGCTGGGCGCCCGGAGTGGGTTGCTCGCTCGGAGGGGTCCGGGCATGTGGCACATGGGGAGTTTCTGAAGTTTCTGCAAAAAAAACAAAGGGGTCAAAAACCTACTGCGCACCCGGACCGATGGCAACACGCCCGGGGTAGTGCTGTTCGCCCGGAGGGGTCCGGGCAGGCGGTCTTTCGTGCATTTTTTCTCCCCTTTTCACCTAAATTGCACCTGTAATCACACCCAAAACACTTGGAAAAATTCATTAGTACCTCACTCTCTCCTCACCAAAACTAAGAAATGAGCTAGAGTCCCTACTAAACTAAACAAATGAAAATGAAAAAGCGACTAAAAACTAAACTAACTACGGGTTGCCTCCCGCAAAGCGCTTGTGTAAGGTCATAGCTTGACCATATTACCTCATAGCTCATAGCGGGTATGGGTCACGGAGGTTGATTTCCTCAACCAGGCCAACAACATCACCTTCATAGTAGTGCTTGAGGTGGTGTTCATTAACCTTAAATCGCTCCCCTTTCTTGTTCTGAACCTCTACAAATCCATACTTGCTCACCATGGTAACAATGAAAGGACCGCTCCAACTAGACCTCAACTTTCCAGGAAAAAACTTCAATCTAGAATTGAATAACAAGACCTTATCACCTGCTACAAACTCCTTTCTTACAATTCGCTTATCATGCCATTTCTTAGTTTTCTCCTTATATATATCTTAGCACTATCATAGGCTCCCAATCGAAACTCGTCTAGCTCATTTAATTGAAGTAACCGCTTCTCGGCACGGGCTTGGCATCATGTTGAGCTCCTTTACTACCCAGTAGGCCTATATTCTAACTCAACCGAAATGACACGCTTTCCCACACTAACCGATAGAAGATGTACCGATAGGTGTCTTGAAGGTCGTTTATATGCCCATAATGCATCATGCAGCTTGCTAACTCCAATCTTTCTTGACTTTGCAATCGTTTTCTCCAGGATAGCCTTGATTTCTCAATTTGAAACTTCCTCCTGACCACTGGTCTGTGGATGATATGCAATCTTATTCTGTGGTAAACACAGTACTTCTCAGCATTTATCTAGCCTTTTCTCATGGAAGTGCTTTTCCCCATCACTGATGACAGCTCTAGGGACTCCGAACCTAGGAAAGATAACCTGCTTAAACAACCTCAAAACAGTCTTAGAATCGCAATGGGGGTAGCAAGAGCTTCCACCCATTTAGAAACATAATCCACAGCAACTAATATGAAACGGTTTTCCATTAGAGGATGGAAAGGGGCCCATATAATCGATGCCCCAAACATCAAAAATCTCAACTTCCAATATAGCTGTTTGAGGCATTTCATGCCTTTGTGAAATATTTCCTGTCCGTTGGCACGAATCATAAGACATAATAAAAGCTCTAGCATCCTGTAGGATAGTGGGCAAAAAACCCAATTCGTGTACCTTCAACATCGTCTTAGAAGGTCCAGCAAGACCTCCTTACGGTGATTAATGGCAATGGTGAAGTACACCATAGACTTCCCATTCCGAACCATTTCCTGTAAACCATCTGCACACTCACGAAACAAGTTAGGATCATCCCAAAGTATCGCTTAACATCATGCAAAAGCTTTTTTTCTGCTGGTAAGTCAAATCAGAGGGTAAGACACCTCATACAATGTAATTAGCAAATCAGCAAACCAAGCAGAATTTACACAAACTGCAAACAGTTGTTCATCAATGGGGGTAGAGATCTCCCATCATCATACCGTATCCTCGATAAGTGGTCGTCTACACATTCACTGCTCCCTTTTATTACGAATCTCGAGATCGAACTCTTGAAGCAACAAAATCCACCGAATGAGCCTCGTTTTGGCTTCCTTCTTCCCAAGCAGATACTTAAGAGCTGCATGGTCATTGTAAACAATAACTTTCGAACCTACAAGATAAGCACGAAATTTATCTAATGTATAAACAATAGCAAGCACCTCTTTTTCCGTGGTGGCGTAGTTGATTGAGCTTCATCCAAGGTCTTACTAGCATAAAAGTAGCATGTAGGAGTTATCCTCCTTTGACCTAAAACTGCACCAACTGAAAAATCACTAGCATCACACATTATCTCAAAGGTAAATTCCAATCGGGGGATTGTATAATAGGTGATGAAATTAATGATTTTTGATCATAAGGACTCAAGACACTCATCAGTGAATTTGAAATCAGCATCTTTCAAATGCAATTGAGTTAGTGGTTTGCAATTTTAGAAAAATCCTTATAAACCTGCGATAAAAACCAGCATGACCCAAAAAACTTCTACCCCTTGTAGTTCACCGGAGGTGGAAATTGCACAATACCTGTAGTTTTGCCTTATCACTCAATACCACGCTCGAACACCAAATGCCCCAAATTTACATGCTCACATCTTTCGAGAACTTTAGTCAAGTTAGTCAAACAGGAATCAAAATCAGAACCATAAAAACTAAAAACCATCCATGAAGACTTCCATAATAGACTTTATGAACTGAGAAAAGATGCTCAGCATGCAACGTTGGAAAGTAGTGGTGCATTACATAAACCAAAGGGCATCCTACGATATGCAAAAGTGCCATAAGTTCTTGTAAAAAGTTTTCTCTCTATCATCAGGAGGATGGGAATCTGAAAGAAACCCGAATATCCATCAAGATAACAAAAATACTATTATTAGCCAACCTTTCCAACATTGATCAATAAAAGGAGGGGGAAATGATCCTTTTTAGTTGCAACATTCAATTTGTATAATCAATACACATTCTCAAACTTGTAACAACTCTAGTAGGAATCAATTCATTTTTATCATTACGAACAACAGTTGTTCCCGCTTTCTTAGGGACTACCTGTTCGGGACTTACCCACTGGAATCAGGCACCGAGTAAATTATACCTGCATCTAGAAGTTTAAGAACTTCTCTTCACCCACCTCGCATGTTAGGATTAAAACGACGTTGACCCTGTATAAAAGGTTTATGACCTTCTCTAAATGAAATCTATGTGTACAAAAATCAGGACTAATACCAGTCAAATCATCAATAGTATAAACAATAGCCTTCTTATGAGACTTAAGCACAGACAAAAGCTTCTCAAGTTGAATATTAGTAAGAGAAGCACTAACAATGATCTGATACAAGTCCTTATCATCTAGAAAAGCATATTCAAGTTAGAGGGGAGGGGTTTCATCTAGGTTTGAGTTACCTCCTGACGAACAAACCTCTTGAGGTACATCAACAAATTTCCTGCTCTCCTCCAGATTCAAATCTCACTAGTAAGATCCTGGCCAATTATCGGCATCAGCTGTACCTTCAGCTGCACAAACATCAAGACAAACAACGGCCTCCAGAAGATCCTTTGTAGTGGACGAGGCTATCATCAATAACAATTCATCAATGACCTCAATAATAACTGATTGTTCACTAGGACTCTTAAGAGCAGCATAAGATTAAAGGTGACTTTATCATTCCCTACAGAAAGAGTCAAACTATCATTTTTGAATCAATAACAACACTGTAGTGTGTAAGAATGGTCTACCAAGTATAATCGGGATATGGCATCCTCATCCATATCTAACACAACAAAATCAACAGAGGAATAAAGAATTTCCCGACTCTCATGGGACATCTAAAATACCTTTAGGGTACTCAATGTTTATCTGCCATCTCCAAAGTAATATTAGTAACCTTCAAGCACCCATAATAAGGTTTTTGCAACTAGATAAAGCATCACACTAACACTGGCCCATAAATTACATAAAACTTTATCAATAAAAATGGGCCAATGTACAAGGATAGAAAAACTTCCCGGGTCTTGAGCTTAGATGGTGACTTGTTTGCATATGGCACTGCACTCCTCCTTAATGTTACGGTCTCCAACAATTCAACTCACGTTTCTGCTCAAAATATCTTTCAAAAATTTAGTGTAAGTAGGAATTTGAGTTATCAAATAGTAAAAGGAACAGTAAAATGCAAATTCTTCACAATATCTAAAATTTACTGAAGTGATTATCATTCTTACTTTGGTTACCCTGTCGGAAAAAGGCAACCTAACATGTGACCTCGGGATCGTATCAATCGATGTGTCATCTATCTTCTCCTAAGTGCTTTAGCCTCCTTATCTAGAAATGTCTCTAAATCTTCAATCACCACATCATTGGTCTTCTTAGCTCACATGCAAGTTCAGAGTTAACATCATCCGTAGGAATTTGGACCTTCATAAGCAGTTCCATCCTCAAAGTAATGGCATTCACATGGTCCCTCAGGGGATTCTGTGGTGCATGTGATATTGGAGGTGTAGGTTGTGATGGAAGGTGAACTGGTTGCCTTTAAGCAGTTTTGTGCAAACTGAGCTATCTGAGTCTCCAGGTGTGTTGTGAGCCTGCATTGCCTCCATATTTTCTGCATCTGCAACATCATATTCTTCAGCTCGAAATTTCACCACTCAGTTGAGCCGGCAATGGTGGTGCTGTAGTAGTGGCCTGCTGAAACCTAGTGGGGTGGTGGGTAACATATCTTTGAGCTGCTGGTGTGCCTGGTGAGGTGGTATAGTTGCTGAGATTCTGCACAATGCTTGTTCTTGTAGGAAAAGTATGGATGTCCTTACAACCCAGAGTATATGTATTGGAAAATGGATTGTCTTGTAGGCTTGAAAGGCACACAATTACTCTACTGAACTGGTACATGACTAGGAACTATGACGAATGAACCACAGAATCACAGAAGGGTCAGTGCATCCTGAAAGTGTAGCTACAGGTGATGGTTGAGGAGTGTAGTACAAATCTTATCAAGTATCTGACTTATGGCATTGTATATACAGCTAAACTGTCATACTTATCATCAACTACATGTTTTCCACCCTTCTTGGAATGCCCTCTAAGGTTACAAACAATGTGAATTAGGAGTAGCAATTTCATACAAGGTTCACATGCAACATTGACCTCGCGGTTCATGAATCGACCATTAGCGAGAATCTAACAAAGCATCTACTCTCATTATCAAACCATTGTACAATGATTGAATCAAAAAACCATTTCTAAAGCCCATGATGAGGACACATTCTCAATAACTCCTTGAACCGTTCCCAAGCATCAAAATTGACTCATCTTCTCCTGATTTAAAATTAGTAATTTGATCCTCAATAAAGCAGTTCTCGTGGTGGATAGTACTTCCTCATAAAAGCAAGAGCCAAGTCCTCCCAACAACTAATTGTAGCCATATTAAGATCATTCAGCCAAGTTCTAGCCTTGTCCTTCAATGAAAATGGGAACATTCTCCTCCTAATGTAATCCTTAGAAACATTCATTGCTTGATAGTATCACAATATGAAGGAAATTTTGCAAAGTAAATTGGATCTCCTTAATGTCCCTGAAAAGTGATTTCATTCAACCATATTCACAAGAGCCTGTTTCAGTTCAAATTAGCAGCACCGGTATTAGGTACTGAATAACTTCAGCCATAGAATCCGTACTAGGCAAGGAATAGTCTCTCAATGGACGGGCGCAGGTGGCGGTGGTGGAGGTGACGGTCCCTACCGTCCTTCTCCTTCGGAAGCCATCTGACCTCTAAATACCCTTTTAAACAACGGGTTGAAGGTGAACTTGAAAAATTGAGACAAATTAGAAATAGTTCCTCCCCACGGTCGAGGAAGAAAATATCGGCGTCTACTACGTCTCAAAGCCTTTAGAAAATACTTGCTCGGGCTCAGGAAAAATGAAAATATCAGGGTCGTGGTCGTTTTGCATAAACCTAAACCTGCACAAAATGAAAACTCCGAGCAAAGATAACAAACTATCCCAAAGAACAAAATAGTTTTTGAGACTAAGAAAAAAAATAAAAAGAAAACAGTAAACCCGACTAACAGAATAAAAAATACCTCCCGGCAACGCACCAAAACTTGATGAGGCTATCGCACACTATCAAAAATAAACCAAACCACTTAACTAAATAGCTAGGGAAGTAGGGATCGAATCCACAGGGAAGCAATTTAAACCTGCTAGTTCTAAAAGTTTAGACTGTGTAGGGCATTTGAGTGACAATTGTTTATCAAGAAATTAACTAGAATTAGAACTACATCGATAAGGAAATGAATAATGACTAAACCTAGGACATCGGTTCACCATAGATAAAAAATGAACGCACACAAATAATTAATTAGTTATCAATTTCCTTGAATTAAGGTCCACTAAATCTCTCGAATTAGTCTTCTTCAAAACTCCTCTAATGACTCTCGCCTCAATTAGACTCGTGTTGCCTATTGTCCTTATGATCTAATTGCGGTAATCTACTCTCGCATCGATTTCAACAATATTAAACTAATAATAAGCCTGGCAGTATTTAATTGAAAGCAATAACAATTGACAATAGGAATTCAAATACATTATATTTAAACTAATATTTACGAGCAAAACATCAACAATCAATCATGGATCCCTAGTCCTAGAAAGAAGAACTACTACTCATAATTGAAAGAACAAAAACTAAATCAAAGGAAAGAATTAAATCCTTAACATGATTAAATAAACAAACAACCATAATCAAGAATTAAATCTAAGCGTAGAACTTATAAAACTAAGAGCATAAATTAAAACTATAATAAACATTATATGATCAACAATTGAGATTGAAATAAAAACCTGAATATTATGATTGAATGATTTAATAATGTTCCACCCGTCGAGAGAATTTAACAAAACTAGGGTTTAAAAGTGTAAACAAACAAAAGACTCTTAGCGTACAAACATTAAGTACTTAGGCTAAACAAGGGAAGAAAACACGGAAATCCCCTTCGAGCCACCCGCTTGGAGGGGTCTGGGCGAGCAGCCCTCACCGGCGTACAACCTTGGTCCGAGCGAACAACTTGCCTTGGCTTCGTTTCTCGGTTTGTGTTCTTCTTCCTTAATACTTCTTTAATTCTTCATTTTAGCACTCTAATCTTCAGTTAAGCTTCCCAAATGACATCAACTCTTCATTAACTTCTTACAGTGCTTCAAAAGGCTCGGAAAACAACGATTAATCATCGATTTCTGTAAAATCTATGAAAAAAGCACACAAACACTCAAATATCACAAAGTAGTAGAATGGTTTAAAAGAGCATTTAGAGTAAAGTTCAATCGAGTGAGGGCCGGCTTAAGCAATCTGATCAGAGCAATATAAAGTTATCCAACACAGACAATTTATACAGCATTAGGAAAAGGCACAAGGGAAAAAACAGTTGCGCTAAAACTTTGGAGAAGTTCGAAATTTTCGAAGGAATTGAGCAATAAGAAGAGTGTTTTGTTGATTGATGAGAAAGCCATGGTGCAAGAGAGTAAAAATTGTGAGAAGTTCTATGTGCTAATGGCAGGAAGTGCAAGACAAGCAACGAGATCCTCGTGAGTTGCGCCCCTTGTTGCACGAATTTCAAGATGTATTTCCTGATGGATTGCCACCAGGTTGCCACCATTAGAGGAATTGAACATCAGATTGATTGGTTCCTTGAGCTCAGATTCCTATAAAACCAGCTTAGAGTGCAATCCAGAAGAACAAAAGAAATTCAACGGCCAGATTGGAGAGTTGATGGCTAGAGGGTTGCAGAGAAATCATGAGTCATGTGTAGTACAACATTCATGTTCCTAAAAAGGATAGATCATGGAGAAGTGCATTGATTCTAGAGTGTGTGAATAACATCCCCATCAAATTACAAGTTTCCTACTTCACTGTTACTAAGATTGATTTGGGGTGGTTACAATCAAATTAGAATGAAAGAGGGTGATGTCTGGAAAAAAGGATTCAAAACATAAACTAGGACTCTATGATGATTAGCTATGCCTTTTGGTCTTACTAATGCTCCGGGTACTTTTATGAGATTGATGAACGATGTTTGAAACCTTTCATTGGAAAGTTGTGGTTGTCTACTTGGATGATATACTAGTGTATATGTTGCAGTGTGAAAGATGCATCTAGCGCATCTAAGAGAAGTGTTCGTAACTTTGAGAAAGAAAGAATTGCAAGATGAGCTCGAAAAGTGCTTGTCATGGTCTCAAGTGTGACGTTCTTAGGGTACATTGTTTCTAAGGATGGTGTTGTTTCAGTTGCTCCTTCGAAGTAAAAGATGAAATCATGGCCAGTTCTGAAATCTGTGACTGAGGTGGGTGCTTTTCTGGTTTAGCTTCTTTGATAGAAGATTTGTGAGAATTTCTCTTCTGTAGTAGCACCTATGACCGAGTGTATTAAGAAGAACAAGGAGAAGTTTGAAAGGACCAAGGATGCGCAAAGGGCCTTCAAATTGGTGAAAAAATTGCTTTGTCAAGCTCCCTATCTATCTTTGCTAGATTTTTCGAAAACCTTTTGAAGTTGAGACAGATGGTAGTGGCGGGGGGATTGGTGCAGTGTTGGTTCAAGGTCAGCGGCCCATAGCTTATTTCAGTGAGAAATGAATGGGGATAGATTGAACTTGTACCTATGACACGGAATTCTATGCTATGTTCCAGCATTGGATCATTGTTGCATTATCTGCGTCCAAGTCACTTTGTATTACATCTTTAATCATGGAGGCCTAAAGCATATCAATGGCCAACATAAAATCAATCCAAGGCACGCTAAGTGGGTTGAATTTTTGCAGTCTTTTCACTTTTCATCAAACCAAAGAAGGAAAATCTAATGTGGTTGTGATGCTTTATCAAGGAGGTATGCCTTATTAGTGTTCTTAATTTCTAATGCTTGGTCTGGAGGTGATTAACAATATTACGAACAAGATGGAGATTTTGGTCCATCTATTCAAAAAATTACGAAGGTTTCAATGGGATCATATGTGCAACATAATGGATTCTTATTCAAAGGGAATCTACTTGCATCCCTAAGTGCAGTATTCGTGAATTACTAGTCAGAGAGGCGCATGGGGGGATGAATTCAGGTCACTTTGGTATAACAAAAACATTGACAATGTTGAAGGAGCATTTTTGGCCTAGAATGATTGCTGATGTTGAAGTAGCAATCTAAAGTTGCAGTTGTCAAAAGGCACAAGGCATCCTTCCATCAAGGATTCTACACACCATTACCAGTGCCAGAAGTTGCTTGGGATGATTTCTATGGATTTTATGTGGTTTCTCTAGAATTCAAGGTAAAAGGATGCTATAAGGTGTTGGGGTGACAGGTTTTGAAAATGGCTCACTTATACCTTGTCACAAGACTGATGATGCCGTCAGTGTTAGAATTGTATTTCGAGACATTTTTGGTTAATGGGGTTCCGAAAAACATTGTAAGTGACAGAGACAGCATCATGAGCTATTTCTAGAAATCATTGTGGCATTGATAGGCACGAAATTGCTCTTCAGTACTTCTTATCATAAACACAAAAATGGTCAAACAGAAGTCAACAACAGACAACTCTAGGGTTTTACATCGTGGTTTGGTAAGTAAGACACAAAAAAGATTGGGACTTGAAATTAGCTGTAGAGTTTGCTTAATCGTTCACCTACATATGCAACTAAGCAATCACCTTTTGAAGTTGTTTATGGAGTCAATCCCAAGCTACCTATTGATTTCGTGGCTATTCCTAAAGGTGAGCTCGTCACAAAGATGCTTTAGCTAAAATGAATTATGCAAAAGTTACATGAAAAGGTTAGAGCAAGGAGTGAGCATGTGAATGATATTTACATACAAGAGCTATCAAGAATTAAATCAAACACACATACAAGGGAGGAGATCGGCATGGTTACATTTAAGGAAGGAAAGATTTCCTAATCAAAGGAAAAACAAGCTAATGCCTAGGTGTGATGGACTGTTCCAAATCGTGAGCAAAATCGGGGACAACATGAATAAACTCGAATTGCCGAGGTGAATATGGTGTGCATGCCACATTCAACATTGGGATTTGTCTCCTTATGTTCTGATGATCAATTTCGAGGTTTGTGGACAAACTTTTGAAGAAAGAGGAGGATGATACGAAAACATGGTGATAACTTCGAAGGTTTGATAATGGCTTCTAAAGATGATACAAGTATGGGGAAAATAATGGCTATGGAGATTCAAGGGTTTTGGGATCTTTGAAGACATCATCATGGGTTTGTATAGTGACACACGAAAATACTTGATCATGAAGCAAAGAAAGGAATGGTGGAATTAGGGGAATAAGATGGTTTTGCCTATGAGTTTTTCCCACTTCACTGATAGAGTTTTTCATTTTAGGCATTGAGTCTTTTATTTCTTGAAGTGTTCTTAATCATCATTACAGCAGCCTTATACACAGGAAAATGACTTGTTGAAGGTTTCTGATTAAAAGATCGAATCTTTAAAGGTTTCTCTTAAAGATTTGAAGAAAAGCCACAAAATTGCGCAAAAATGGACGAGGAGATTGCGTCAATTTGACGATTTTTCGTGGGGGGATTGGGTAAATCTTGTTATTGTGTAAATGGGTTGTAATTGTTGTTGATTTTATCTTGATTACCAAGGTAAGAATAGATTGTTAGGATATTTTTTTGATTAGATGAGTTTGTTAGGATATTTTAGCAAGTTGCAGGACATATAGTGATATGTGGCCTTTTATCTTGTGAGTCATCATGAGTACTAGATTAGGGTGAATTATCAAGTTATGCGGTGTATTTTTAGCATAGAGTAGTTACGATGTTTTTGCATGATTACGACTATAATAATCTCACATTATCTTGTAAAAATTGAGATTAGTGAATTTAATAAACATTATTGTGTATTTACTGTTTTCCACAAAACAAACCAAAACCGAAGGTGAGAAAATTTTCGAGTGTGTGGAAATTTTCGAACTTCTTGAAAGAGTTGGTTCTTAGGTTTAGGCTTTGTGAGGATAATTTAGGGATTGATGGTGCTTAGCTTTAATAAATTCATAAAAAATATTCGACTTAGATCAATTTCTTGGTGCTTGGCTTTAGAGAAAACCGAACTAACGGTTTCATCTGTGAGTAGCGATTTTATCAAGATCACATCAGGTAGAATTAAAGTGTTACATAAAGGGTTTAAAAGTGTTTCCATAGACAATTAGTAACAATTCAAGTGAAACATGCTCGTGATACCTATTGTCAAACGTAACCATTTTAAGATCATGGTATCACTTTGAAAAGTGTAACTTAAAAATACTTGGTATCCTTTTAAAATACGTTTTAACATTTTGAAAAGTGTTAACATTGAATACTATAAGTAACACTTTTTTATACTTTAAGTATCATATCCATTAACCTTAAGTAACACTTTTTTACCTTAGCATCATATCCATTCACCTTAGTAAACACTTTCATAAACATTAGTATCATATTTATAATTTTATGTAACACTAACTAGTGCTAAGTAACACCAATTATTAGGATGAACATTTGTCGATCAACATATGTAACACTTTTTTATGTAAAATAATAATAACATTTATTTTAATTTATGATGATGATGATGGTGATTTTGATTTCGATGATGGTAACAACAACCACAAACAACAACAACAACAACAACAACAACACAACAACAACAACAACAACAACAACAACAAAAACAATAAATAATAATAATAATAATTCACCTGACTTATTTGAAAGTATAAAACTGATGGTGTCATTCAAAGACATTTGAATAAAACAATTTAGTTAAAAAATCTATCCTAACAAATGAGTTAACTAAATGAGTCTCAACTTATTTGATACGTGTAATAGTCTTCATTTATTCTCATCTTCAATCTCGTGTTATTACTTGCTTACTTTGCCTATTGTTCTCTGATGCTTTACTCCAATGAATGGAACTATCATTATCTTGGTCCTATAAGAATTAAAAATATATAAATAGCAGAATAGTGTAATACTCGACAAAGACAAAACCAATTGTGATGGGTGGGACAATTATTAGTTTTGTCAGAATGATTTGTTGGTTGATGAATAGAATGATTGCTGGTGATTAATAGAATGATGCTGGTGATTG
>PYUH01004002.1:5107-92056 GCA_016808085.1 Suaeda aralocaspica
AATTACTTAAATGTAATTACTAATTTACATAAGATTAGACAATGATGTTGATAATATCACAAGTTGCCATAAATTATGATCAATATGTAATTATCAACAGTTACTTTATATAACTTCCAGAAGAAAGCGTAAGTTTAATATTTGTGGCAATTTAACAAAGATGAAGTAATGATAAACACAACATATGTATTATTTTCAAGAGTATGAAGAAATGAATATATCTCATGTTGAAGATTGAAGTCCAATAAGGAAGGATCAACTACCAAGGAGTTGAATTTTATTCTACTTCAAGTGCGAAGCTACTACCAAAGACGTTGGGTTCATTATTCTAAAAGATCTCAAGTTATGCATTCATTAGGGGGAGAAAATACGTGTTGCACTCTTTTTCCCTTAACCATGGTTTTGTCCCACATTGGGTTTTCCTGGTGAGGTTTTTAATGAGGCAACATCATAAAACGTATTACGAAAGTGATGTACTCTTTTTCCTTCACTAGGTTTTTATTCCCACAGGGTTTTTCTTAGTAAGGTTTTAATGAGGCATACTATTCGATAATGGTCATCCAAGGGGGAGTGTTATATAATATATGTATTTAGTGGATGTCCATTATACCCCTATGATTATTCTAGTATATTCTAGATACTAGGAGTATAATTCTCTAAGGAAACCCTAATTGTTTCCATGTCTATATATATATATATGTATGTACTCCCTTATGATTTAATAATATGAATACAGATCTATTCTGTCCCACAAATACTCTCTACTACTTAAACCTATTTTCTATAACAATAAATAGATAATAAAAAATCTTTACTCTCGTTTGTTTTTGTTGTTCAATACTTGAGTCATCAATAATACCTCTTATATTATAGAGGATTGTTATTTTCTTAAAAGAAAGAGTTTGTCCTACCCTCCTTAAGAGACTTAAAGATAATTATTCGCTCCGTCTTTTTTTTACTTGCCACAATTATTTTTTTATCAACTCTTTTAAGACGAAACTTATAAAGTTAGCGTCTCAAGTTTGGTATAATAGAAAATTATAAAAATTATATTTCTGAAAAATATACATTGAGAAGAATAAAACAAGATGTCATATGATTTTATTTTTCGTTACGTATTAAACACCCAAGTGAGACAATGTTACAATGTGAATAGTGTCAAAAACCCTAATGTAACAACTAAGACTGAAGGAATATTATATTTACAAAAACTTAGACGGTCTGGTAAGACCGCTAAATATAGTTATGCAAGAAAAAGTATATTAATTTAATGTTAAAATATAATAGTTAAAGAAAAACCACAAATAATGAAGGTCTTAGTGGTAATTAAAACGGCCATATCAAAGACTTGTTATATCTTCATTAGTGGAAAAATAATCATTTTAGAATTCCACATGCTCCCAATTGTACTTTTGCAATTTACACTATTATTACTAGTCTAAATTTGATGTCCCATATATTGTGTATTATTTGTGTCTTAATCAATCTCATGGTTGATTTCTTTTAAAAAAAAAAAAAATTTATAAACTCATTGGTTGATTTTAAAAACAAGTGTCTATTACTCTTGAATTTAAAATTAATACTATCAACGTAACTAATAAAAAACAGTGTCACACAATTACACAAATAGTGGGACAACATATTTTGACGCATTAATTAATATGCTTTGAAGTTTGAACGTCTTTTGTTGCATATATACGTTCATAAAATATAGCCATATGAAATATATATTGTTGAATTCGTCCTGATAAATACTTTTTAAATATATGTTTTAACATATACAAAATTAGAAATATTAACATTTATAATATGTCACGAAAGCTGCGTAAATAGTGAGCGTAACACATATTTGGAAATATAGGAAGAATATTAAATATAAATTGTGAATCGAAACAAACATATCCGGAGTACAAAAATTGTGTGATAAGCCCATAAGTACTTTTTGTAACATCTAGAATAGGATGAAAAGAATTGGATGTCAAAGAGGGTGAATGAGTGATATACTCCTAATTTTTTTTACTTATTTTTATCTTAATGACAAATAATTGACAATGGCTTTTACTTATCCTAAAGCTCCTAAGTTTAGCTAGTTGGTAAGATAATACTTGTGGAATGTGGTCCTAGACATGGTCAAAGCAATTTAAATTATTTTTAGGAGTGCCATTTTTGTTTTGCTCGTGAATCATGGGTTATTGTATTTGCTGATTAAAGGAAAAGGCAATTGACTTTGTTAGAGTACACTAGTACAGTGAGGTAGCAAGGTAGAGTTCCCTAAAAAGATTGAAAACAAAGGATAAAAGGACAAATTAAAGAGTGAAATGTGCGTATATTTGGGGAAGTGAGCAACGCATTTCTTCGCTTAGCTTTCGCCCACTTGAAGTTGAAGTCTCACAAAAGACAACTCAATTAAGGGTAGTGTACTACAGTACACAACATCCACTTATCAAACTACCTGAAGATATTCCGATACTACAAACAAAAAACTGTTGCGGTGACTAATCGTACATGCTCAACTTTTAGATAACGTGCAAACAAAGGCATACAAAATTTATGCAGGCCGGATATCGAAAAGTTTTGGTTAATCGGTAAAACTATATATGAGTTATTTTGATGTGAATTGATCTCATTATCGAGATAGACTACAATATATAGGGCCGGATGATTTTTGTCAAATGATCGAGTGGAATGTATACATGTTAATCAACAATATTATGAAACAACACAAAGCAATAATATTTTTGAAATTTTATGTAGCTCCTCGGCAAATGGCTCCAAAACCAAAACTAATTAATATGATTGAGTGATGATAATGTTTGTGAGTTAAGAATATTACAAGCTTACATAAACTAGTCAAAGTGGTCCTAAGTGGTACCTATGTATATACGTTGAAAGTCTACCAAACAAATTGATAATTGTATATATCGTATAAAATTTGGACACGATTTTGTACTAAGCTATATCAGCTTATCCTATGAACTCTCTATATTGATATAATGATAATGTATCTATAGGACCTATAGCTAGATAAATTGTGATTCGTGAAGATGATGGAGGTACTCGAATGTACCCAAGTAACTAATATAATGCAACAAGTACAAAAAAAACACAAGCTAGCTACGTGGTTTCAATAATTGATCATGGAAGTATAGTATGAATTTAAAAATGGCGTAAGCCACGAAGAAGCAAGTTATGTTATGTTACATACCAATATTGGCAAAACATGTTCTAGGGTACGTTTTTGGTTGTATATTATTTACATGATGATCTTAAATTCATTTATATTATTATTATGTGTACATGCATTGATGCATGCAAGAAGACCTTGGGTAGTCATTTCATTTAACAGTTGGACTTTTGAAGTTACATTGTATGATATAAAGTTTTATTCAAACACCACTTTTCATCTGTTGCACTATATTGTTATCTCTTTGATAACATATACAGTACATATTTAGTATTATAGTGCATGAAATATAATATATGCATGATAATGCACGCATGTACCTATAAACCTATAGTTATATTATATAGTAATTCTGTAAATTTTGTAGAATTTTGTCGTGCCCTTATGACAGACCTATTCACCATATAAAGACAATTACCAACTTAATTATCAAATTATCAATACAAGTACTATACAAGTGTCAGGCATTCTCATGTTGCAAGTAATCCCATTTATTCAGCTGAATTCTACTGAAAAATAATTTTTATTTGTTTCTTTAGGAGGAAATCGACACAAATCGTTTTCTGAGCATTATGTTATCCATTTCTTCATGTACGTACTTGAAAGTTTAGTAATTGGTCTATGATTTTGAATCATTATTGTTTATAGAATTAAGTTTTCTAGGTTAAGAGCGCAAGTCCTTTGAGATTTCATTTTTGTAAAATATGATGAGTCGAAGCGATAGTGATACAATAACTTCTTCATTCCCCATGTTGTTAAAATTTTAGTCAAATACATGCGTCAAAAGCAAATGGATCGGAATAGACACATAAAAATGGAGAGAACTAGTAAAATAAAACAAAAGGTTTTATAATATAAGAAATAAATAATATAGGTTATAATGGAATACAATAATAAAAAAAAAAAACCTTTTGAATTGATCGATTCAATAGCGATGGTATATTATGTATTATATTCTTCACTAGCAATTTAGCATATTTCATATTGATTTACATACGTCAGGACATTTAACAAAGATTTAAAAAAAAAAAAAATTAGAGTAGACTACCACTCCTCGGTTTTTCAATTCGAAGTAATAATAATACATTTTCTAACCATCATATATTCATGTATTATCATGCATATACATATAACATATTCAACATAGTTTACACGCCTAGTTAACTTAAACACCAATTCAAACAACCATCCAACAAGAGCATAATGATCATATCAACATATCCTATATATATATATATATATATTTACATGTTAATTAATATGTATATGGTCCTTGACTCGTTGTACATGATCTAGTGTCATCATACTACATACTATTTGGTACGTGGTTGCTACAACAAACAATATGATAATTGCTGCTTCCTTAATCAACCAAATAAAAGCGTGTGGACATAGTAGTCCCACAACTTTTTTTTTTTTAATTGGATCATTTCTCTTTACAAACTGCGATGATTGCGGACGATGCATCTCTTCAATAAATGAACTCTCATGTTCTTTATCATTCGATTACTTCACATCCATATCCTTTTGTCTTTTGTTAAGTTACCTGTGAATTTTGATGCTTAATTAACTTCTTCTATAGGGAGAATTGATTTGCCTTAGATTTGTAAGCATTGACTTTTACCTCATCATGTCATGTGGCTTCCTTAATTATTTTGGGGATATATAAATTCATCAACTGATGTAACAAAAACGAAAAATATTTGTGTAAAAGAATGTTCAAAGTTTTAAGTAGGGCAAACATGTCTACTTATAAAGGCAATTTAAAGGTATTGATGAATAATTAGTAATCATCATTGATGTTGGCCTTTGCTTCTAGTTTTTTTCATCAATGATTCCCCTTAACAAAGTAGTATATATCTATTAATTAGGGTCCTTATTTTTAATTTACTTTATTTAGATGAGCATACTTCGTATATACTTGACTTTTTTTTTTTTTTGTGACAGATCGAGTTAAACTTTCATAAGCTCTATTATTATTAAAGTATAAAATCGTATGTTATGGACTATTTAAATTGCATATAATTAAGAAACTTTAATACTTGTACAAACGTAAAACATACCATGAACTACGCTACATACAATAAAGGATTATAATTATGGCATCAAAAAATAAATTAAATAAATAGTCTATATATGCTCGAAAATCCTCAACAAAATCACTCGCCATATAACGTTCGGAATAACATAGTTTAAGGATAGATTATAATGTCCTACATTATTGATCATAAAATTATTTAGCTAGGCATAGTTTAATTTAGAGATTATTTTATATAATTAAACACCCTTGAAAAAATATGTCATTATTCCATAGTCCATCTACCATAATTGCTTAGAAATCAAGTTTCACACTTTAACAAAATAAAAATATACTAACACGTACTCACTATGTTTCGCAACACTAGCTGAAGTGATACAACACCCCTTAAAAGCTTGTGACCAACTTCCTGAATTCCTTCATGGACCACCGTCATGTCTAAATCAAGTAATTAAGCAGCCAGCATATAACGAAGATTCTAGACATTACTTAATTAAACTTACACGTTGAATAATCATCGTCATTACTTGGCGATCTAACTCCAGCTAATATTATAATTACACTGTTAATTAATTAACTAATTAGCATTCTAAATTATTTAATTAATTAGCTAACTACTAACGAATTAAACATACAATACAGTGACGCACGCACGACTCTAATGGTGTGGAGAAGGCAAGTGCTGATCACAAAACAGACTCTTCCAAATCTGAGTAAACGCCGTTACAATTGCGTCATGATGACGTTCTGAATTTAACGATAGAAAACACCGTAACAATTCTTCTAATTCTTTTTCTTCAAACATTTGTTTTTCCACCACCATTTCTACCATCGACCTCTTGAAATCCTCGTACGGATCTTCTGACTTTTTAACCATTGCAAAACTTTCTCTTACTTTTCCGTTAGCCACCGCTCTACACGGCGTCATCTTTCGCATGAACTCCGATAGTCTAGCTGGTACTGGTGATGACGCCGTTAATGACTCAAACGATGATCTCCGTTTTGTTGTTGTTGTTTTGGTTTCTCTCTCCTTTGACTTTGGTGAGTCAGTTGTAGAGACGAGTGATTCTCTCTCTAGAATGTGGTCGTCTTTATCGTTATCGTTGTCTTCGCTGAAGAGTCCGCTGTCGGAGGAGGTGCTGATTCGGGACTTATGGAAGGAGTTTCTTCTTTTGCGACGTGTCTTTTTGGCGCGAGTTTTGATAGGTGGTGGAGGGAGGAAAACGACGTCGTTTTCGCGGTCAGTATCAGAAGCGGCAGAAGTGTAAATCTTACGACGAGGAGGGGTAGAGTCGTAATTATGGTGGTGATCAGGTGGAGGGATCTTAGTAATCACGTGCCAATGAGGATGGTTACTAATTTTACCCCATTTAACATGATGATGAGAACGTTGTTTAGATAATGAGGAAGGGGGTGGTGATTGAGTGTGTGAGGGTTCAGGGGAAGGGGAAGGGCGTGGTCTTAAGCAGCCGTGACGGGCTGATAAGAAGGCAGATGACACGTGGCGTTTGATGGAGGAGCGGTGAGGTTTAGGGTGTGAGGATGGTGGAGTGTTGGTGTTGAGTTTACGATGAGGGATTGCGGCGACGGAGGTGGTGGTAGAGGAAGTGTTGTGGTGGAGAAATGAAGGGACAGGATTTGATGGGAGAGTGGAAGGGTCTTTAGAGCGGCATGAATGAAAGGTTGGGATTACTCGGGAGATACGGAACTTGATGAAGCGTTTTCTCATGATGTTTTTTTTGGCGCTAATTGAGGGAGTAAAAGTAATTAATGGGAAGGGTAGTGAGTTGTGAATGGAGGGACTAGTTCTACAAGAGGAAGGGAACATACATGAGAATATATATAATTAAAGTGTTACATTTACATCAATTTTTATATGGATATCATGCACATGTATATGCTAATATGCTCTTATATATAGTGGTCAAATAGTTTAATAACATATCAAATGGTTTGTTACTCAATTTATTTAGTGGTTAAAAACTGTAATTTTTATACATTATCTTATTTGATTAAATCGTTAATATTTATATGTGAATCTTGGTATCCAATATCATTTACCTTATAAAATATGACAACAAAATATCAAAATACTAATTGACTATAGTAAATCATATAAGGAGTATATTACTGCTATAGTAATGATCGATATTANTAAAATATGACAACAAAATATCAAAATACTAATTGACTATAGTAAATCATATAAGGAGTATATTACTGCTATAGTAATGATCAATATTAATACCATATTGTAGATTATATTAAACTAAAATCCATTTATATATGGATGTTATTTTATCAAACCTCTTCTTAACTCGGCTCTTAGGCTCCTATTTATCTTTATAATTTGTTACTTGTATAGTTGTATTCCATTTAAGAACACTCAAGTCTTTTTGCTTGTTTCAATTCACATCACCCCTAATTTTATTGTTTGCTTCTCAGCCTTTGAAACATTTTAATAAAGAATTGAAAATTGTATATATATATATATATATATATATATATATATAACTATAAGAATTCTTTAAAATTAAACTTTTCTACTCGTAGTTCACAATCAACCTCAAGAGCTATAAATGTAGAATTTGACATCAAAAACTTAATTTTGACTCACAAATTAAAGTCAACATCTTGGAAGAACTAATTATATTAATCACTCAACTAAGTATTATCTGCAGAGTGCTCGAGGTGTCCATACATGTTGGTGGCTCCACATAAACTATTAAGCATTTGACAAAGTCCGTCCAAAATCATAAAATTAACTGTTTTAAGTGTTGAATTAATGCAAGTTAATCTGTTTTTCTTAAACAGAAAATCAGGAATAAAACAAGTGAATAGCATCATATTGTTTCTTAATTTATGTACTACGTACGCCATGTTTAAGAAGACAAAATCATTTTACCCCCTCCATTTTCCTACGCCATGTTGAGTGGATAGACATAGGATGTGAATCAAATTTTTTTGACAGGAGGTAATACTCTCGATACCTCTAGTAATAATAATTGATATTATTTTAAATTTTTAATAATCAAAAGGAGATGAATTTGACAAATTATTAAATACTCCCGTATGAATTAACTTTGTGTTTAATTGCAACTTAAATTTATTAAGTTTGGTAATCATATATTCGTATGAACGATTAAATAAAACACATATAATCTTGTAAAATTAAAGGTACTAGTATACATTATGTACTCCTTAGTACACTTTCATAATAAAGTAAAAATATAAAAATATTTAAATCGACAATCAAATCGCAAAACATTCATCTTATATGCTAATACGAAGTTTTTCATGTGAACAATGAAGAATTTGTACTTAAAAATTAAAATGTGGATATCGATTATTATCAAGTACTGCATGGGTTAATTTTTTGTAGTCTTAAAATGCAATACTCGACCAAGACATGAGAATGTATCTCGGCTACATCATTGGTCTTTAGACATCTTTGCAACCAAGCCAAAAAAAAAGATAATTTGCCTCTCCAGCCAAGAGGTAAAAAACAAAGAGGGTCAAAGCTTTTGGAAGTAGAGACGTAGAGTGACCAAATGCTAAAATCTGGGAGAAAAGGATGTATTGGGCTTGGGAGTTGGGCCCGTACCATTTGCGTAGAAGACGAGGGCAATTGGGCAAACTTAGTACTCACCGGTTTCTTCAGTTGACGACCCAAGCTAATTAGGCTTCATCAGTTCATTGTTTTAGGCACTTTATTCAAGATTGTGCACTAAATTCGAGATTTTAGTTGATATTGACAGGCTACCTGCCCGCTCTAAATTAACGGTACACTATTTGACAATTTTAACCTTGTGTTGTAGTATTGGTCCTTTATTTCATTTCATATTATTCGTAACATACTCTTTTGATAGGTATTTTGAGGAAGAAATTTAAGAGTACAAATGATTAAATAAAACAAAATAATTTACAACACTCACAACAAATAATATTCATTTGACTGGTGTTTCAATTACTCCCTTAATTTTTATTTACCTATTTATTTGCTACATAATCTCTCGAATCAGATAATTATGTAAGATAATAAATATATAAGAAATAACGGTAAATACAGTAAGAAAAAATTTGATAAGAAAATGACAAAAACGAGGATAAAGTTGTAAATGTTTATGTGAAGTCCACAACCCTTAAAGAAAATTGAAAAAGAAAATTAAGAAATATAGCAAGTAATTTGAGATTTCCATTTTGGACATATGTAGTACGTTAAAAGGACGGAAGGAGTATTTCAATTAAGTTGTTCAATCATCCCCTCAAATATCTTCTTCAAAATGCGCGCTAAAATGCTACTCCATCCGTTCCTAATTGTTTGATATGTTTTGTCTTACATATATGTCAATGCACTTGATTGACCTCAGATATTTTTTTCGTTGTGTATATGAAAGAATTGTAATAATTAAAAATTAATTATGTACTCATTAAGACGAATCAGATAAGATCCCATATGACTATATTATGTTTTATGTGTTGAAAGTTTTTTAAAAGATTATCTCATCTTATGAATCGTGTTAATATTTCAAACGTATCAAATATTTAAAAACTGACAAAGTATTAAATATGCACTAACGGATTAACGTAAAATAGCTAACCAAGTGTTTGTTAAGTAATTTGAATTATCTTAACGGATTAACGTAAAATAGCTAACCGTGTGTTTGTTAAGTAATTTGAATTATCTTAACGGATTAACGTAAAAGGTAGAATTAACAACTACTTAGGGGACTAAAGTTTGGTTTTATTTTGGTTACTTGTGTATCACATTAGCAATTTATTATCAAAGTAAATCTCTTCCCCTTCTACAACTATGGAAATATGGCATGACCAAAAAAAAAAACAATAATAATAATATTTGCTTTCCCTTCTACTATTACTGCTAGAAATATAATTGAACTACGAAGAAATTTTTACTAGAGTTGCTATAATTTTGACTATCAATTGCGTTGGTAATTCTATCTCCTCCTAATTTCATATAAGCCTTTGACAATGAATTATAATTTTTTTCCTGGTTAAATTGTTAAAAAAAAAACTCTATTCTAAGGTGAGTAAAGTCTTAATTATTATATTTATATGTATTCAATTTTACCTTGTGCCTAATTTATCTCTAGTTATTGATAAGCAACTTAGTTTTATATGTTGATACAAATTTTCTATTTTTATTTACAGGTTTGATAATTTTATTGGAGAAAGAAAATGGACAATTAATTTTAGGATAGCTTATAAGAAATTTATTTTGGATATTTAGCAATAGAACTTTAGAATTAGGATGAACAATTACCTGTTTTTTATACTTCGTATTATTTTTCTAAAGTGGATTTGTACTAAATTTTCTTTGTATTAGTTTTTTTTTTCAATTACTTTTAACATCAAAGTTAACAGTGATTTAATATTAGTCTCCTAAATCTAAACAAATAAATTTAAGTCCCCAAAATCAAAATAAAACTAAACTTCAGTCCCTTAAATAAGTGTTACCTCGTAAAAGGTATTGCATTTATTTGTAACTCGAAATGCAATTAAAAATAGTCAAATACTTCGCAGGTATTTGTATGCGGTAATTATTATTATTCACTGTTCAATACTGTATTAGAGCAACGAGTGATGGAAAGTGATAAAATGTTTACCAATGCCACAATTCTTTCACAGTAAAATTAAGCATTAGGTGTTTTAATATTGGATCATACGTAGGTGGTCATTTTTACCTTTTTGGGTGTTACAATTAATCTCTTAAAAAGTCATAATAAATTATTGTAAATTCATCTCATCTATTTAAGACTTCAATTTCTCATGTTCACCTATGTATAAGACAATCATTTGTAATCTAAGATACTACTCTTTTTTTTAATTTGCTATATTTGGTTTTTCACTTCTTTCAAGACGCAAGTTATAATATTAAATATCTTAGATTTAGTATAATAAAAAATAATAAAAATTACTTAAATACCTTGAGTATATATTTGAAAATTAAGACGAATTAAATAAGATTCATATGTTTATGTTTTTTCTTAAATATTAACACCAATTTGAATCAAAATTGCAAAATGAACAATAAAAATAGTCAGTTTATAACAAATAAATAAGTATCCATGAAGTATGTGACACAAAAACAAAAGTCTTAGTCCTATATTATCCCGCATTTTTACAGGTACGTAGTGCTACAAAACACATTCTTTCTTGATTCTTTAGTCCCCCGGAAGGCCGGAAGTGACTATAAAAAAAAGTTTAAATTTGCTTAAGCTTCTTTAATTTTTACTTGTTTAGCTGAAATCAATTGAATATGCTCCAAATAGTTTCCTTGCTTTCCTATTCCTTTCTACCCCCTTATGCACACCAAAATGACCAATATCAGCAATTACATTTTGCTTTTGACACTGAACAATTACCAACTTCCAATCCGGTGATTAGGCTTCTTTCCTTCAATAATTAATAATTACTTATCCATACTTTAACAACAATGTCACATCTATCAACTTAAATAAGATAGACATTACATTTTTCTTTTTTTTGGGTTAAGGCTTAGAAGAAAATGACGATGCACACAACCAGAGGGATAAGGATAAAGATATTGAATATAGATAAGGATAAAAATTGATATTTTTTTCTTATTTGATATGAGTAGAGTAAATTACACAATTATCATTACTTATATTTCTCGGCATTGTTTTTTAAGCATCATAACTATCCTTTTTATCGATATCTCTATTTTCTCTCTGCCACCTACCCCTAAAAACATTATTTTCATCCCAATAACCAAATAAATGAACTCTCACATACTTTCCTACTTGTCATTATACCATATATATTTATAGCACCATATATAGTGGTGTAGTACTAGTAAAGCTAGAAGAGGCTACATTTGCATTAGTATTAAAGATATAATATTCTTTCATTTTACGGAGTATAAGAGTTGTAAAAAAAAAAAACACCAAAAAAGCAATTAGCACAACTTTTAATTTGTTCTACTATTAAAATTTTGATCATGGAGGATGCAGTTATCAAGGATGAACAACAGAACAAACTAAATAAATATGCCTGTGCTTGTGCTACCCTAGCATCTACAATTTCTATCATTTTTGGTTATGGTATGTAACTTCTTACTCTAAGTCTCTAACGATGCTATTGTGTGACTAACATTTTATAGTTTTTTTTTTTTTTTTTTTTGTATGATTTAATAGGTTAATACTACTATTTTTTTTTTTTTTTTTTTTGCAACAAATGAACATTTTATATTTTACATGATTCTAAAATTATAATTAAAAAAAACAATAGTAAAATTTTTTGCATAATAAATATACGGATCACTGCATTTTTTTTGAATTCTTTTTGTTTTTAGTATACTCTTGCATGAAAGCCTAATTTTAAGTATATGTGCATAGCTGATTAGCTGGACAAGGGTGACTAAAATTTTGCACCCAAACCCTATTGAGAAAAACTAGAGTAGAGACGAAAATGAGTATATGAGCGAGGACTCGCTTTCAAAGGTAAATTTTTGTTACCGTTCATATTACCACTTCAATTCACAACCACAATTTATAAATAATGTCTATCAAATATGTAGGAAAATATATATACGAATAGTTTTTATTTAAGTTGTACCCAATATATAATCAAATCCAATAGAAAACGAGGGACTCTATCAGATTTCTTAGGGTATGTCCATTAATTTAATTGGTTGTTGAGTTCATAGTATATATATATATACAGTTCAAGAAGAGCCCTAAAAAGATGATGTGAAATTGGATTGGTTGTTTTGCGACTTTTTTTTTTATTATTTTTTTATTTTTTAAACTCCACGTTAGGAGGTTTGAAGTCACAAATTGTAACAATGGAAAATGAAGTCACTCATACAAAAACTACAGTTTTATTTGATAAGGTCATTAATAGTTAGATAGAATATATATATATAAATAAAGAGGATTATGTAAAAACTGTTTTCACCGTGAAAATCACAAAAAAGGTACAATAGAGGTATAAAGGGTACACGATAACATTTTCATAAATAATAAAAAAAATTGTTGTAAATGTACCTATACCACTTTAATAATCTTAATATGTACCGCTTTAAATCTTATATGTACCATTTTTTTGTGATTTTCACGGTTTTCAGTAAACTTAAGGTTTTTAGTGAATTCTTATTCTATCTCCATATATATATATATATATATATATATTAGTTAAAATAACAAACACAATGGTTAAAGTACGTCTTATCATAAAGCGGTATGCATACGAGAGACTTGTTAGAAGCTCCTAATTAAAATGCTACAAAATTGATATGCTCGCCTTTGCCTTATTGCGAGGGTAGTGTATTTATATAAAGAAGTATCCGTTTCATTAAAGTTTTCCATTGCCATGACGAAGTGATCTTAGGCTAAGCAAATTCGTTAAAGTGGTAACTTTTTGGATTGGAAATTCAACGATGCTAGCTTAACTTTTTAATGATTTTCCACAAGAGTTTCAATTGCAGTGTTTTGTTATTATTGCTAAACCAACTCCAAAGTCCAAACAATTCTTTTGGTTACAAACTCTATTCTAACTCACTAGATTAGGATTCTTAGAGTATGTATTTTTGTTACATAGGAATTGAAGATTTTTCATGTTTTATCCAATTTTAGAGTTGTTTAAATAATTATGGTCTGTGAAAGCGAAAACCTTTGCATTTGAAAGTTTGTTTCCATGAAAGAGTTAATTAATGAAAGTGTTTGAGAACGAGAATTCATTTTCCATTTTGTAAGTTAACATATAGTAGGCTAGTAACATCTAGCCATAAGATCCCAAAGAGTTTGTTTTATTCATTTTTTGTTTATGAGTGATATTATGGGTGCATTGGAACACATATTTATGTAAAATAACAAATTCATCATCTATAACAATTGTAATAATTTGACAATTTTGCCTGGATGCTTTTGCTAAGATCGCGGTGTCAACAAAAAAAGTTAGGAATTTAATTTTCATTCCTGATTTAGCCAAAGACCTGAATTATTATTCTTATGAAGCTTATTTTTTTTGACGGGTATTATTCTTATAAATTGTTAAGGGATGAATAATTGAACAAAAGAATAATTTGTGTTGTCCGGATTATCTACCTTGAGAACAAGGGCTAAAAAGATTTGATTAGCTCCCTTAAGCAACCTACTAGAATGGAAAAAAGGTCTTAATTACACTTTTGACTATGTTACATGCAATATGCCAATAGTCTTGAAAGAAAAAAAGTATAGAGGGAAACCATCCGGTCCATGAAAATTCATGGGTTCTAACTTACCTCCAATGCCAAGTGGCTAGTTGTGATTGGTTCTAAAAGACGAAGTTTTTAGAGGTTAATAAAACAATCAAAATTATAGGTAAATAGATTCTTAAACTCTTGTATTTAATATATCAAAAATTGCATCCTATTTTTAGTAGCTAGTTCAATGCAGTCTCTAATTAGCCAAATAGTAGTACTAGAATGGATGAATCTAGTATTAGTATTATTCATGAGAATGAACCATATATATGTTTACATTAGCAATTTTGGAAGTTTTTTTTTTTTTTTTTTTTCCCCCNTAAAATTATAGGTAAATAGATTCTTAAACTCTTGTATTTAATATATCAAAAATTGCATCCTACTTTTAGTAGCTAGTTCAATGCAGTCTCTAATTAGCCAAATAGTAGTACTAGAATGGATAAATCTAGTATTAGTATTATTCATGAGAATGAACCATATATATGTTTACATTAGCAATTTTGGAAGTTTATTTTTTTTTCACCCTCCTCTAGAAGTCTATTATGAATTCTAATGATCGATATTAATTAGTGTTATTTGGATTTGGAAACGACTTTGAATTAATTCTAACCATTTATCAACATTTCTCAATTGTCAAAATACTTCCAAATTTAGTGGAACTCCACAAATTTAGGGATAATTATTTAAGCTTCATTCTTACATTTGGTTGATCAAGTTAATAAATATATGTGAGCCTTAGAAATAATGGATGCTCTTTATGAGATGTCCACAGTTTTTCAAGTCAAAAGAAGGGCCTTAAATAAGGTTGTATGATTAAGAGAAATGAGGCAAAAATATGAACTTATGAAGTTGTGATAACTGAATTTTTGATAGAGGCCATAAGATATGAAGACAACCAAGAGGAAGAAGCTACACATCTATATGGTCTCTCATAAATGTTATTAACACATACCCTTTTCTTTCTCCATGTAAATCGACAAGTTCATAACATCAAAAGATCGAAGAATATATAGTGTTTAATTCATTAAACTTGTCTTCGATTTGCAATATATCATTCAATTCCCCCTTGATAATCAAGGGGCAAGTATACAAAAATTGAGCAGGAGCATATGTAAATACAATATTAAGCATCAATTATATTGTACTAGTATGTAAGAGAGGATTCATTACATAAGTGATAAAGAATATTCTTTTAGTTATAAGACTTGTAAAAAGATAAAAAAATTTGATCATGGAGGAAGCAAGTATCAGAGGAGAAGAACATATGAAACTAAATGTGTATGCTTCTGCTTCTGCTATCCTTGCCTCTACGATTTCTATCATATTTGGTTATGGTAATTTCTTACTCTAACAATGCACTTGTGTGTGATTTTTTTCGATTTATAATAGGTTTTTATGTAGCTGGTTTTTGGTGTGATTATTATGCATATCGATCACTTGAACGATCATCAGCTGATATTTGATATATGATGTTTAGTTGACATTCTGGTAGATTGGTTGACAACTCAAGAAATAGAGATACTAACACTTACATTTTCTCTGTCTCTCTATCTTTACTCCGTAGTCTATATAAGATTGTCCTTTTTTCGTTGTTCCATTTCCAATTCGGATGAACTCTTTCATGACATGTTCGAGAGATAAAGGGAGTACGTACATGAGCGAGGACTCAATTACAAATATACATTTTGTTTGCTGTCATTTTACCACTTCTTCAAATCACTAAATTTATAACCGCTTACCAAATAATTTGATTCATTCTTCTCGTTTAAATTGTAAGTATATGATCACAAATTCACACAACATATTTATAAAATTTTGACATTTTCATATTTGTTTAGATACTGGAGTTATGAGTGGAGCCATGATTTTCATCAAAGAAGACCTTAAAATCACTGACACCCAAATATCAGTACTAGCAGGGATCCTCAACTTATGTGCATTAGTCGGTGCAGTAGCAGCAGGGACAGTTTCAGACTATATGGGACGACGATATACAATCATCCTAGCCTCCATTTTCTTCTTGCTGGGCTCAGTCTTAATGGGTTATGGCTTAAATTACGGGGTCTTATTGACAGGTAGGTGCATTGCAGGGCTTGGTGTAGGGTTTGCTCTCATGATCGCGCCAATTTACACTGCTGAGATATCTTCAGCTACACACAGAGGAAAACTATCATCATTACCAGAGTTTTGCATTAGCTTTGGCATCTTATTAGGCTATGTCTCAAATTACTTGTTTGGAAAACTAACCTTAAGGTTAGGTTGGAGGTTAATGCTTGGCGTAGCAGCTATTCCTTCGTTGTTCTTGATCTTTGGGGTCCTTAAAATGCCTGAGTCTCCTAGGTGGCTCGTCTTGAAAGGGCGGACAGAGGATGCTAGAAGAGTCCTTTTCTTGGTGTGCAACACGAAACAAGAGGCTGAAACTAGGCTTGAAGAAATAAAAACAACAGTAGATAAAACCGTTACAGGTGTTGATCAAGGCAATTCTCCACATAATAAAGTATCTGTGTGGAAGGAGCTGTTTATTAAACCTACCCCAGCAGTTCGTCGGACAATGCTTGCTGCCATAGGCATCCACTTCTTTGAACATGCAACCGGCATAGAAGCTGTCATACTGTATAGCCCGAGGATCTTTAAGGCTGTTGGAATCACTAGCAAAAACAAGCTATTGCTAGCGAGTGTTGGCCTAGGTGTGATCAAGACACTTTTCATTTTAGTAGCCACATTTTTGTTAGACAAAGTTGGTCGACGCCCATTGTTATTGACAAGCACAGCAGGGGTAATAGTCGCACTCTTTGCACTAGGGGTCGGGCTAACTGTAGCAAGGTGTTACAGTATTCACGACGTCACCGCGTCACCCACATTGCATACGCAGGAAAAAATATGTAGGCTAATTGGCGACGAGCATTCGAAGAAGAATCATGGATCATGGGCTTTAGCACTGTCAATTTTGGCCACCTACATGTACATGGCCTTCTTCTCCATTGGTATTTCTCCAATAACTTGGGTTTATACTTCAGAGATATTTCCCCTTAGAATCAGAGGAGTTGGTGCAGGAATAGGAGTAGCTGTGAATAGGTCCATGAATGCTGCTGTTTCAATGAGTTTCTTATCAATTTATAAGGCGCTTACCATTGGTGGCGCTTTCTTGTTGTTTGGTGGAATTGCGGTGATGGCTTGGCTGTTCTTTTACTTCTTCTTGCCTGAAACAAAGGGGAAGTCTTTAGAAGAAATTGAATTGATGTTCAGCAATAAAACTGAAGCTAACAATGAGGATCATTTTGGTGAATCAGTGAACAGAAAGTCAGAAAGTGATGATTCATACTATCATAGTATCAAAAATCATTGACCAAATATGAAAGGTGTAATTAGTTAATTATGCAGTAGATTTCAGTATTTTGAATCAATCAGAATAATATTGGTGGCTTGGAATACACTGTAGGATATCAATCTCTGTTTGAATTCGACGGACATGATCCAAAAGTATCAGTTCATCTCTATTATTCGTAAACTATAGTAAATATACACTTACTACATCAGAAAATTAGGCATCATACATTCTTCCTTGATCCTAAGGCAATTCGGAAATTTAAGGGTGCTTCGATCTGTTATATGACACCTCTGTTTGGATTTGGAAGTTGAGTAATACTCAACAGTTGCCCACTTACTAATTAGTAATTACATTACAAAATATATAGTATAACATATCAACATCGTTTAGTTACATATAATTTTGATTGCCTCTATTGCTCAATGTCACAGGCAAAATCAGTCACTCAAGTCTACTTTTCTTGAAGTGATTCCTCAAGCATATGCAGATTCAAATGAGAGCAAGGCCATTCGGGTTCCCCTCTCGTCCATAAAATATTGAGAGTGCCTCTCTTTTTTCCTAGCATCAATAATGTTCCTGCCATTCACGCAAATTATTTATGATGGAAAAGATCAGAGATAGAATTGTGAAAGAATCCCTAAATTTGACTAGATTTGGGACCTTGATTCAGAAACTCAAAATTATTAGAAACGTTAATCAGATTTTAATCCCAAACTGACAGAAGAAAGCCCTATTAATGCATCAGATAGCATACCTAAAGTAAAAGGGACAATGTAAAGCAAGGCAGGTTGGCCATGCCCATCCATCAAATTTAGGGCCACATAAGTGATTAGAAGACCTGTCACGTAAGTACAGAAAGTTGGACAAGAGAGAATCGCAACTCTTAAGTAAGCAATGAGAAGCAGAACCACCGTGTCCTAGGAAGAAAAATGGATGAAAAAACAATGTGATATAACCAACTTTGTTTACCTAATCCGTAGGCAATCATCGTCCACAAAAAATATCCAGCTCGAAGACTCTTCTTAGCCAACCAATCATACCTGCCAAACAGATACAAATAAACAACATTCGTTTACAGTAGCAAACGCCCTCGCAATTACTCTCTTTCTCAAAAGTTCATTGGAGAAACATGTCATTTTTCTTGCTCAAGCAAGCTACTTTTCTGTCCACTATAGATGTGTACGTATAAATATACAAGATTGGAGGAATGAGTCAAGAACTTGTGAAAATTTTGACTCCTCAAGGCAAGAAGAAGAAAATTTTTACCTGAGAGAAAATGCTAATAGTAATCCAGGCAAAAGGATATCACCAAAGCCAATGATGCTGTAACCACCCCATGGGTCAAACATGCGTGGGATCTTTAATAGCATTGGAATACCATCCTCCCCACTTTTATCCCCTCGAGCTACCTAGAAATATGGCATTCACATTTTTAATTTCAGACAAGGCTTTTTAATGAAAAAATTCAGTCAACAAAGAGTAGATTTCAGGTACTTACCACTATCATCACACTCTCATGGAATAACTTCTTTGACACAAAGACCCAAAATATGTCGTACACAAATGCACAAGAAAGAAGAATTGTACCCACCTGATTCACAAAACAAATTCTTATGCATATATATATCAGTGTAAAACTTGCCAGATATCAATGTCATCAATTGCACTAGTAGAACCCGTAGAACGATAGGTCAAGATTGTCAAAGAAAGTTTTACAAGTGTGAAAATCAAACAGCTATTGCCTGCATTCATTCCAACCGCCAATCACAATCACTTGCACGAGGAGGGGGGCATAAATGCCAATGCAGCTAACTAATTGAGGTGACTCAGCAATGGAATTGCAGTTTAGAGAATATATGATGTGGAAAAAGGAGAAAAGTTGTTACAGCTTGCTAAGAAGTACAATATATATTGAGTTTGACGCTTGTAATAATGGCTTTCAGAAAATAGAAGTGAGAAGTTACACCTTGGAAGAATGAAAGAGAATACTACCTTTGGAAAGTAGGGAATTGTATTTGGTTTAATTTTCTCTGATTAATCAATACGATATCTGCCCAAATTTACTCATTTTGCTGTTCTTATCTAATTCTTAGCTGCTATAGATTCAACAATATTGATCATATTATCCATGATTGATGATTCCAAGAAGTTCAACTATCAATTGGGTCTAATTGGCTTATATTCCCAAGTACAGGTAAGCGACTCCAATATAAGGTTAAGAGTAAAATGCCAGGAATCACATCCCATCACATGTAAATACGCAATGTAAGGCCAAGCAAAATTATGGTATCAGACGACATCGGCTCAGGTTCCATAGGCTTGTACTCATCCTCGGTTTGAATTAGTTTCTTCCTGGTTTAGTTCTCATTAGTTCCAGGGAAGCTATGTTCATACATGATCTAATTTTGCTAATGAGCAGAGATTTCTGGGCAAAAAGCAGTAAGCACTAAGCACAAGGATTTCAGTTAGTTTGAACTATTGATATCCCTCATCATCTATTTCCATATCCATCATCACGATCACCTGGAATAAAAGACCCTATGGCTACAAGGCTACAAATCCAAGAGACTGCAAGAAAATTGGATGACAATTGACAAAGTTCATTGAGGTTTTGATCCTTAACTGAGGCCTTTTTAGAGTACAGGAAGAGAGACTGCATCTTTTTATATCTCATTTATTGAGTTATTTGCCTAAATTGTCAGGATTCACAGGTCGCGTAGCCCATCATAGGGTAGCTCAAAAGCCACTCAGAACAATCCCCAAGCATTTAACTAAACAAATAAGGTGGTTTTCAAATCAGTTCTTTCTTCTCTTTATGAAAAAAATAAATATATAAATTAAGGTTTGTCACAAAGAAGGGGGGGTTATCACCTTGAGGTTTGGGACCCGAACAATTTGTATAACTGTCAATACCAAAGCAATTCCCTGTATCACCATAAAATAATCCATAATGTCAAGAAAATGATTGCATACGAAAAATATTTTTTCAGCAAAGTTGTATAAAAAAAACATTTGACAAAATTTCATCCTTACAAGCACATCTTGACCAATCCAGGCGAAATGAAGATCTCTATAAATTCCCCACAATACGGCAAATGTGATGCAGAATGGTGAAACAGCCAAAGTAAGGTAAGAGACAGCTCCAAGAAGAGGTACTTTCAGATATGTGTATGCAAACGAGTCAAACCATCTGCAATGTCGAACAGTTAAACAATTACATGATAAGAAGAGACCCAGTACATTTGCAATGTTATTCAATAATTCTGAAGCATCAATTGATTAGTAATAAGCTACATTTACCAGAAGTGGTCATTCCTTTAGCAGAAGCAACAAATAAGTTCATTACATTGTTATTTCTGTAGCTTTTAGAAATTAGTCAAAAAATGCAATAGTAATCAATAGCATAAAGCTCTTCCATAGTCTCATGCCATAATCAAACTCAGGCAATTGTTTACATGAATCAAATTTAATAGTACAAGCACTCTCAGTAAGGCAGGTGTTTACACGAATAGCTGTCAGAGAATAAACTCAACTATTGTTTCAGCAGGAACAGAACTAAAAGCAGCAACAGCATGTATATTACCTTGAAAGTAAAGCAACCAGGCATGTTTGTAACCCCTGAAAAACATAATGGAAGTAAATAAAGCACACTGAGCAGTCAGAAGTTACGAGAAGTATGAATGACAAGATTGTAATAACTAATATTAAAGTATAATTAACAAGACAAACTAAAGCTCTCAGATCTTAATAATAGTTTTCCTAGATTTATACTAGTAAGTTTAGTTTGCTAGATGGAAGTTATCAACAGATTTTTTACAGTTGAGCATAAACGTCGATCAGATTATGCGCAGAGCCGCAGATGCACACATAAAGCTCTCAGATTGCTTTACTATCAACTCATTAGCGAAACTAAAGCCGAAGTAGCTGGGGAGAGGTGTTGCCGTGTTGCTGAAATGCAACACTTCCTGAAGGATATTGAGATATTCTATCTGTTGCTACTAGTTAATTAAGAAAAGGCGCTGGTTGGTTTGCCGTTAATTTTTGGAAAGAAACCTGAACACATCTTCCGCAAAAACAGTAACACTTGCCAAAGATTAGGGGCCAGTTGGTATTACAAGGGGTTTTCAGTTTTTGATTTCGAGATATTATCAGTTACATAATATGGCTTTGTAATAACTAAATGTTATTCATACTAACATTAACAAAGTTGATTTTGATAAGTGACAACAACATTTCAGAATCTAACTTTTCTTGTCTCAGCAATTTAGGTTGGGTGAAATAGGATGAAGTGATAAACAGATACACATATAATCGAATTGAGAAAAAGCAGAAAGTTTTGGTTTCTTTTATAATTACTATTCCTCGTAGGAAAGCAAAAAGATGAGTTATGAAAAGAAAAAAAGTGAAGAAGTCTAACCTCTGCACCACCAATGCAAAAAAGCACCACCAAAAGCTCAATAAGCCAAGATGACATCAGTTTGTAAAGAACAACAAGAAAGCATGAAGCTACAACAACAAACAATAGGGCTGATACTGTGCTGATGTTCAATACACCACTAGAAGTCACAGTTGAGAGTTCATCTGAAGCATCCTACAACATTTAAGATTGCAAAAAACAGTCAGGGACCAACATAACCAGAATTTAGTTTTAAAGAAAGGATAGCTAAGACTGACAAGTCATAATTTACTCCTTAATTCCGATAATAATCGCAATACTTGGATCTATACATAGAGTTGTTTTACAAGCCATTAGTAAACTAGATGTGGCATTGGGATTATATGAAGTCAATGAAACTAGATGTAAAGGCAAAGGTAGGAATTAATGAAAAGTTAGTCTTCTCCATTCCTGAACATGTTACTCGTACAGTTATTCTAGGGCATATATACATGGAATGTGATGTATTTTATTAAGAGAGCAGGAGTAGCGAATACTTCCATATATGATCACTTACAAGCCTACCCAAAGTACATGTATAGTTAAAGGATAAACTAATATCAGATACTTACTTTCAATAGTTTTTCATGTTCAGCAACTGCTTCACGGGCACTCCAGGCTGACCAGTATGATGCACACAGGACAGTACCAACTGCCATAAGCCATAAAAATACTTCGGCAATGTCAACCACTGGTCTTTTAGGAGAGTATAGCTGCACAGAAACTGGACAATGCAGGAAACTCTTAAATTCAAGTCAAAGAATGATCAAAGTTTGGCTTTGATTCAAGTTAACACAGAGATGTGCAGAGCAATTATAAGCCAGCAAAGCAAGTTTTGATAAAATTGTATTCAAATAGAGATGTCATCATAAGATCGTAGGAGCATGACTGGGAAAACTAACCTGATGAACCATTTGCCAGCATTTTCTCCAGTTTACTACCAGCAACTTGAGGGAGCATAACCGCAGGGATATGAATATTAAGATCTGTCTCATCTGGTTCACAGACCATCTTGTAAAGTTCTACAAGAAAATAAAATTAATCATCAATGAGAAAGATGTATAGTAGTGCCATAGATTAGTAGTCTTAAACTACCACAAAATACATTATCAATTCTAATTTTAATGCTAAGACTTTTGCTTTACTCTGTCCATGCCTATTGCTTTGATTATCAACTACGGAGTACAGACAATATGTTCCCTTCTGAAACTTTTCAATTCATACCTAAATGCCACATTGTATATGATATTATCCCTTGTCTACCTTAAAAAATACTTCCTCCAATTTTTTTTTTTTTTTTCATTTGCAACTTTTGAATATTTTCTCTCTCACAAAAAATCCCCAAAAGTTGCAGCCAAAAAAACGGAGGAGTATAACGCATAACACATCTGAAAACAGTGCATTAGCTTTTAGAAAGGGAATCAGTCACCCAGAAGGAAAAGTTCAACATTTGCAATCAAATGCATAGTCTAACAGTACATGCAAGAACCATAGTCTTGGAGCATCATACTAATTCAACTTGTGCAGTTGATCTCCCCTCCAAAACCACTTCCCCCGGGTTCATATTCTATGTTACTGGTACTTGTATTGCTGTCTTTAATGACCTTTGAGTACATTTTCTCTTGAATTATTCATATATTCAATTAAAGAAATTCAGATCTCAAGGGTCTTATCCTTATTACACTTTCTATTAGAGGGCCAACTCAACCAAAAGCTTAAGCTGATGGTTGAGGCTCAGGAATTGGTTTTATACTCTACCACGCCCGCTCACACGAGAGCCCATTGGGCTTGAAGTGTGGATGCAGCATGGGCCCCCTCATACCATGTGCGTAATAATTCCACCTAGAAGGGAGGGGTGGATGAGATTTGAACTTGTGACCTTTGTGTCACGTTGGCTCTAATACCATATTAGAGGACCATTTCAACCAAAAGCTTAAGCTCATGGTTGAGGCCCAGGAATTAGTTTTATACTATATCACTTTCTAACCTCTTAAAGTCATTTAATGAGCATTAGTTGAAGTTTTGTAAACTTGGCCTGAACAAAGTAGCAGAGGTAGAGACATTACAGAAAAGACGTACATCTTAGTATCTTACAAAGTTACAAGGGCCACTGACCATGCTCCACGTTGCTATGCTTTTCGCATCCCATAATTCTACCAGCATACATATACCCTAAAAGATACATCCTCATGCTCAAGTTAAATAGATACTTCCGCTGTCAGATAAACTCTCTAATAATAGAGTTTCCTAAATATCAAAGTGGTGTCACTGCAAAGCAATATGACATGATTCATGATTGCCACCAAAGAGTAATCCATCTTCCCTTGATATTATAACTTTGTAAGTACCAATTCCAAAACTCACAAAACAAAGTGTAAAACAGGGTATTGCATATGAAGCTCCTTGTGAATCATATATGAGAGAACACTAAAGCTGCACATCTTTTAGCTTTGATAGTAGTCAATAAAATTATAAACAACCGTGTCGACAATCAGCAGGTCAACCACAAGTAAAAACTATAAAACTCCTAATAATGATTCTTCTTTTGGGGCCTCATCAATGAAAAACTATCTACATATGAGTTCGATAATGCTTTATCTATAACCAACCCCTAAGTTAGCTAACAAGAACATCAACACCAGCCCTTCAAAAGTTATCAAGGAAGTACAAGTCACTAATCAGCTCTTAGAAGCCCTTAGTACTACCTCTGTTTCTTATTAATTGCAACACTTGATTTTTTAAATCTCACAAATAATATCCAAGTATTGCAATTAATAAAAAACGGAGGTAGTATATATTTTGTTATTCATTAAAATGTCACACAACTAATAAGGCACTTTTAAGTTTAAAAAAAGCCTTACTATTAATTACCATTTTGATCATTTACAATGAGAATTGCTGAAGCACCAGCAGCTTGCGCAATCTTTGCTTTAGTGGTAAATCTGCACTGACCTCGGTGTACCATAATGACATCTCCGGCAAGCTAATAAAAAGCTCGAAAATGAGAAAACAATAATAGCATAATCACCAAGTTACGCAAAGATAAGGTAACAGAAAGCAACCTTGTTCTTCGGCTTACTGCAACAATCGCGAGGATCAGAAAGCGTAAGCTGTGAGTAGTTAGCATTCTTCTCTTTCGAGACGATTTGAGTACCAAATCTTGCACCAACACCAACAAATTCTTCACCTTCCTTTTCACCAATCCATGTTTGGACTTTCACCTAAGTTAACAATGATCACCACATAACCACCGACCATAACTTAGTGCAAACATTCTCTTATCTCAAACTAAAAATTTACTCTACACTTATCATCATTGCAAAAAAAACCCATTAAATAATCAACAATTGACATGATTTTGATAAGTAGCCTTAGTTATAACCAAAATCACCAACTTTCTATCACACTAAAAGCAAAACAAACAAAATAGATAGACAATTTGCTCTACCACTTAAAAATACACAGAAGGGTGAGTGGTAAGAATCGATCCCACTATCCTCTAAAACCAAGAGAGAAGCATCTAGGGTCTTCTAAAACCGGAAGAGAAGCTCCAACGAATTAAGCTATCCCTCACTCCCATTTGTCACATAATTTATACTCTAAATAAAATCTATCATTATAAATTATAATATTCTATCACAAGTGAAGAAAATCACAAACTTGACAACAAACACAAATAAAACAGCAAAAATAAACCACACCCAAATGAAAATCCAACAAAATAAGAAGTGGGTATAACACAAAATTAAGAAATTCAAAGAAACTCACAAGAATAAAATCATTCTCACACCCAGGTTTTGTAGGAGCTCTATCATCATGATGAACTATATCTCCACCTCTAACACTCACTAAAAAAACAGCACAAAAAGTGAGAAAAACACTCACTTTCAGCAGATCCATGTCCTTTTTAATTCTAAATTTTAGTATTCATCACAAAAATTTAGAACTTCATGTGATTATTGATTAATTTAAGTTGAAAATTCAGTTGTGGGTATTCTAGAAATAGTAAGGGTAATTGGCAAGTTGCCAAATTGAAGCAAAAAGCAAAGAGTAAGATAACCTGTTTTTTTCTTTGTTTAATGAAAAAAAAAAAAAAAAAAAAAAAAAAAAAAAAAANNAAAAAAAAAAAAAAAAAAAAACAGCAAATGATGGACGAAAGTTGAACAGAGATTTGGAATATTTTTGTAGTAAAATATTGATATAGGAGGTCAATTAGTCAAATGAGGGAATTTTTTAGTAGCCATATAATTATGTATTTGATTTTTAAATTCTATTAGTAGCAATTTTCAGTTTTTGTCATGTCAAATTTGTGATGGTGATTCCCACATTTTTAGCCAAAATAAAGTTCACCAATAAATTAGTGTAGCAATTAAGGCATTATTAAACAAAGTTGTTTTCAATGGAGCTTTAACTAAGACTATATTTTATTGAATTGAAATTAAACTGGATTTGAGACTGTGTAAGAGTTATACAAACGGAAGTTGGAGGGATCTCACTTGACTTATATTGAATTAAAACTACTCTATAATTGAAATTCACAATGATACCTACATTTATTGAACATAGGACCATTCATTTGATAGGCACATGTTCAACTAAAGGAATTAATTTATTTGCACCAAAAGCATCTTAATTTCAATAGATCAATGAATGTTGAAGATCAAAATATAAACATAATGTTTAAGGATTGGTCAAGTTTTCAAAACATCGCATGTTTGTCATGATTAATTATTGACAATTTTCAGCAATATAATGTTCATCAAGTATGAAAGAATATTCTTTCAAACTCAATGAGGCCATCTAGTCTCTTGAAGGCTAGAAAGCCACCCACATTCATTCTTTCTAACTTGATGAGACCATCTAAGTCAGTTTACTTTGATTAGAACAATCGACCTAGAGAAGGTTATGCCCATGAAATGAAAAGATTTAGGGAAATAGTGGATATTACTTCCATGCTCAATTAAAAAAATGAACATTGAAGTCAAGAGAAGTCATACTAATCAAAATTTGCCACCTTCTAAATTAAACTCGATATCGACTCATTCACTCACACACTGAAGCTCACGGTTTTCTCTTATGATTAATTGTCCATAGATTCATTCATCCTTAAAAGAAGACTTTCACAGGGATGAAGACAAAGTTCTGCGTAAATCGTATAATACAACCGATACAACACCTGCGTAAATCATACTGTATAAAACAAAAATACATAAATATTGTGTATTTAAAAAATATATATAACTAATACATAATTTCACAGATTAATGTAAATATAATAATTATTTTAAATTGTGTTTATTGCCCCTTGACTTCACTTGTTTTTAATGCTCATTTTCTTAAATAAGCATTAAAGTATTTTCATATGTTGCTGCGAACAATCACAATGTGGAAAAAGAACGATATACATGTAAAGTGAGGAACTCAGAACAAAGCAAACTTAGCTCACTTAATAAGATTTTTTTACTTGAGGCTTCGAAGGTTTAGGGTTCAAAACCTGTTGAGAGAGGAGGTAAGAATTTTCTTATTTCCCTCATACTTGATACTTCCAAGCTTATGGTCTGCAAATGCTTGACCAAGAAACTACGAAGGCTAAGATTTAAATATTTAATACGAAACATTCTTCATAGTTCATACCTTGGATAAAATGAATGCGATTTTGAACATAATATTGTATTTTTGTCTAGGCCACAAGCTCGCAATCACTTGCATTCCACATAAACTTTTGTGGATAAAAAAGACCGGTGATGAAAACTCTCAATTCAAATTTTGCCCAATGAAAGAATTTGTGTTTCTAACATATTCTAAGGGACTTATGTCTCTCTTTTCTAAGAGAAAATACATTACTATGGGAGCCACTCTAACTAAATTATCTGTGTTCATCACTTTCAAAGACCAAAGATCTGTTCAACAATATTTCCGATATCATGGCAATATCCAGTGAAAATACTGCAAATGATAACAAGAGCTTGGTTTCTTATGGACCAATAAATAGATTTATACTTTAATTTGTTACAAACAATTGATTACTAGGCATCTCGACTACCTAACTTACAGTCTTACACATTTAAGTATACAGACTACTACAATACATATCAGAAAACACAAACGAGAGGCAAAAATTACAATCTGTACTTTTTTTGTACAATAAACCAGGCGCCTACATATTCATCTAGTTACAAAAATTATGGGGTACCTATGTATTTCAGCATTGGACAGAAGGGCTTAATGATGGTGCAGAGAAAATCACAACAATCCAAGTGTAACTATTATCCTGCAGCTGTTTCCATCTGAATGAGGGAAGAGGTGTACAAGAACGAAGAAATTAGCAAATCATGGAAACTGTAGTTATATATCATCCCCAACATCAAACAAGCATTACATATCAGTTCAATTCAATAATAATCTACTTTATGCATCTAACTGTCATACTCTGGCTACTTCTTGGAGAAAAAAAGTCCATGCTTTAGGCCTACATGTTGAACAATGTTAGTGTTGGGGGATCCAACAGCATACTTGGATAAATTGAAGAGTCCGAGCAACGCATCAACAAATGTGATTGGATAGTTTTAACTTCTAAACCTTGCCCTGTGTTCAGGTAGAAATAGAAGGAAAGGAAGGGTAGAGAAAAGTAAGGACATAAATTCCCTACTTTGTATGAAGGGCTAACAGGAAGGAATCAATTTCCCTCCTCGTTGAAGAACCAACACCCATCCCCATTTGGAGAGTTTTGGAAGGAATTGAAGCTTTTCTTTCTCTCTCCCTTTCTTTCCCCTCCGGCCTCCTCTTCCCTTCCCTCCTTTTCCCTCCTAGCTTGCTTTCCAAACAATGTGTTAAAGTTCTTTCTCCCCACATGTGTAGTACTGGCTCTCTCTTAAAAGTTTGTGTTATGATTTTCAATTTTTGGCTTTTTTTCATCTTTGATGGGTAAAAGAAAATTAAAGTTCACCTAATGTATTTTGGTATACATACAACCATCATCTAGGTATTCAAGGTAAGGGCCTATGCTATCTATATTATCTTTTATCCAACAGATAAAATAACTTTAGCTAAATTAAGTGACCTTCTCATTTATCCAACAGAAAAGGCTCTAAGTCATTTCCTCTTAGCTTAATATTTCTGTCCACGATGAATCGGCCCCCGGCCAATGAAATTGTCGAATGAGGCAAACACGAGTCATGTAAAACAAAGAAACAAACAAAAAAATCCCTGAGATTTGCGGACTAAACATTTCTTTGTATGGATTCTTAGTTTTAATCAACTTTAACTCAAACAAAGCTACAGGACTAAAGAAAACCAAACAGATAGATGGCAAAGGAAATTTAAAACTGTATGATGCAAGGAAAATACCTCTGATTAACCCACACCAGGCTTGATTTTGCTCGAAACTAAGTTAGTGTACTCAATTACTCTTTGAACCCTTTCAACTTTAAAAACACCGTGGTATTATATCACCAATGATTCGTCATTCATGTAAGAGGCTCTATCCAAGCACCACGAACAAAAAAACACAAAGTCAGGTCTTCGCTTCCTACCTTGTATCACTATACACAATCAATGGCTCTCAGGTAACCTGCAATGGGTCAGGAGAAAATTCAAATAATTGCTTCACAGTAGAGTGCTGACACCACAATACATTATTCTGGGGGTGGGACTTGGGAGAAAGAACACAAGAGAAGATAAATTTCATACCGCCATGGAAATTCACTTGTGTCTATACCAGCTTGATGAAGCTCATCAACATACTGTAGTGCTTCCCTGCACTCTTCCCTATCATCAAAGAATTCTTTTTTGTCACCTTCAATCTGATATGTTTCATGGCCTTTACCAGCAACCACCTGTCAGCAATAGCCAATTGCTTGGATAAGTTACAAGAATAATAGAAAGACCATGCAAGCATAATGATAATACAAATACCAAATCTATCATGCAACCATACGTCAACTGTCCGGGACAACAACATAGAACACTTTCCTAAATAGCAATGACATGAACATATGTAAACCGAGAAGCTCTCGAAACAACTTAACGCACAAATGCACAATGTTACTAAAATTACAGCTGAACCGCCTAGCATCATGAGAAGTCTGAGAGTATCATGCATAGATTTGAGAACTTACCACCATATCCCCTTCCTCACCCATCGCCACAGCACAACGCACAGCTACACGTCTAATATCATGCAGGAAAATCCTGTGACCATTTGCAAGAGGAGGATAATAGTCATTCTCCCCATGCTTCAGGTAATCTTGCATTGTCCATCCAATACCAACCAACATGTCGTCCAATATATCCACTAATTAAAGAGACAAGTATACATTAGGGTTAGGAGCATTCACCAGGAAACATGATGCTTTCTTATCAGTATAATCAATCAAATATACACAAATGTCTTTTCTGCATGCCAGAAGCACAAAGCCACTATCCAAGTGATTTTGTACCCCTCTTAAAATGCAATAGTAAGATCCCAATCAATAGGGTTGGAAAATGTACATTGTTGTATGATCTACCAAACATTTTGTATGAAAAGATGTAGAATCTTAAGTTGCATGAATAATTTTGTGTAGTTGTGATTATTTGGACAAGGTAGCTCACCAAAATAAGCCAAATTGCACAAAAGTACAGCTGTACAAGTGTCGAAAGTATGCTATGCATAATTTCATATTTTTTTAACCAAAACAATGTTCTGCACTTCAAATCAGACAGTTAGGCTAATCAAGTACTCACATGGATCTTCAGTTCCCGGATTGTCCGATGTCAGCATAGTAACGTCACTTTTATCAGTTGATATCTTAGTCAACATGGGTCTCTTTCCCCTCTCTGTTTCACCACAAGAGCCAATAACTGCCCATGAACAAAAGGAACTTGTCAAATGATATAAACACAGGTTACTCATTGGCACTTACATAGTTACCAGCTGAAATATCACAAGGGATAATGACTCAAGCAATTGAAACGACCAAGATTCCTTTTGGAAAATATGTTGTTAGAAATCTCTAGTTCTTTATGATACTTGTGTAGTCAAAAGATGTCGAAAAGGAAAGAGCTCAGGCATTGTCACCTTTTTCCATAGTGAAAAAACAAGTTGAGCATGTTAACTTATGTAGTGCAGTATCTTATAGTGATGGAGTATAACAAAAGGTAAATGGATTGAAAAGAAGCATACCAGTAATTATCCTCCTTGGTTTGAGCTCCCTAACCGAATCAAGAAGTCTAGACAAAGCATCTGGACTACGCGCATGATCCACAATCACCCCAAACGCTTGTTCTTCATCTATTAACTCACACCTCCCTGGCACTGCATCAACTTCTTCAATACCCCTCACTATATCTTCCAATGGGGCCCCGACTGCTATCCCCACAGTGACCGCCGCAAGGATGTTATAAATGTTATGCTTCCCAATCAATCCTGATGAAATTTCCAATATTCCCAGAGATGTGTTGACCAAAACAGTGGTCTCAAAGAGAGAGAGTTCATATTTCAAAGGATGAACATCTGCCTCCTTATTGTCAAGTGCGAAAGTTAAAACAGGGACATTCGGGTTCCCTTGTGCAATAAAAAACGGTGCATTAGGGTCATCAATATTGACAATTTTCCTTTGTCTGTCAGGATCAACCATCCGAGAAAACAATTTAGCCTGAGCAAGCTTATAATCTTCTTCTGACCCTTCAAAATCCGAATGATCCTTTGACAAATTAGTGAAAACTGCAATATCAAAATCAACTTCCTCACAACGACCATGAGCCAACTCATTAGAAGAGGCCTCCATGACAACCGCTTCAGTCCCATTATGAAGCATCTTAGCCATCAACTTTTGTACCATAACAGTATCAGGGTTCACTTGCGGGGGATCCAACTTATTATCCCCATGAACATATTGTGCAACCAAGCTCATCATCCCAGTCCTCAACCCCATAGACTCATACATCGACTTAATCAAAAACGATGTAGTAGTCTTCCCATGAGTACCCGTTACTCCTATCACCGACATATCCTTAGTCGGATGCCTAAAAAACGCTGCAGCCAATGCAGGAAGCGCAGCATTAGTATCCTCCACAAGCACCAACGCTTTACACCCTAAAGTCTCCTCAATATCAACCTCCTTACTCGCAACAACCGCAACAGCACCTCTTTTATCAGCCTCACTCAACTTCAATTGCCCATCACCTTCACTCCCAACACAACACACAAACAAATCGCCGGCACTAACCAACCTAGAATCATGCTCAATCCCACTAATCTCAACCTCTAAATCACCATACACCGAAATCGGCACTACTTTACAGTCATCTAAAAGCTCAGCTAATGTCATTCTAAACTTAGGTTCGACAATTCTAACCTTATTACTATCACTACTAAAACTATCAATATCAACATCAAACATATCAACATGACCATCATCATCATCACCATCAAACACATTACCATTACCATTATGAGTAGTTACCTCAGTATCATTAATCCGTCCATCCATTTCGCCCGCGACAGTCTTCGTTTCTTTCAATCCATCAATCTCAACTAAATCAGCCATTTCCTCGCTATCCAATTCATCCTCCAAATCATGATCGGCATTAATTTGCTTATCTTTTTTAGGAGGGTTTGGGTTCAACAACCCTTGCTTAACAAATTCTTTCCTCTTCGAAGCGATCGCCTTATCGATATCGCCGAAAAGATCATCTCCAGAGCTGATAGTGTAATCCCCGTCATCATTATCTGGAGCATCCTCGACGTCTTTAATGGCGTCGAGGAAAACAGATTGGTTATTCTTGAAGTCGTCTTCCTCTAGTTTTCTAGCGCGTGAAGCTTGACGTTCGATTTGACGGAATTTTGAGAAGCCGTGAGATGTGTCTTCGGGTGCTTCGGGCGGGTCGTCGGAAGCCGGGTTTGGGTTGTAGTTGGTTGATGCTGAAGGGGGTTTTTTGATGGCATGGAGGGAAATTGAAGGAGGGCGTAAGAAAAGGGGTTTTGGGGTTTTTAGAGAGAGAAATGAGGAGGAGAGAGAAAATGGAGAGAGTGTGAGAAATGGTTGAACAGACATTGGAGTAAGTGAAGTGAAAGAGTGAATTTTTCTGAAAACTTTTGTTGTTGTAGTGTAGGAAGATAAGGTAGAGAGTTGGGGTTTAAAGTAGAGACTAGAGAGTTGGGGTTTAAACGGCTAACTAACTAATTGTTGATCAATCCTCTATAATGCCACCACTAAAACCTTGATTGATTAATCGGTATTTGGTATTATAGTTCGAAAAAAACTTTATCTATTCATTGGATAAACTATCATATGCTAACTTAGAGTGTTATTATTGGTATTTGATAGTAGGATGTTATTTAGCTAAATTGTTTAATTTTTTATTAGTGATGGATAGTTTATCCGGTAGGTAGATGTAGCAATGTTCGAATAATGATTCTATTTTTAAACCACAAAATCATAATTATGTCATAGGAATACAATTTTGATACAGTGTTATATTACGTGTCTCATAAGTGTTTTCTTCTAAAGCAAACTTCTCATATTTCGTTAAGTGATGATGTTAAAAAAGATCAGTGTTCAACCATTGATACCTATGTACGTATTCATATTACTCACCATTATTTTGAACTAAATTTGCTGTACGTATCATCTAGAATTTGCTCGCCATTACTTCAACTTCTTGTAGTTCATAAACTAAATGTTGACAAAATCAAAGTTCAACCTTCAACGGGCTTTAATTGCATTGCACACTAAATTAAATGTTGACAAAATCTATTAATAAGGTTAAACTCTCACATGTTTGACTTTCTCATTAACAACCAATTTTAGATTCCTCCCTTAAATTTATCCAACCCAAATAATAATCAGCACATACTATCTTCTTTTTCTTCTATATTGTAGGACTTTATCTATCATCCTTTTCTCTTTTGAGCATTTTTTAATTAAGATAATCTAACTAATTCAAATCTTTCATGCATTTTTGCACATCTTGTATCATCTTTCTCTATATTCCTCTTGACATGGAAATGGCTCACCATTTTGACTTTTAATGATATGAGTAATTAAGTGTATGCAAGTTCTAGAAATTCGTATGTAGGCAAATTCATTTGATCATCACATTTTTTTTCTTTAATTATTATCAATGTATGCTCAATTGCTCATATGAATTGATAGAAGCCTAATCTTTTCTTCAAAAACATTTCCTCATTATTGTTATGAATTTTCTTTTTCGAGTTTTAATGAGGAAATTATGTCCGAATTTGGACAAGGAAGACGCCCTAGACATAATCCTAGAGGTACCGGTTCCAGCGGAGATGTTCAACAACATGGGCAACAATGTAACGTTACGTTACCAGCATATGCAGCAACGGATGATTGGATGAAGGCTCAAACATCCGATAAACGGTCTAGGCCGAGTCAATGAGCTCCGTTTCTTGCTTCACCATGTTGCCTTCCCGCTTATTCCTCTTCAGATTCATATTGACAAAGTTGGCCATGCCATTAGAGATCACACTGTCATGATATTCTTAGTCGAATTGCTGTTGTTGTTGTTTTTTTTTTTTTTNTAACTAATTGTTGATCAATCCTCTATAATGCCACCACTAAAACCTTGATTGATTAATCGGTATTTGGTATTATAGTTCGAAAAAAACTTTATCTATTCATTGGATAAACTATCATATGCTAACTTAGAGTGTTATTATTGGTATTTGATAGTAGGATGTTATTTAGCTAAATTGTTTAATTTTTTATTAGTGATGGATAGTTTATCCGGTAGGTAGATGTAGCAATGTTCGAATAATGATTCTATTTTTAAACCACAAAATCATAATTATGTCATAGGAATACAATTTTGATACAGTGTTATATTACGTGTCTCATAAGTGTTTTCTTCTAAAGCAAACTTCTCATATTTCGTTAAGTGATGATGTTAAAAAAGATCAGTGTTCAACCATTGATACCTATGTACGTATTCATATTACTCACCATTATTTTGAACTAAATTTGCTGTACGTATCATCTAGAATTTGCTCGCCATTACTTCAACTTCTTGTAGTTCATAAACTAAATGTTGACAAAATCAAAGTTCAACCTTCAACGGGCTTTAATTGCATTGCACACTAAATTAAATGTTGACAAAATCTATTAATAAGGTTAAACTCTCACATGTTTGACTTTCTCATTAACAACCAATTTTAGATTCCTCCCTTAAATTTATCCAACCCAAATAATAATCAGCACATACTATCTTCTTTTTCTTCTATATTGTAGGACTTTATCTATCATCCTTTTCTCTTTTGAGCATTTTTTAATTAAGATAATCTAACTAATTCAAATCTTTCATGCATTTTTGCACATCTTGTATCATCTTTCTCTATATTCCTCTTGACATGGAAATGGCTCACCATTTTGACTTTTAATGATATGAGTAATTAAGTGTATGCAAGTTCTAGAAATTCGTATGTAGGCAAATTCATTTGATCATCACATTTTTTTTCTTTAATTATTATCAATGTATGCTCAATTGCTCATATGAATTGATAGAAGCCTAATCTTTTCTTCAAAAACATTTCCTCATTATTGTTATGAATTTTCTTTTTCGAGTTTTAATGAGGAAATTATGTCCGAATTTGGACAAGGAAGACGCCCTAGACATAATCCTAGAGGTACCGGTTCCAGCGGAGATGTTCAACAACATGGGCAACAATGTAACGTTACGTTACCAGCATATGCAGCAACGGATGATTGGATGAAGGCTCAAACATCCGATAAACGGTCTAGGCCGAGTCAATGAGCTCCGTTTCTTGCTTCACCATGTTGCCTTCCCGCTTATTCCTCTTCAGATTCATATTGACAAAGTTGGCCATGCCATTAGAGATCACACTGTCATGATATTCTTAGTCGAATTGCTGTTGTTGTTGTTTTTTTTTTTTTTCTATGGTTAAGTTAATGCGGAAAAATGTTATTGGTGATAACAGATTTGTTGTTTTGGCTACATGAATGCAGCAAACATCAGCCGCAAAGTATATATACATTGCGGCTACAGGAAGACAGTCAGCGATGAGCTCAATACAAAACATGTGTGTAAAGGAAGACAGTCAGCGATGAGCTCAATACAAAACATGTGTGTAATAGGGCATGCTAAGATCGAGGCTATGGGTTTTCACTTAGTTGATCACCCGGCAAAGGGAAAGAAAACGGATGAAGCTGGGGGATTTGTAATGTGGCAAAAGAATCCAAACTTGTGGTGCTTAAAATTCGTTGTTTCCGGCTGTAAAGTCTACTTTGGCAGCAACAGAAAGATTTCGTGGAGGCAATCAACATCCTAGACCTTTGCGTTGGTTTTTTCAGGTAATAAATTAGCCGCAAATTGTTTAAAAGAAGTAAAGATTAATTTCAGATTAGCGTTGATCAAGTGACGGCCTGGCCAACACCAATGCCAATGAATGTCGCCTGCCTGATCAGGGACTTGACAGGCCAAAGCTCTTAAATGACCGAACAATCATGCTTTTAAAGGCGATATATAAAGTAGTAGTTGTAATTTGCAAATAGTGTCATAGTGTAAGGTATTTCTACGTAAATTTCCTATATTTGATCAGTAAGATTGCCATTTGTAGGGGTTAGATCCGAGGGCAACAGCCAACTTGTTCATAGACGCAGTATGCATAGGACCAACAACGAGGATTGCTTCATACTCAAACTCGAGAGTCGAGACAAGTCAGGCAACACTAGACGCACAATTTGAACCAAACTACGAGATCACCCACCACACTTTATGGGGGTACTTCAGCCAAAGACCAGGCCTCCTCATGCAATTCGGGAGACTCGAGGATGCTATGTTTAAAGAGCAATGCTAACAGTGATATAGGAGACGGAGTGTTTTGGGAGATCAGTGCAGAGTGGCTCATTGAAGATTATAGATACATTGAAGGAGTTAACATTGCTCACCAAAGGGAGATTGAAGAATTTGGTTTTAATATCTGGGGTTTGGATCATGACTACTTTTTGCCACCCAAAAAAGTATATATAGGTAAATGATGTGAATTATCAATTCTGTGACTGTTTTTTTAGCAAATAGTTTAATCACAAACAAGCAGTAATTTTGGGTTTGATCAAAGATTACACATAATCTTAGTATCAACTGCTGTAAATACTAGAAAACTTCATGTATTATTGCAAATTTTGGACAACAATAGAAGTAAATTTTTTGATCTTAAACTGTTGTTTAATGTTCTGTGGATGTTAATTCTCTGTATTTTGCTGGTTTCTTAAACAAGATCTAAATACACTACATGAAAACAACACAGAGATTATTGATGATTTTTCTTTGTTTATTGAACTTTTATATAAATTGATAAACAAACATGATACATGAAGTTAGCCAAAACATTGTTCCCCTGGAAGGGGACCAGGGATGGAACCATTTTGCACATACTGTAATCCAAAAACTACAATAATGGCTAGTAAGCTCAAGTATGACAAGCCTTCAACAGCACCTAGCAAGCCGAAAGGCCCGTTCGGAAGGCCTGAACCAGTCTTAGCCTTAGTGAACAAAGACCAGCCCACTATACCAAACACAGCTAAGAAGCTCACACCTTCTAAGGCCCCAAGTGACCCACCAGGCCCAGGAGGAAGCCCACAGCCTGTGGTCTTGAGAGTGTAGAGTGACCATCCGATCACTGGAGTTGAGACCAGTCCTCCTACTATGGCTGCGGTGCCAGCTAACCCAACATCTTCGGTGTCGTTGCTCGTGCCTTTCGCCATTGCAAGCACCTTCATCGTCGAGGAGCGTGGCGAGAGTCGTGGGTACATGCCATAGCGAGGTTTTAGTGGACTGATGGCTGTAGAAAATGATGGTGACAACAACATTGTACTCAAACAAGTTTTGTAATGAAAAGAGTCAAAGAGAAAACAAAAACAAGCTTATATGAGTAAGTTTTATTCCAAAGTCCACTTAACCACAAATTTTGGTTCGGTGCAAAAATAAAAATCTTATCTAGAGTTCTGAAGTACACATGGTTATTAATTGATAAGTTAATTCCCAACCAAAAAATTGCAGATAAAAAAGTATATTCAATTACTGATTTGCTCACTGAATTGAATAGCCCAAAAAGCCCAACCCAAAATGAATTGATGGGCCATAAAAAGTCCAGCCCACATAATAACTTAACGTGCAAAATAGAGTAGGTAACCAAACCAATATGTGGCAGTAAGTTACAAGTACATGATTTGATGATAGAATACAGCATTCAATCATAATCATAAAGTGGGGCAAAACACTTCAAACTTTGCCACTTGCACAGGGAATATTAATTAAATTAAACTAAGATTAATAGAGAGAGAATTAGAATGTATGAGTAAAATGTCCAAAATGCCCAAAAATGTAGTGGCAATTAACAAAGAGAGTCAGAGAAAGAGAGAAGAGAGAGCATCTTAAAAGAAGCCTTTTTATACACATCTCTCCATTTGAAAACTGCTCCTACAAGCAATGTGGGCGGGTAATAACAAGACTGTGTTTGGGTGGGAAGTTCCTACTTACTTCTTTTCTACTACAAATTTCCCCCGTTTTTTTTTTTTTTTTTTTTGACATTATATATTATGTACTAGGATTTTGGGGGGAAAAACACAAGGACAATGAACCAACCCTTCATATAACTGTCATTCAAATTACCAAACTAACGGCTATTTCATAGAAGAGAGGGAACCAAATCCATAGCTAACCACTTTTTGAACAACATTTTAAAAAAAAAAAAAAAACCCCCATCATTTGGGGATGATACTTTTCCCTCCTAAATTACTGTCCAACAAAAATAGTCTGTCTAAACCTCTTAAAACTGCCTATCAATCAGAGATATACATGGGAGGTTCTCTTCTCTGTCTCCAGTATCTCAGCAGCCATGAAAGAAGGAACCCACAGCAAAATCTTCTTCCTCTTCACTGACGCTTCTTCGAGGCCCGCCTCTCTGCGTCATCAGCATCTTCCTCGTCGTTGTCTACACCATCATCATCTCTCTTTCTCTTTGATTCAGAAGAAGATGGTGGCATTACTTGCCCTTCCCCAAGATCATCATCATCATCTGCAACTTCCTCACCCTCTGCATCATCTGCCTCAATTCCAGCATCCACGTCACTATCTTCTGCAACTAATGTTGGCTGTCTAACCCGTTGAACCAAGTATCCCTCTTCGCCATCTTCTTCCTGCCATTTGCAACACAGATCATGAGCAAACATATATAACCAAAAAAAAAAAAAAATCAAAACTTCAGCACAAAAAGTTCTCTAGCAACAAACAACAGACATGATTATATATTTTCTGGACAGCACACCATAGCTCTCTAACAGCATAACAACATTCAAACCAGCACCCAGGCAGAAGGGAAAAAAATTATCACAGATGAAACCCAGAAACATCACTGCAAACCCTGGGCCCCACCCCAGATTACAGTTCAGAAAGGCAACATGGTCATGCAGCAAGAAAACAGAACAGGCAGAAAAAATCACCAAAAGAGCAAAAAATGAGAATTTCTCAGAAGAAAAAACAAAATCAAAAAGTGGCCAGAATAAATACCAGTGCGCTGAAATCAAAGCGGATTTATCAAGGACAGTAAATAACAAACTTCCATCAATTTTATTTTATTTTTACACCTCAAAAGAGCCCCAATTCCAAAATACAAGAAAAAGAAAATTTGAATAACTTAATTTCACTAAGATTAACACAAGAATTTTGAGCCATAAAGATCCCAAAAACATGAATACTACAGAGTATCACACAAATTCAAGCACCTATTGACTAACATATTATGATAGTATGAAATATGGAGCCTCAAAGAGCTAAAAAAAAATGAAAACTACAAAGTATCACACAATTCAAGCACATAGAGGCCAAGAGCCCAAGATACTCTGACAATTGGACTATCTAAAGGTTCACTGCAAGCATAATAACAGGTCAAACAAATAGCACAAAAGGACATTAGAAAAATGTCAAAGCTCTCTAGAAACATGAAACTCCAGCGGTTCAACTTCAAGTCATGCAGTCCATTTAGCAATGCTCAAGTCCTGAGGTAGATGAAGAATATATGCAGATGAAATAGTCGTAATATAGGAAAACCGGAAGCTACGATGTCAAAACAAAATGCTAGTTTACTATCCAAAAAGCTCTGAAAAGATGACAACTATAGTGGAATTTCTGACACAAGGCTAAGTAAAATGAAAATCTAAATGACAGATTTGATTTGAAAATAACCAAAACAATTTTCCCAAGCTCATACGGCAACGGTTAAAAGTAAACACAAGCCAAGGAGTAGTTCAGAGCCAAACAACAAGATGTACCCTCTTATTCCTACACAAGCTACCTACTGGCTGTAAAACCAACGAGTCAATGAAGCTAGAAGATTAAACCACATTTTCCAAACTAAAATTTCTCATAAAGGAAAAAATACTAATTTTTTTAAGAAAAACCATTTGAACAAGATCAAAACTTCACAAAACATTTATATTTTAACAGAAAATTTGATCACAATACACACACTTAAAGTCCTGCAAAAAATACATACGCAGAAACCGTTAGAAATCCATGATCATCAAAGATTAAAAGAACACACATGCTCAAATTAAAAACAACAAAAATAAGCTTAAAACACGACAGAAAACTTGGGGAGTTTCCCTATCATAAAAAAAACCTACACAACCACAAAAATAAGCTTAAAACACAACAGAAAACTTGGGGAGTTTCTCTATCAAAAAAACCACAAAAAGCACATTAGGAGCAAATTAACACAGACACAAGCAAATAATAAGCAGAAACCAGTATATACAGAAGCAAAACCACAACCAAAGGGATTTGTAATTTATACCTCATCCTCACCATCGTCATCATCATCATCCGATTCTCCCTCATCTTCAACACCCACCTCTTCCTCTCCAGTCTCACCGTTATCATCCTCGTCATCCTCATCCTCCCCTTGTTCATGCCCATCAATCTCTCCATCAGTATTAAGCAATCTCCCCGTAGTCTCAGGCTCAGCCACATCAACAACATCATCATTATCAACCTCCTCAACCTCATCCTCCTCCTCATCATCGTCGTCATCATCATCCTCATCCTCCTCATCCCCGTCTCCTTCTCCATCATCATCATCATCACTATCCGCGATATCATGAACCTCAACAACATCCTCCTCTTCCTCACCATCATCCTCATCAATCTCCTCAACATCCTCCTCACCGTCACCCTCACCTTCCTCCTCATCATCTTCATCCTCCTCCTCACCCTCCCCTTCCCCCTCTCCAGCCGCCTCGACTCTAAACCCATTCTCCCTCCCACTATACACTCCACCATTCTCCGGCCTCCTCGAAACCTCCATCTCTGTCTCCTCCTCATCAGCATCACTCTCCTCATCTTCATCAACATCCACAATCCCATCCCCCGCTCCGCCAACACCGGCACCACTACTATGTCCATTACTCATCCTAAAGCCCCCTTCTTCGGCATCACCATCACCATCTCCATCACCATCAACCTCTCCACTTCCAGGATCATCCTCCTCCTCCTCCTCCTCATCCTCTTCTTCCTCATCATCACTCTCCAACCTCTCATTCTCCTCTGCATCCATCTTATCCAAATACTTCAACGACTTAATCAAACCAAAAACCCTAGCTCTATAATCCTTAACCCTAGTCACAGGACACTCATACAAATCAAGCGAAACAAGCTTCAATTCAGCTAATGGTGCTAGATCCTCTATATACTGTATCCGATTATTCGACAAATCTAGGTCTCTCAATGAATCCAAACCCGCTTCAACCAAATACTCCAAACCCGAAGCTATTCGGTTATCCGAAAGTATCAGTTTCTGGAGACTTCCTAACCGCGGAAACTGCTCTAACGATGATACTCCTATACTTGCAAGAGAGAGGTGTTGAAGGTTCTGGAACTTCTCTAGAATTGACGGTGCTGGTAAACGGCCGTGTAAACACTTAACGGCGCCGTCTAGGGTTAGGCTTTTTGTGTTTCCGTTTTCCGTTTGGCCTTCTAACGCCGTTTCCACCGCTTTCTCCCAGATCTCGTCCATTCAACTATTACGCTATTTTTGGTTTCTGATATTACTCTCATACAAAAATAAAAATAGAAAATCAAAATTAAAATTTGTTATCAAAATTAAAATTTTTGTTGAATTAAATTATAAATTTTTTTTTAATTTTTGATGATTTGAGTAAAACCCTAACTTTCAGGTTTTAAGCGGGTAGTAGTAAATAATGATCTTTGTTTTTCAGTTTTTTGTTTTTGTTTTTGTTTTTGGTGTTTCTCTCTCTAAAAATTAATCAGTTTTTGGTGTTTCTCTCTCTAGAGGAGTCTCTCTCTAGAATATAAACCTCAGAAGGGAAGAAAGGGAGGGAGATGGAGCGGGCCGGGTTAGGGTTTGGGTAAGGGGAATAATGGCCGTTAGATTGACATGGTGCGGATTGATGACGTGGAGAAATGTGTGGTGAGGATTGAGGGTTGGTGTGTTTGTTTTCCTCTCATAAGGAAGGACTTGGGATTGGTATATGTGTCATCTCTGCGGTGTAAATGGTTGGAAAATTGGTGAAATATCAGGGGTATTAAGGAAATACCCTCGTTCTTCGTTGAAATTACTAGAATGCCAATTTTTTTTGAAAAAAAAGGTTGCACTATTAAATTTCTGGCCCACTAGTTTGAAATTTGGCTACCAATTTTGCGGGTGTTTTTCTCGTTGTCAAAGGTCCACTGCTAAAGTGCTAACTTGTTCAAAACAAACACTTAAAAAATGCAGTACCGAAAAATAAATATAAACCACAAACTTTAACTAGTCTTGGTTAAAATTATTTTTCCAATAAGACTTTAATTATTTATAAATTTTTTTTTAAAATAAAATTTAAATAGATTATCATAATGATGAATTAGAAATAATGTTGGAAATTTAGATCAAAATGAACAATCGTATGAAATTGAAAATTTATGAATACTTTTCATTTTTATGAAAAACCATATATTAATAAGGACTGTTAGATTAATCAATTGGTATGAATACTAAGGGCATGTTTACTTCAGCTGAAAATAAATGAAATGAACTGAAAGCTTTTTTATGAAGGATTAATGAGTAGCAAAATAAAAGAAGAGCTAAGTTGAACTGAACGGAACGGAACTAAACAGAACTGATTTTAAGTTGAAATAATAGGCTCTAAGTGACAGCTTTGTAAATAAAAACAAGATTTAGAGTTTTTTTTTTTTATTTTTGTTAGCATATTAATTGGCGATTTGGTAAATATAAACGATTTTGTGGGATATATATATTTATATGTTCTATACCCATTTTAATGAATATTTTTAAATAGGCATTGATATGTTTATATTAAGCATATCAATTGAAAAAATACCAATGATATCTTGGCCTAATGGTACTGTGTACAATAGGTCACAGGTTCGAATCCACCCTCCCCTATTTGTAATGTCCTCATGGCTCCTTTGCAACAAAAAAAAATCAATTGAAAAATTAAGGTTTCCTCAATTAAAAGTCAGTTGTACCAAAATATCGAGCTAATATAACATTAATGTATCAATAAACGCAATAAAAAAAAATTATAAACAAGTTGCGTTAATCCTTGGAAGTCTATAGTTCCCTACGAGTGAGAGGGTATGTTTGGATGGAAAGAAAGGAATGGGACTGAACAGAAAAACATGGTTAAAACAAACTCCCTAATTACTACGTATTTCCCTTTTCGAATTCGACAAATTGTTAAACATGGGTTAAAACAACAATTAAGTCGTTGTAGTATAGTGGTAAGTATTCCCGCCTGTCACGCGGGTGACCCGGGTTCGATCCCCGGCAACGGCGTTTTATCCTTTTTGTTGATCTTGCTAACTTGAATCAGATTTGTTCACAGAAACAGCATGCTATCCACAGTGAAAAGGACTTTTAAATTCTTTCATTTAAATTTTACAAAAAAAAACTGCAGAGATAATGGGGAAACATAGTTATACATTACTGAATCTCATTCATCCATTTTCGAACTAGAGAGTATAGAGCATTTCCATTCGTTGTCAATAACAAACAATTCACCTATTTCAAAATGAAAATGACACAACAAGCTCTGTTCTCTTAGTCACATGTTATACACTTATACACAATAAAGAGATCGTAACGATTGGTTATACACTAACTTTCGAAGTAAAGAACTAGGTGCAGAATATCATCTTCCTCCAGCTGTATCAGAACCTCTGCCTTGATTATGTTTGCTTGATTCCTTCTTGACCTCTGACAAACCTGCTGAATTTTGAGCAGATGAAGAGCTGGACGTATATTGAGGTCGCCCTGAGGAAGTTGCACCCAAGACCTGAACAGCAACAAATGGATTTGGTCTAACCTTTTGCTCTGATTCCTGTATACTTGAATTAAACTTCGAGCCACCTCCTTGATTGATCTCACCACTAGCCTTCGTAATGTTAGTACTGAGCTGAACCGCGGGTTTCCAAGGAGGTGGTGGTGGTTTTGGAGCATTGCCATCATTTTCTCCCTTTACCCTGTCCTGACTGGTAGTCTCCGAGACTTGATTTGTTTTGGGCTGCTTGACCTCAGGCTGTTTTTCCCTATCCAACATGGTAGCTTCCGACGATTCTGCTCTAGGGGTTGTAGAACGGCCAGAGGCTATTGTAGTAGTTGGAAAAGCTTTTTCAGGAGGGACAACGGGAGTATAATTAGATGGAAGTAGATCATCCCAGTTCTCAAGCAGCTCCTTGTAGACTTTTCTGAGGGTGACCTCCGTGAGACCAGTCACCTTACATATCTCCGCCTGCGTCTTCCGTCTATCCTCTAATTGACAAGCCAGATAAATAGCAGCAGCTGATATGCTTATGGGGTTCCTGCGCGTGCAGAAGCATTTGTTCATCACTACTTCTCCAATGTGAGTTGCAAGTTCCTATAAGAAACACAAGAGTCATAATTGAGCTCTTGCCCATCATCACCAAAATATAAATATTGTACTCGTAGACAGGAATCCAGGAGTAGGGAGTATCATGGCATTTTCAGACATGTGAATTGCCTAATTTATCAATATCAGATCCTCAACACTATGTGAATATGCGCCTATGTACATGCACAATTGCACACTTGACTTTACCATGATTTGGTGTATTGAGAATCTGAGTCCAAGTAACATAGTTAAAAGCTTCAAATGCAAGTACACAGCAACTGGTAGATAGCATGAAATGCCTTGCCCAAGAGTAATAAACAAGCAAGACCAATGTTGAAATGCTTTAGAAACACAGGCTAGCATTCGGAAATAATCAAATATGGCACTTCACATAAATACCAGATAGGCAGATACGAAACAGAAGCTTCCAGATTCATTCAATCAGATTAATAACATAACATTCAGTCTGTAAATATATTTGTGCTTACGCAAGCAAACATGAGGAACTTGTAAATTACCTGAGCGGATTTATTAAGTTGAAGAAGATTACAAAATCTGGGCATATGAACAGCTATAGAGTTGCTATTAATCGGTTGACTGAGTTGTAGAGCTTCCCCTAAAATCTTGATGTACTTTCCAATCTCTTTCTGAGGAAGGTTCGCTGCAATTGAAATCTCCTGTAATTTTTTTTAATACAGAGTTACAATCATTCTCAAACCATTTTTCCTCGCTCATTACGTACGCAATTCATCACTAAACCTATCTAATCCACCTCATAACAACATTGCCACCACAGTAAGCATATTCAATTCTCATCAGTCTGAAAACGAGCAAACTAATAGCATAGTTAGTCTATGATTCCGAACTCAATCACATTTCGACAATTATCCAAACCCTCACTATATCACTGTAAAAGTAAACAACTTACTCACAAAATACTCTTACTAATTACTACATAAACAGCATTTTATTCGACAATTACAATTTAACTTCCAATACAAATGCAGAACCCTAACTACTGAAACATATAAAAAAATAAATTAATTAATTAAAGAATTGAAAATTAAAAGAAAACCTGAAGAGTGCGAGGTTCTTGAGCTTCACGAATAGCTTGAACAAGACAAGCAGTAGCAAGAGCTTCGACACTGCGATTCCTCAAACAAGTAGCAGAAGAGCAATCTCTAAACAATTGAAAAGCATGATCTGAGATATCATGATCTAAACCTAGAATCGATGCTACATCAACAATTTGAAGATACGCTCTCAAATTATCGACAACAACAGCCGAAGAAGAAGACGACGATGAGGAAGATGAATTTACGGAAGTGCCCTCGAGGGCACGTTCGAGTTCAGCGAGGTGGCCGGAGAAGGAGAGAGAGGAGAGAGGGAAGAGAGGGGAGTGGTGGAGAGAGAAAGTTGAGAAAGCGGTGATGAAGCCAGTGTGAGTAAACGGGTCGTCGTTGTGGGTATTTGGGTCGGGTTGAGGGGGAGAAGGGAGGTCGGAGGTGGAGAGGTAGAGAGGGGTGTCTTGGGATTGGAGGTGGAAGAGGTGGTGAGGGGTGATTTGGCGTTCGTGAGTTACGCGGCCGCAGGAGGTGCATTCGGTTATGTGGCGGCTTGTGGAAGTGGTTGTGCAGCGGCTGTGTGATGGTGGTGCTGTGCAGTAGGGGCACTTCATTTTGACTGTGTGAGTGCGATTTTTGCGAATGTTGGATAAGGTTTAATTAGGATATTTATATGTTTCTTGATGAAGATTCCATTTTTGATGGATAGGTATTTGGCTTGGGTACTTGGATTGAGCCGAGTTGAATTAAGTTTAGTTAAGTTATTGTGAGTCGATAACAAATCTAAAAGATAACATTATTGTTAATGAAGCATCCAGACAACATTTTCATGAAAACTTAGCTTCTATTGTATTGATTGTTAGTGTTGAAGTTTTTTTTTTTTAATCAAGAAACTTGAGTTGGAGGTTTACATAGTTGAAGTTTTGAAGGGCAATAATTTGTCTATCATTTGTCATTATCGATTGGATTTTACAAAATTTTAATATGAAAACAATAGAGGTTTCCCCTTTAAAACAAGCAAAACGTTTGCATAAATAATAAAATAAAATGAGTCACCTCAGACTAGCTATAACCAACATGATGCAATAACTTAAACGTTTTGGTTGCTACTCTCACGAGCAAAAAATTGGTCATTTTTTCCTCTATTACAGAAACTTGGTCAATGAATAAAAACCCCACTGTCAAGTTGAACACTTCTCTTACCTTACTATATGGATTTAAGCGTCTTTGTTTTACAATTATTATACACCAGAACAATAAAGAGTAGATATATAGGGAGTAAATATTCCTTTCATTTAATCTTAGAGTGAAATTGAACAATGAATGAAACTCAATTTAAGTACATATTGTGCCTGTGGTAAACAATATAGTTGACTATAAGTTCGGTGTGAGCTCTGCCAGAAGTTGCAGCTTACGAGCAAACATCTTTGAAACCCAAGCAAGTGCAGAAGGAAAGCAGCTTCAAATGCTGCATAATGTGTCTACTATCAACTATTCCCAGATGCAGTCGCTGTCTTTCTAATTTCAGCGTGCTTTAGACTTAACTCTCGAGCACCCTGTTGGTACAACAATAAAAAAACAAATGACTTTAATCCACACGCATTTGTATTAGTGATTAATTCCAGTCCCCTCAAACCCACTAAAAATGAAGAAGAAAAGGGAAATGAGTGGGGGCATAAAGTCATAAACACAACCGTCCATTATGCAGAAGGCAACAAAAAATAACAGACTATGTTCTTTTGGCCCGAATAAGGCGACATCAACCAATCAATTATCAAACAATGGGTTCCACAACAAACCAGCAATAAGGTTCAAACAAAGTTTACATGTTTGACTTCCAAAGTTCACACACAATTACCGCCAATCTGCCATGGTTCTGTCCATAAATACACCACCATGCTTTCACAGGAATTCTCACATAAATGTTACCTTCAGACTGTGCTAGTGGTGAGGGAAATAAATAACAGGCAACGGGAATCAATTAGGGGCAAAGATAAGAGATTGGTGATGGGAGCATGTCGTGGAGGTGGTTGCTAGAACTTGAGGGGCTAAGAGGAGAGGGGCGAACTAGGTATTCTATGTGGATGAGCCTATTATCCCTGTGAGGCCATTTTTTTACACGACAAATTAATAGATAACAGACCTTAGTCCATATGCCCCACAACTCTATCACCCTCCACAGTTGGTATCGAAAAAAAGTCAAAGTCATCCTGCCCTGGGGATTGACCAAGGAAAGAAAGCAAGATTAAGTTTTGATTTAATTGTTGACTAGCTAAGTTGAATTCATGAAATTTCAAGGATATATGACTTATTTGTTTGCTTTCCTAGTTTCCAAAGTAGAAGATCAACAATCTGTTAATCCACCGGTCTATTTTAATAATCTCATTTTCTATTCACTCAATCTTGAGCAAAGTACAGTTTAAATGCCTCGTAATATTCTTTCCTATCTACACACGGCACAAGAAAATTAAGCACTGTAATCTGATAGAGTTACAGTAGAATGCACAATAATTGGGACATTGGGTACAATCATAAATATAGCACAAACCAAGAGGAGCCCTTTATCCTCTGCTTCTGCTAAAATCTGACTTGGATTTGACACCAATGATACCCCGCTCCTTCTCCACAAAACACACACACACACACACACGCACACACGCACGCACGGGCACGCGCTCAGTCGTACACGTACACGTACAGGCACACACACACACACACACACACACAAAAAAAAAAAAAAAGGAAAGAAAAAGAAAAAACAACAACATGCAACACTGAAGAAAGCGGTTTTCTCAAACTCAGACATACCCTTTTCTCAATATCAGGAAAACATCCACTCAGCACGACTATGGATGACCTCATCCTTAGTTCCCTCTCTCTCCATCCCTTGCAGCTTATATAAACCACCACCCACATTTTTCTTCCCCTTTCCGGTCATACCCCAGCAATTGGACATCTTTCCCCCATGACTACTACCACCAGAACAAAATGCCACAATAACCATTGTATTCCTGTTCCACCACCACAGAAATCAAATCCATACAGATTTGGGAAAACCCATAGAGATCCTGAATTCCTGAAATTTAACATTCACCATTCTTTACAAAATGAAACACTAAAACATACATGCCCTAAAAGTGTATTTTAAGATTCTCAAAGTAACCAGGCTCACCATCAATACAATTTCATAGGCGGTTGGGGGAAGCAACACCTCAAGCTACCATAATATTTTGTCAAGATAAAAAGGTTTTGGGAAGGAGAGAGAGTCACAGAGAGAGAGAGAGAGATGGAAATGGGAGGAGTGAAGGATAAGATGATAAGTAGAAAGGGAGTGAAATAGATAAGGAAGAACATTCCTGTCAAATTAAACACTAGTTTAAAAAGTATAAACTTTTAGTAAACCAGGTCAAACAATCCAGGTCAGAGGAAACGAAAGGGGGCTGAAGCCTCTCTCCAAAGCTCAAACCCTTGTTACAGTATGACTTGACTTGATTAGCAGGAGTAACCTTTCATTTCCAAGACATTTTTCAAAGGTCTCTACTAAAAACGAAACTCGATCAAGCTAAAAATAAGCAAAGGGCATCCAAATTGAAAAGAAATACCCAACAAAATCAAGATACCAAAAAGCAACCTTAATGCACACCTCCTTAGCATCAAACAATTGTTTTGTACTGAGTATAACTCTGAAGTTTGCTCGAAACATCTAACTTGCCTGTATTTCCCCATCAAAGCTCACGATAGCAAAGTTCACTAGTTTAGATACCTCAGTTTTGTAACATGCACATTCAGGCACATTGTAGTTAAGACAAACAGTTTGGTTCATCTAGTAAAACAAAGGGGTCCTTACCTTAGATACAAGAAAAAAAAACAAAAAAGCCTTGGTCCCAAATTAATTTGGGGTCAGCTAGACATGAATCAATATGACTGCACACATGAATCAATATGACTGCAGCTTAGATAATAAAGTTAATTTTGGAACATATTCCACATCAAAAGTTCCCATTGAATGACCTAAATTTATGACTCAATATTTGGCACAATCATTGACAAAGTTTTAGATCTTCTATACAATCAACAAGTCCAAACACCTCTTATAATTTTCTCATGTAGCCATATGGATCCATTATCTGATGAACCAATCATGTCCTCCATGATGGAGCAAAAATCAGGCACTAAGTCACTAACCAAGCATTCACATGAAATTCTTTGTGTGATACAGAGAATAAAAAGAAAGGGAAAATTCTTAATTCTACAAAGACTTCTAAATATATTTTGACAACTAGAGTAAACTTCACATATTATAATTTTGTATATGATTTTGTTGGTTTGTGGCTGTTAGGAACTTCATGTTGTTAAAATATCAGATTATTTTCTTATACTCTTAGTAGAATTTGGGCAATACACACGCACTAAATAACTACTACCTTCCTTTCAAATTACAAGCAATAATTGCCAATAATGAATGCCTCAAATTAGATGCAACATTTTTTTTTCCTTTTCAGTATGTTATTCCTCTTCATCTCTCTATTCATCACAAGTTTTCTATTTCTCTTTCTTCCCTTTATTCTCACATATAAAATTAGACTAGGAATTTGTGCAACTCAAATAGTTGCATCTATTTTGAAACAAGATATGGAGTAGTATAAATTGCTTCAAAGGTTGATAAAGAATTAAATTTAGAATTCTAAATGGCCTATCATCCCAATATTCCGTAGTTTTTCATCAAGAAGGTTTTTACACAAACTAAAAGAGCTCCTTTCCGGTAATTCACTGTTTGTAGTAAAGAATCACCTCAATAGCAATTTGTGAAGTTGCTATCATTGAAGAACAATGAGCATATCACTCCTCATCACCAATACTCATCAACCATTAAAAACTTAAACTCAGTTCAGCACAAAATAATGCCAATAAACTAGCAAATTGACTTTTAAACAACAAATATACTCTAAGTAAGCCTTTTCAAATAGCTTAAGAACCAATCAAGTCAAGTCCATGTATTTAATGCACCGCATTGTAAAAATCTACCGATTTTTCACGAGGTACCCTTGTGGTTTCATTTGATTCACCGAGTACTCCGTACCCCTATAGTTTTACAAATTCACGTGGTACCCCTTAGATTTCAAACAGTAACATAAAATGACATTAATGATTGACGGTGTTAAAATTCCGTTAACTATTTTTATCTACTTTTTTTTCACCAACTCTCCTCACTTTAAACACTAAACCCCAATTCAATTCACATTCCTGAAAACCTGCAATTCTCCATAATCATCGTCACTATCATATCTCCAAGACTCCAACCCCAATTAAATTCAATATCACCATGGCACCACCCATTCAACCACCCCCAAATTCGACCCTACCAACACAAATCCAAACAAAGTAAAACCCAACCACCCTATAATTCATCATCACCTTCCTCATTCTTTCATCATCATATTCATCAATTGATTTAATCGCCTTGAAATCCGTCGTCATAACTCTTAAATCTGGTCATGTACAAATCAAATAATTTAAGATTAAATTACTTTGAATTTGGGTTGTTCGGAGCATTTTGGTCTTCAATTTTGGGGATTTTCAGAATAATTATCCATTGTAGGTTTCAATTGGTTTGTTCATCACTTAATTTGGGATTTTTGGGGGGTTGTTTGACTCGTTGATGATGGTGGTTTGTTCTTAAGTTAGGATGAATAGACACAATTTGGAAAAATACAGTACAAGGGACTGATGTTGGGGTTTCAATGGAGCAGAGGCTGCGATTTGAGTTCCGATGCTGTCATGAAGGTGTTCAAGAGGTGGTTCAACGTACCACATTTGGCTAACTGGATTTTCGGTTGGGTTAAGTTGAAGAGTGGAAGTTGTGTTTCTACTGAAAGTTACAAACCATGTTGTATCTAGGAGGGGAAGCTAAAGAGTTTGAAATTTTGAATTGGTTGAGAGTTTGGTGGAAGAAATGGAAAGGTTTGGTTGTAAAATTGCATTAGAGTTTTTGATGATTTATTTGAACAAAATTACATAAACTGAGAAATTGTGTGATACTTCATGGGTATCTCATAAATTAAGCCTGAACAGTTAACTGATATTATTTTTCTCAATCAATAATGGCATACTGTGTTATTGTTTGTAACGTGAGGGATACCAAGTGAATTTGTAAAATTATGGGAGTACCTAGTGAATAAAATGAAACCACATGGGTACATCGTGAAAAATCCGAAAAATTTAAAACGTATCCCCCGGTAGTTTCGCAAGTTGAAAACCATAGTCTTCAAGTGACCCTTCATTTTCAAATGTTTGCCCAACATAATTTTGTATGTGTGGTCCTTGATGAGCGGCTTTCACAAGAGGTAATTGAGACCTATTGGAAGAGCATCGGGTTGATAAGGGTGAAGTTGCTATGCGGTAAGGAGATTGTTAATGTTATTAGTGCATATGCAAAGTTGGTTTGGGTGCAGAGGAGAAACGAAAATTTTGGGAAGATCTTGATGAGGTAGTCCAAGGTGTCCCTCACACAGAGAAGTTGTATATTGTATATTGGAGGCGACTTGAATCGACATGTTGGGGACTGTCGTGATTGCTTTGCGAGGGTTCATGGGGGTTTTCGTGATAATACTTGGTTAATACTTGGTTTAAAAGACTTCCTGCTTGATAACTTCGTGATAACTTTCCGTAGTGGAGCAAATGCAACCCAAATAGATTTCCTGCTTGAGGAGGGAGGATAGACAAAGCTGCATAAACTGCAAGGTCATCCCAGGAGAGATTGTGGTTACCCAACACAGGCTTTTAGTCATGACTATCTGTTTGAAAGAAAGTGGGAAGAAAAGCCATAGCCAAAAGGAGCTAAGGATAAGATGGTAGACCTTAAGAGATGCAAAAATAAGGTTTTTGTAGAGAAAGTAATCAAAGAGGCGGATGCAGATGCAACTTGGTCACGGACGAAAAATTGTTTCCTTAAACAAGCCAAAGAGGTCTTAGGGAATCAAGGGGGAGAACTATGATGCATAAGGATACTTTGTGGAGAAATGAAGAGGTGAAAACAGTAATTATCACAAAAGAGGTTGCTATCTTACTTTGGGAAATTTTAGGACCGACGAGACCTATGCAGCGTATAAGAAATTAAGGGTGCTAAATGTAAGACAAAGGTGTTGTCCGACAAGCGAAAGAAAAGGCTTTTCAAGATGACTATGAAGACTAGACTCTAAAGAGGGAGAAAAAGAAATTTATAGGATGGTAAAGCGAAGACAACAAGCAAAGAAGGCTATAGGCATGGCAAAGTGTATTAAAGATAAGAACCATAGCGTTTTGGTTTAAGATGAGGACATATAAGACATGTGGCAAATACACTTCGATGAATTGTTTAATGGCAGTCACGGGGTTGTCATAGAAGACACGGTTGTGAGAATTCCATGGAATAAGTGCGAAGGATTAGGACAGTAGATGCGGAGACTGTACCGAAGAAAATGAAACCTAAGAAAGCAGTTGGGCCTGATGATATACCGGTGGAGGTATAGAGATGGTTGGGTAAGGTTGGTATTGATTGGCTAACAAATTTATTTAAGGAAAAATTGTCAGAAGAAACCTTTTAAAAAAAATTTTTTGCCAACAGAAACCTTTTAAAAAAAATTTTGCGAGGAGAAACCTTAAACAAATATTTTTTTGCAAGAAGAAACCTTGGAGTCATTTTCCGGTATTGATCGATGTTGACTCACTTCTTTATCCTACTTGCACTCCCATTTGTTATGTTTTTTTCCCCTACAATTTCTTCCAAGATTTCCCCACCTTCATTGATCTTTTCTCCTTTATCTCAAGCTTCCACACTTGCCTACTTCCTCCATTCAAAATTTCAAACCCACTTTTTGCATCTCTTTTTCACTTCTTTCTTATAATTAAACTCCAATTCAATGACACTCGTTTAAAACTAAACTCAAGAACAAAAAAAATAATAATAATAATAAAAATAATAATAATAAATAAAAATAAAAACCATTTTTTAAAAACCCTCACATGGCTTACCCATCAACAACACTAGATTCGAAACCCTCATATATGCCTCAATCTGTGTCAAAGTTAGGTAATTTAGCATTAAATTCGTTAATTCAAAGCAATTCCTCAACCGGATATTCCTCATTAGCTTCTAATAATTTGTTATTAGGTACTTAAAACAGATTTTAATTTGCTAGTGGTTTGAATTTTAGTAGAATGGATTCTAATTTGAAGAGGATTTTGATTGATTTTAATAAGACAATTAGACTTCATTGTGATAGAATTCCACTTGGATTTTCTTCATTTGGTGTTAATCTGGGAAAGTAATGGGGTTAGCGATAATTGGATAATGTTAGAAGTCTTATTAATGGATTGATTGAATCACTTAAAAGAGTGAAAAATGGAGGTTGAATCTCTTTGTTTATAATTGGAGGAAAAAAAAGGAAAAAGGGAGTGTAAATAGCAGAAAGACGCAAGTCAACGCCTGAAAATCATGGTCAATGCCGGAAAACAGCTCTAAGGTTTCTTCTGGCAAAAAAATTTTAGTTTAAGGTTTCTCCCAGCAAAAAAATTTTTAAAAGGTTTCTCTTAGCAAAAAAAATATTTTTAACAAGGTTTGGAAGACTTTGGTAGAAGAGCAACTTGGTTCCAGTTTATAAGAATGAAGGAGATGCTCAAGACTGTTCTAACTATCGAGGGATCAAGCTTATGAGCCACACTATACCTGAGAAATCCACTATGGAAGCAAATCATTTACTGAGACAAATGATGGAGTTCTATGGGGCGAGGAAGAAGGATCTCCTCCATATGGTTTTCATAGATCTAGATAAGGCGTATGACAAGGTTCCAAGAGATGTACTTTGGTGGGCAATGTTGAAGAAAGGTATGCCACAAAGGTATATTGTTCTAGTTAAAGATATGTATCGGGATATGTCCTCAAATGTGACTTTTGGTGGATTGACAAAAGACTTCACTATAACAATTGGGTTGCATCAAGGGTCGGCGTTAAGCCCTTTTCTATTTGCAATGGTCATAAATTAAGTAACAAGGTCAATCCAAGATAAGGTACCATGGTGCATGTTGTTTGCGGTCGTATTGGTGGATGAAACTAAGGACGGAATTAATGCCAAATTAGAGCAACGGAGGCAAAGGTTGGAGTCTAGGGGGTTTAAGCTAAGTCAGAGTAAGATAGAGTATATAGGAAGTCGCTTTGGGACACAGAGGGAGACAAATGATGATGTTGTGGTCCGGTTGGATGGGAAAGCTCTAGACATGAAGGAATGTTTTAGATACCTTGGGTCAATCATAACAATGGAGATATTGACCAACATGTGGCCCACATTATAAAGTCAGGGTGGTTAAATGGAGTGCAGCCATGGGAGTGTTGTGTGACCGAAGCATTCCTTTAAAGTTGAAGGAGAAACTCTACAAGACTGCCATAACACAAGTGTTGCTCTATGGTTTAGAATATTGGGCTTCTAAGAAGGAGCACATCCAAAAGGCAAGGGTAACAGAGATGTGGTTGTTGAGATGAATGCGCAAGAAGACTCTAGGGGATAAAAATAGAAATGAAGTTATCCGCAAGAATATTGTGTTGCAGACATTGCAAGCAAAATAAGGTAAAACCGCCTGCGTTGATTTGGACATGTGAGGCGGAGACCACAGGGAGCACCAGCGTGAAGAGTAAAGAGGATTGGGATCAGATCTCAAACGAGGTAGGGGGAGACCAAAATGACTTCATCCGAATGTGCTAGAAAAGATATGAAGCTTTTATATTTACAAGAGAACGAGGTTCTTGAACGCAAGGGGTAGAGGAGAAAAATTCATGTGGATGACCACATGGAAAGATTGTTTTTGGTTCATGTAGCCGACCCCATTTATGGGATTAAGGCTTCGATTGATTGATTGCCCAACATAATTCTTAACCATTGATCCTCACTAATCTACTTGGACCCTCAAGCAATAGTAAAAAAAAAAAAAAGAAAAGAAAAAAAGAGACTGATTGAGGCCCTGTTCAAACTTCATTTGTCTGATTAAAGGGTGATAGACCTGATAGCCTAATTTGTGTTAAGTCTTGCAAAATTGGCAATGTCTTGCTGCTAGTATACAACCATAACCCTTGGCCAGATACATCAAAGTAGTATCGAGCTTTGAGCCATCTTCTTTGTCTCTAGTACCAAATGAACCCCAAAAATTTCCTCTTATTCGCCTCTTATCCTCTCTATTCTGCTGGTTTGTTTCTATTGAATTATAGATATACAATTATGCATTTATCAATTCAATGGTCTCATATAAAGTTTGAAGAATTGTCAACATCCACCCCTATAACCCTATTTTTATGATAGAGTAACTCAGTAAGCTACCATATGTATCTCTCCTATAGCACAGTCATACAACATTTGTAGAAAGGAATATGATAAGAACATTTTATAAACTTTAAGACTGATGTCCATATTCTTTTATAAATTTTAAAATTAGTGAAATCGAAATCTTTAAAGGCAGAAAAATGAATTGTTACTTTTAGATTAAGTGCTTAGTCTGAAACATGTTACTTTTGTACTCTTTTATTTTTACAATAGATTTTTTCAATATTGATTAGCTAATTCAGAAAATAGTATAAAGCAAGAAGGTAGTAAATTTGTAAATAATCAGAAGTAAGATATGTAATTAACTAACATGCATCTATAGTTTAGATGCTAACCTGCTACACTTCCACATTATTTTGAACAAAATGGCGTCATTGGAACAAAATGGCAAATACCTCTAATTTCTAGCAAATCTAATATTTTAACCAGCTCAAATGCTTAAAAAAACAGAGAACCAAGGTATGAAACTAAAATAGCAGCTCACTTATCACCAAGTTAATCAAGAGTTGCATCACTCAATTGACCTAATATAATTTCACTGCCCACGCTAATATTCATCCTTTACCACATGCAAGTCAATCGCTTCATCTTATATATTACGTGCAACACTTTCCTTAGATAAAGACCCTCTATCCTCATCACAGACACCTCTTTTGATCTCTCTCCTCTACACATAGCCTCCTTACAAATTATCATCCCTACATCTTGCAATCAATTTAGAACAGTGGAAGGCTATTTTGAACTACAAACCCAACTGAGGTTTGATCCTAATACAATCAATTAGGTTACTACCTTATCCTGTGCTATCTTTTCCACATTGCCACCAATAAAAAAGCTACGTACCATCATGAAACAAAGTAACTCAACAATATTACTAAAAAATTCCGGTACCATCTAAAACTTGTGACTTATTCATAATAACCAAAGATCTATAATTATGCAACTTGGCTAATTTGCAAATTGCGGAAAAAGGTGGTGTATGCCATAAAAGAATGAAACATTCAAAGCTACCCCATCCCCAATAAAAGTACCCCATAACTCTAATGTTCACCTCCCTACATCAAATTCACATACAAAAAAGGCTGCCCATAGCCTCACATCTTCTAGTATACCAACCAACCCAGAAACTCTTGTAAAAACTTGACCCGTCAACTACATTCCCAACTCCATCTTACACTCATCACAGTCATCCGTTATGATTCAAGTTTCAACACATCAAATCAAAGCATAACAACACCAGATCAGACATAATCCCATGCACTCAATTAGCTCATCAAGAAACTCTCAATCTAAGTTTTAGCGCTACGATTTCTACACAACCTTCAACAAATAAGCTATGTATTATCTTAAATATATTAGTCGGGCTGCCTTACCAAGTAGTTCAGCTTAGTCAATAACATCGCCATGAGTTGATTAAATTCCACCGCCATTTAAAACTTCCAAAAAAACCTTAGATAATTTGTAAAAAGATGAAAGAGGCAATGTGTACCATAAAACATTCACGTTATTGTATACAATTTACCATACAATATATACCATTTAACATTCAAGTTAGCATCCAATGTATGCCTCACAACATTCAAGTATCCTATACTCATAAAGAGTACCCCATATTGTTTTGATATCCACCTCCCTACATCAACTTCACACAAAAAAGGGTGCTCATATCTTAATGTACGCAACTACCCAAAAGCTCTTGTAAACAGCTTGATTCACACTTATTAACTATTATTTCAACACCCATCAGTAAGGATTCAAGTTTGAACACATTACAAAACAAAGCATAACAAGAGTAACAAACAAAGCAACATGTCAAAGCAACAGAGCGAATGCTGACCGTCAATTGGATCGGAGGTGGATCAAGATCAATAGACCGAATCGACATCTTAGCAATCTCAGTAATAGCAGCATCACGAACACCAGGCGTATCATTAGTCATATCCTCATAAGCAGCCTCAAAAGCCTGCTGCCAAAACCGCGGCAACCTCATTCGCCGACTATTGGTATACACATCCCACATATACTTCACCACCTTCTCCCTTTCCTCCATTTCCTACAACAACACACCAAAATTCCCACGCAATTCAACACCAAACAACAATTCACACCGACAACAACATCAAATCATTAACCCCGGAATTTAAAAAAAACAACTAAAACTAATACTACCTCCGTTATCAATAAAATGCAACAATGTCGGAAAAATGTCTAATCGTTGCATTTTACAGGTAACGAACTTAGGGGTAGTACTACAAATCATCCACAACAAAAAATCAACAATCCAACAAAACTAAAACAACCCCAGATTCAAAAACCAACAATTATAAAATGTGCAACTCACCAAAACGTCAAGATCATCGCGCAACGGCGTATCGATATCGTCGGAAAGTCGATTAAGATTACCAGCAGACCAACGAAGAGTGACAGTTCCAGTGAACATAGACCAAAATGCAAGCAATAAAATAGCAGCTAATGCCCAAATTTTGTAACGCCCTTTACCAAATAAACTTACATCGGCATTATCCTTTTTTGATGCTAATGTTGTTGTTGATGTTGTTGTTGTTGTTGAATTTGAGGTTGTTAATGGAAGAGAATCATCATCTTTCATTTTATTTTATTTTTTTATGGGTTTTTTTTTGCTGGGAAATTGAATAGAAGTTTTGGGTGAGTTGAGTTTTGTGGGTTTGGGGGATGAAAACAAGGGAATTGTAGGATTTTTGTGGGAGTTATGGTTGAAAAATGGAGGAAATTGAGAAGCTTAGATGTGAAAGATTTGGAAGGAGGGTAAATAAGAACGAAACAAAGTTGATCTGATATTTGGAGTTTTGGGAAAGGTACTACGGGGTGCTAGATTTGCATTTGCTTCTTCCGCGAGTTGGAGTGTAGTGAGTACGGGTAAGTATGTCCCGTTCTCCGCACTCCTCCCCTACTCATAAGAATAGTAACGCATTCCTCTTCTTTTCACCTAAGTGGATAAGTTCGGGTGTTGCCCTGATTCATCCATTTCGTTTCTGATTTTTTTATGCTTTTTGTTGATATGTTTATGTAAGTTATAATTTGCTGAAAATATGATGGTAAAATAACAATGTGATAGTCATTGAAGTTATAAAACTAAATGTAATACTAAAAGTGTAAAGTATTTTATATATAATGTTCATCTTTATAAAATACGTGGTTTTAAATTATTGTAAAGAAAGATAGAAGGGGGGCTTACATGGTGCGTTAATGTTGTCTGAAACACCTTTTAATATATTATATGATAAGAAAGAAATAAAGTCGATCTGATATTTGGAGGGTTGCGAAAAGTGCCAAGGGGTGCTATATTTGCATTTCATTTGCTTTTTCCCTGAGTTGCAGTGTAGTGAGTGCAAGTAAGTGTACGAGTAACTATTTCCGTACTCCTCTCTCTCTTTCACATAAATAGTACTCCATAACATTTCACTATCCATATGAGATGGGGAGGAGGGCAGAAATTACCACCCTAGTGAGGACTATTAACTAATTTTATTTTTTATGCAAAGCAATAGACTTTCTTTTGTAACCTTGAAATACCTTTATGGCGAAGAAAAAATAAATTATGATCCTCCATGGTGATGAAAAATCAACCTTGTAATTTTACATTTTTACATGAACATGAAAATTCATCTACTGTTTTCTCCATGTTTTTATATCACCATTCATTGCCACTTAGGAGGAGTTATTGGGAGGGGATAAATTTAAAAAAAAATTGGACAACCTATGGTGAGCTAGTATTGTCAAGGAAATGAAAATTGATTTTCTTCACAAATTTGCACACGAGTTCATTGAATTCACTTCCATTACATTACTACCATTTATGGCCACCGACCAAAAGGGTCGTTAATGTATCTCCAAAATCTTGTGGATCATAGGGATCAATCATAGGGAATATTATAATTCCATTTTAATTCCATTACATTACTACCATTTATGGCCACCGACCAAAAGGGTCGTTAGTGTATCTCCAAAATCTTGTAGATCATAGGGAATATTAAAATTCCATTTCATAATGCGTTGATCTTCGCAAATGATTCCAAAGTAATATAAATTGAGGTATTAATACAAGAGATTAAATGTTGATGATGCTCTGTTAACTAAGAATTCTGCCCAAGGATTGGAAAATCTAAATGAGGTTGTTGGACCAAACTGTGCTTTCAACTGGGGGATCAAAACAAGATCGCATATTGTAGTGCGACAGTTCCCACAAAATTTTCAGGGTGACTATGTTGGGCCTTGGCGAGTACATGTAAGTATGAATAGAAAAACTCTCCCCATAAAACTTCAATTGTCACATAGTTAAAGCAATTTTTTAAATTCAACTAATCAGATGATTGATTTATCTGTTGGATATGTTTATCTTTGATTTAGATTATTGGAGAGTGTGCAAGGATTAGAGAAGATGATTAATGGCTTAATGCTAATTAGGGTACCCTGGCTCTATATGTATTGTGTACCCATAGAACCCTAACTAATATTTCAACCATACAACCAGTTTAATGCTTAATCTGAATTTTAATCACAAGATCTTACTTTTTTCCCCGCTAATGACACTCTGCTTCTTTCATGGAGTCCTCTTCTTCTTATCACGTTTCTCTTGGATTATGTAATCTCTCATCCCCGGCTACACTACGATGGCTATTCAAGATTCCGCCTTTCAAAATCTCTTCCCCACTGGTGCCATGTCCACCGTGAGTACAGTCCCGTTGTTGCCCCCGTTTCTATTTCCTTCTTCTGGGGTACACACAACCCTTTATCAACCTGGCTCTAATACCATATGCAAGAATTAGAGATGATGAATAATGGCTTGACCTTAATTAGGGTGCCCTAGCTCTATATATATTGTGTATGCATACAACCCTAACTAGTATTTTGACCATATTGATTTTATATACATATAAACTCATATAGAGGGGTTTAGTAGACAACTTTATTGTACCTAAATGATGCGAGGAAAATTACTAGAGTACAAAATATTGCGTTTGATCTTCATTATTGATGTCATATTTTTTTTTCTAGTCTCACCAATGGTGTTACGATACAAAGTACAAAATAGTCAATACATGAGTTTGACTATTGGACTCAAGATTTGCTTGTGGTAAGGATAAACAAGTTTAATCTAGGGTTAGGATTAAAAGAACACATACGATTACTAAAACTGCAAATCTAAAAATAAATGTTAGTGGATACGTATGTCTACACGGGACAAATCATAAACGAAGATGACTACCCTAATAAAAGTACACATCCTCTCCCTATTTGCGGTATGGCAAACATAGATAATTGCTTACTCGTTGATTTTAGAAAGACTTTTAGAATCAATTCTTACTACGATCTATATGGCTCGGCAAAAAAAAAAAAAAAAAAAAAAAAAAAAAAAAAAAAAAAAAAAAAATAANATAAAAAAAAATTGAGCGTAAGTTGGAAATCGACGACTCCACTTCACTCTAACACAAAAAAGAAAAAAAATAGAAGTTGAAGGAAAATTAGAAATCCCTAAACCTCAGTCACTTTGCTACATCGTCTTCTCTCACTACTACTACTGAATCCAATCCGGGGATTGTGCACCCGGGTGTATATTTTAAGATATACACCCGTTTCTTGTATAATAAAACAACAAGTCATTTTTATAAAACAATAAGTCAAATTTACAGAACAAAACATACAAATACGATTTTTTTAATAAATCTTTAAGTGATAATATATACACCAAAGTAAAAATATGGAACCAAGATTCAAAGACTGAATTATTTGGGTGATAAATTGTTGCATTTTCTAGCTTATTTAAATTTTCATATTCACATAATAAATAAAACATATAATTTATATATTAAATACTATAATACATGCATTAGTTATTATAAAACATGTAGTATTAAAGCATAAAGTTGTTTTTAATAGAACAATAATTAAAAACAAAAATAATTATCATCTTATATATAAAATAAGAGATAAAAATCATAGAACATACGACTAAAGTGGAAAATAAAAAGAAACAAACTGTAATTATTAAATATAGAACAAGGAGTATTGTCTTATAAAACAATAAATCAAAGATATAGAACATGTACAATTACTTATCATATATAGAACATTAGAACATGAAGTAATAATAACTTAGGGTAGTCATTAAAAAAACATTCAGTAATAATTATAAAACATGGAATATTATGTCATATATTATAAAAATATTACTATAGATAAGAAAACATGTAGTAAATTAGTAATATATAACAAAGTGTGTAGTAATTATTATTGAACATCATGCTATATATTATAATACATGGAGTATTATACCATACGATTATTGATCAAACAATAATTATTATAGAACAATAGTAATATCCCATAAAACATGCATTAAGACAGTTTATCAAAAAAAAAATTATAAAACATATAATTATTGAAACAACTATGGTCTCTTATAAAATATGTAATAATTACACAATTTAAATCAAACTTACCTTTTAATAAAAGATAGTGAAATGGTGTTTTATAAAACATTAGGTGTAATACAAAAAACAATAGATATAATCTTGCTATTCACAAAACACGGTGTTTATTTCATAAAACATTAGAATTCTAAGCATAAATGTACTAAAATCTATAAAACACATCGAATGTTTTATAAACTACATTGAATGTTTTATGCATGTTAAATACACCCGATTTTCACATGATAAAACACCCAGTCATTTTTATAAAACAACAAGTCAATTTCATAGAATAAAATTTACAAATATAATTTTCTTAAAAACTTTAAGTGAAATATTTACACCAAAGTAAAAATCTGAATCTAAGATTTCAGAAACTGAATTTAAAGTATTTGGATGATAAATTGTTGCGTTTTCCAACATATTTAAATTTTTCATATTCACATAACAAATAAAGCATTGTAGTTTATTTAATAAATTTTATAGTACATGTAGTAATTATTATAAAACATGTAGTACTAAAATATATAGTTGTTTTTTATAGGACAGTAAATAAACGCAAAAATAATTATGATCTTATAGATAAAACAAGAAATAAAAATCATATAACATACAACTAAAGTGGGAAAAAAAAGAACAAACTGAAAATATTAAATATAGAACAAGGAGCATTGTCTTATAAAACAATAAATCAAAGATATAGAACATGTACAATTATATAAGTATCATATATAGAACATGCAGTATCATGTTAATTATAATATTTATTAAAAAAACATTCAGTAATGATTATAGAACATGAAATATTATCTCATATATTATGAAAAATAACTATAGATAAGCAAAACATGTAGCAATACATAACAAAATATCTTGTAATTATTATTGAACATATTGCTATATATCATAGTACATGGAGTATTATACCAGAGAAGTATTAAACAAACAATAATTATTATAGAACAATAATAATACCTTATAAAACATGTATTACGATAAATTATAAAAAAAAAAATCAAGATATTTATGAAACATATTATTAACAAATATTGTCTCGTACAAAATATGTAATAATTACACAATTTAAATCAAACTAGCCTTTGAATACATTTTCAACCTCTAGATTTAACCCTTCATAAAAAAAAAATAAAGATTCAACTTCATATCATTTTTCAATTCATTTCTTGATAATCTTGTATCATCATTATCATGACAAAGTTTCCATAACATCAATGTTAATTTATCCAAGTGATAATAAATTGTAGGTTAGAAAGAAAGAGAAAAAAAAATTTTTGTTGTTTGCTTTATAAAGAATTAAGAAAGAGAAACTAGAGAGAGAAAGATGAGGCTGAGAGAGAAATAAGTTTGAATGTTAGTAAGAGAATGAAATAAAAAAATGTAAGTTATGGTAAGATATAAGTCTTATATAGTATCTTTCATTAAAGTTCAACATTTTGAAGATAAAAGATAATAAAATGTTGTTTATAAAACATTAGGTGTGATAAATAAAACAATAGATATAATCTGTTATTCACAAAACATGGTATTTATTTCATAAAACATCTGGTTTCTAAGTATAAATGTACTAAAATCTGTAAAATACATCGAATGTTTTATCCGTGTTAAACCGAGTGTATATCTCGAGATATACACCCGGGTGTATAATCGATTTTCAATACTGAATCACAGGTAAAATCTTCTTTCTACGTTGAAGCGTTCGATTTAATCTAAATTATCCTTGTTATTCGTTATTTTAACCTGTTAATCCAATAATTCATCATAATCATTTAAATGTAAACCCTAATTTATCATTTATAGCCTTTTGATTTTGGTTTGTATTTTTTGATTACTGTAGTTCATATGCATGTTTTATTGCAAATTATAGTGACTTTTCTACAGATTAAGACATTATCGCATAATTTCATTTTTTTTTTTTTTGGATTTCCCCAACATTTGAGTTTGGAATTCTTTTGCTAGTTTTTATAGGGTTTAATGTCCCTGAATTTCTTGTTTTACATTGTTAAAAATCCAGTGATAATTTGTTCTTATAGCTTGTTGATTTGGCTCTTTGCATGCTGTTTATCATGTTTTTGTCATTTTTTGTTGTTTTTATACTAAGTAATTAGTATTATTTTTTGCTTTTTGGTGTTATCGAGAAATAAGATGCTATATGTAAATTGATAAAGAAAAATGATGGAAAATGTTGTTTGTTTGTTGAATTACTTTTTTTCCCTGTGAGTTTTCGGACTATTTGTTTGTATCTTTTGCTAAACAATGGAGTGGTGTGAATGCGATTAGGATGAGTAATACGAATAAGATGAACAAAGGAAAGAATTCGGCTAAACCGTCAATTGTGTCTGAGCCCAACAAGATTTATATGGACCTCCAAGAGATTATACAGGAACATGCTCTCCGTTTCATTTGATATTCATTATTGTTGTACATATTATTTTTTTCTACTCTCACCAATGGTGTTATGGTACACAGTACAAAATAGTCAATACATGAATTTTAATGTTGGACTCAAGATTTGCTTGTGGTTTAGGTTAAACAAGTTTAATCTAGGGTTGGGATTAAAAGAACACATACGATTACTAAAACGGTAAATCTAAAAATAAATGTTAGTGGATACGCGTGTTTACAAGGGACAAATCAAAAATGAAGATGACTACCCTAATAAAAATACACATGCTCCACATATTTGCACTATGACAAACATAAATAATCAATTCTTCGTTAATTCTAAAAGGATTTTAAAATTAACTAGAATCTTTGCCCGGGCAATGCTCCGGGTAGGCTACATTTATCAAATATACTTTAGTTTGTTTTTCATAATGTGTTTTTTGTTTAATGCGAAATTAGATTGCATGAATTGTAAATAAGTTACTAATTAAAAAAGCAAAACAATTATAAAAGACTTGGGCAAAAATAACAATGTCATAGTTTTGGTACAAGTGAATAAACGATACAAATCAAAAGTTCATACCATATGATTACAAGACTTTATTATCCATTACTTTGAAATTTGAAACATTATTATGGATTGGTGGTTTAACTTTCACATTTTGTTTCAAATGTCATGAGTTCGATTCCTAATAACTACTCATGGTTATTATTTTAATTTGTGCATTGTAAAGCGTGACATGTGTCACATTCATTAGCGAACGCTACATGCCGTAGTTTCGTTGACAATTATATAGCTCAAGAACAGGAAAAAAATAAAAACATATGAAGTAAATACTTCGACGACTCCACTAGTCCACTTCAATCTAACACAAAAAAGAAAAAAAGAAAAAATAGAAGTTGAAAAGGGGAAGGAAAATTGGAAATCCCTAAACCTCAGTCACTTTGCTACATCGTCTTCTCTCATTACTACTAGTCTACTACTGAATCACAGGTAAAATCTTCTTTCTACGTTGAATCCTTCTATTTAATCTAAATTATCCTTGTTATTCGTTATTTTAACCTGGTAATCCTATAATTCATCATAATCATTTAAATGTAAACCCTTATTTATCATTTATAGCTGTTTGATTTTGGTTTGTATATTTTGATGACTATAGTTCATATGCATGTTTTATTGCAAATTATAATCAATTTTCTACAAATTAACTACATTTTTGCATAATTTCATTTTTTTTTGGATTTCCCCAAAATTTGAGTTTGTAATTCTTTTGGTAGTTTTTTGTAGGGTTTAATGTCTCTGAATTTCTTGTTTTACATTGTTAATTCAGTGATAATTTGTTCTTATAGCTTGTTGATTCAGCTCTTTGCGTGCTGTTTATCATGAATGAATTATGTTTTTGTCATTTTTCTTTTTCTCTTTTCTTTTACTGAGTAATTAGTATTATTTTTTGCTCGCTGATGTTATCGAAAAATAAGATGCTATATGTAAATTGATAAAGAAAAATGATGGAAAATGTTGTTTGTTGAATTACTTTTTTTTTTTTGAGTTTTCGGACTATTTGTTTGTATCTTTTGCTAAACAATGGAGTGGTGTGAATGCAATTAGGATGAGTAATATGAATAAGATGAACAAAGGAAAGAATCCGGCTAGATCGTTAATTGTGTCTAAGCACAACAAATTTATATGGACCTCCAAAAGATTATACAGGAGCATGCTCTCCGTTTCCTTCCTGCTAAATCTCTTTACAGATTCAAGTCTGTGTGCAAAGAGTGGAAACTTCAGATAACGACTCCGTTCTTTGAACACAGTCAATCCGTTGCTTTTCGTTCTATATCTGGTTTCTTTTGTCAGTGCCCTGAAGGTTCCATTTGTTTTGTTTCTCTTGACCCTATGGCATATGGAGTCCCGGACCCTCAGTTTACGTTTTTGCCCGAGCCTGTTGATGTGCTTACATCCTGTCATGGATTAGTTTGCTGTCGAGGTCGCTCTAGGGATAAGGCGTATTACATTTGTAATCCTGTCAATAAGCAATGGAAGAAGCTCCCTAACCCTGAAGCTGACCATGGTCTGTATCCGGCCTTGATACTTGCATTTGAGCCATTACTACTTAGCTTTCTGGCAGAGTATAAGTTGATCTGTGCTTTTCCTTCTACTGACTTTGAAGATGCTTATGATCGAGTTTGAAATCTATTCATCAACTGAAGGCTCATGGAAGCTTTCTCCTGAGATATGCTTTGGCGAGAATGGAAGGCATTTGAAGGCGGGTGGGTTTCTTTTGAATGGGGTTGCTTACTGGTTGTCAGACAAATATGCAATAATTGGTTATGATCTGAAGAAAAACCGTGTGAAGGTCATCCCATGTTATGATTTGTACGGGTATTTTACTTTGGGTGTCATGGACGGGAGGCTTTGTGCTGCAACTAAGAAAGGTGCTCAAGTAATAACATGTATATTGTCCAATGAGTATGCAAATACCATGCATATGAAATCTGAATGCAAGACATGGGAGAAGAAAACAACTATGATTGTCGCCGACCGTACAAGTAATGCAGGGCCAGTGNTGTACAAGTAATGCAGGGCCAGTGGCCCAGTGCTAGTGCATTAGTCTGAAGGAATTCTTTTAGCTGTGGGAAGTGATGTGATTGTATATCCCGAAGGAAGAAACATCTATTCTCATGATCCAAGAACCAAAGAAACGAAAAAGTTGTTGACTAAGACAGAATTTAACAATCTCAATGTTTATGTTCCTTATGTTAACAGCACGTTGTGCCTTTGAGTGATTGTGATGCATTGTAGTGTGCCTAACAGCTTGTTTGGCTGATGTTTTTGTGGTAATGAAATTATGTGCAAATTTGTTACTCAGTTTCATGTTTGTCATCATGGTAATGGCGTCTCATCCCTAAAATTGTGTATTTGTCTATAAATTTTCATTTCTTTTGAATGCCACCCCTTATGTGGTAATCGATTGTAATGAAAATTTAATTTGAAAAATTACACATTTGGAGGTGGACAGTTGTTTCCATGGACATTAGTATGATCCTTTTCATACAAAATTATGTAAAATACTTTGTCATTACCTTTACCTATAACCATCAACCAAGTTAACTGTTAAAGTGCATGCTGCTGTGAGGGTGAAGGACTGAAGGCAATTTGCACTGGTATTTGATCATTAGGAAGATGCCAAAATATTTACTATGTATTTATGTCTTACAGTCGTAATTGTAATTTGATCTTGTAGGTGTGCTGGTATGTATGTGTGTTGGTATCTCTAGCTGGTATGGCTTATCTGTCATGAGCTTATGAGAATTTTACTGGATAAGGTAGGGTTTAAGGTTTTTTTGTGGGCTATAGAATGTGTAGCCAGTTCCCTGCTGATATTTGCTGATTTACATGAGTTATGTTCGATAATATAAAGTATCAAAACCTGCTGATAATGGTGTGTATTAATACTAGCAAAACTCATAGTGTTCTTGTCTACAAGCTAATTGACCAGGCAAGGTTGTAAACAAGCGAACGGAAAATCTGTTGTGAACTTGCATGACACTACAATCTCTTTTATAAATGGTAGACGAACTATAAGGCTTTGAGTGCGGTGCTGTGTGCCGATGTTTGATGATACTATGAACCACANATAGTGTTCTTGTCTACAAGCTAATTGACCAGGCAAGGTTGTAAACAAGCGAACGGAAAATCTGTTGTGAACTTGCATGACACTACAATCTCTTTTGTAAATGGTAGACGAACTATAAGGCTTTGAGTGCGGTGCTGTGTGCCGATGTTTGATGATACTATGAACCACAAGATGTGACGTGAGTGATGGTCACTCTATTGTCTCTTTATTATTGCTTCTGAATTCCAATTTCTGATGAAATTTTTTGGTTGTGGGCTTGTGGAGATTGGAGAGATCGATGTTTCCATAATGAATAAGGTTATTTAGAACACATTGAGATACTTTCAAAAATTGGGAATTATTCATAGATAAAAAATGATAATATTGTTAATTCAGATATCACAAAGTTCATCAAGGTATTCCTATTGTTTCTAAATTTATGAGCTACCCTTGAGGAGTAAAAAGATTGTACATAATACTATGACTAACGATTTAACGACATTAATGCTCCAAAGATTTGTTGTAGTAGTTCAACATACCCATACCTTTTAAGTGCTATTTATAAATTATAACTAGGCTCTGTTCTTTTGGACTTAAATTTTTGGTATTTCAGTTCATTTCAACTTTATTCAGTTTAGTTCACTTCAGCTTTATTCAGTTTAGTTCAGTTCAGCCCATTTCAGTTCAATTCAGTTCAGTCCATTTTAGTTCAGTTCAGCTCATCTCATTTATAATTACTACTTCATTTCAGTCCACTTCAGCTCAGTTCAGCTCAGCTCGTTTCAATTCAGTTCAGTTCAGCTCCTTTTAGTTCAGCTCTATTACATTCCAAAAGAACAAGGCCCTAGTTAGGAGTGTGGAAGAAAACCTCGTCCGGAATACCCGGCACGATACCCGCACTACCCGATCATTAAAAACCGGTTATTTTGGGGCTAAAAAAAATTTTACAAGTCGGGTACCCAGAAGATTTTCGGACCGGGTACGGGTATCGAATCTTGTTGTTTCGGGTACCCGATACCCGATTCAATTTTTATATTTTCATTTTTCGTAATTTTTTTCGTTTAGATTGGGCTTTTTTTTTTTCTTCGCACAACTCACTGTCTTTCTCTTTCACTCTTGTTTCTTTTTCCTCTCACTGTTGTTATTTGGTTTAGCTTTGCTGTAATTCTTACTCTCGGGTAGCTTTGATTTTTCTATTTTTTCTTCTCTCTCTTTTATATTTTTTTAATATTTTTGCTTTTCTAATTTTTTTCTTTTGTTTTTCAGTTTACTAATTTACTATTTACCATATCTTAGCAATGGACTGTGCTGTTTCTTTATTATAAAGTGATGAACTATGTATTTTATGTTTTTCTATGTTCATTTTGCTTTCACTCTTGTAAAACAAAGAACAAGTTTGTAATATGAAGTAGGAACACAAATATTTTAATTTGTCCAATTATACTTTACTTGAAAAAACAATAGAAAAATGAAATCGCAGGTATCCGCTTACCCAATCCGCTTTTTTCGAGTACCAAAAATTTCCGGGTAAATCTCGTGTAGTAAAATTCACTACCCGCACTTTCAGGTACCCGCTTTTGCACACCCTTAGCCCTAATCGTTGTTTCAATTTTAAAGCCATATAAGAATATTTTTAAATCCCCAAAGCCATATACCGTAAGCATGAAGCGACAACTAGTTCTTAAAAGTTGTAGTTACTAGTCAGAACTCAGAAATGTACATTGAACAATTACTACAAAACCTAATGTGCGGTTTTTCATCAATGTTGTTAATCATTGAAGAATTCCTATGCAATAGTTCTGTACTTCAACATTTTCTCGTGCATTTTGAAAACTATGATTTATTTTCGAAGTGATAATAACACAGTAAAACCGTTATCGACTGACGGGGCCTAGACCACCCCTACCTTAATATCTTAATTACATAACTAGTTGTCTTACCTTTGTGTTACTCGTACCGTAGTATTATAAATCAATAACATTAAGATTCTCATCAATTATTAGTAGGAGTATCCATTATTGAGGAAGTATATGTGTAGAGGGTCTTTGGCGCCCAGAGGACTATTTATCTATTTCTTACTTAAAAATGTTTTTTTGCAAAATTACAAATTTATCCTCCTTTGAACCACCTCACGTCTAAATATATACTTTATCACTCTCAACCACGGTCATCTATTCAAATCAACTAATTAGGGCTTAAGGGAATACAATTAAACTCAAACATTAACAATTTTCAGCGTAAAAAGGTATGATTTGTTCATTTTCCCCTTAAACCTTTAATAATGTATTGCATATTTTTCAGAATTTTCTCCAATATTAAATAAAATATTTTGTAAATAATCACTAGACTATGCTTTTACTTTGGCCGGATTAATTCTCTGTTCTTGGAGTTCATATAATACGTTGTTGTGTTGTTGAATTGCTTGTTAATTTGTGATTGATTAGCAAATACCTTTTTATATAATTTATTGAAATTCAAAGAAAAATCGTTGAATTAATTGTATTTTTGAGGGATTTTTTTAATGAACTGATTTGAAGGTAACATAGGTAAAAATTTCATGAAAATTAACCATTGTTTAAAGAACCAATTTGTTAGGAATCAAAAAAAATTAGGGATTTTTTAATTAAGGGGTAATTATATTAATGGTTGCATATTATATACTCCGTAAACCAATTCTCATTCTCTTACTTATGTCGATAGAATAATTTTTGTATTAGTAATTAGTTAATCCTCTAATATGCATTCTCATCAATTAGTAATATGATTGACAAATTTGTTGCGTTTGTTACCGCAAATCAGCTGCTGATTTGGACACGGATTCTTGTGTAATCGTCTTATTCTTTTGTATGGAAGTTTAAGTTGAAATTTTATGATATATGACTAATATGTGTTTAAATTGAGCAACACATACATTATTGCTGCTTGCTCATTGAATTTTGATTGAACTGAATTTTCCGCGATATTGATCAGGAATCCGATAAATGACAGAGGGGAATTACATGGACTTGCAGGAGATAGTCAAAGCGCATGTCCTTAACTATCTCCCTACAAAAGCGCTGCACAGGTCCAAAGCCGTGAGTAAGGACTGGCAGCGACACATGTATAATCCTTTCCTCATCCACAAACAGTCGGTTTCTTTCTCTTCAGTCTCAGGCTTCTTTGTTCAGCGTGCAGGTCACTCTCCCTCTTTCATTTCACTTGATCAGAAGGCTTATGGTGTCCCTGATCAAGAACTTAAGTTTTTGCCGGAACCAGTTCATTTGAAGGCCTCTGCTAATGGTCTGCTTTGTTGCCAAGGCTGCGTTGGTGACAAACCATACTATGTCTGTAATCCTGTCACTCAACAATGGAAGAAACTTCCTAAGCCTACTGCAGATCATGGAAATAATCCTGCCATTGCTCTTTTGTATGAACCCTCGTTGCTGAATTTCAAGGCTGATTATAAGGTAGTTTGTGTCTTTCCTTCTGCTGAAATTGAAGAAGCATATGAATTTGACATCTACTCCTCAGAGGCAAGATTCATGGAAAGTTTCACCGGAGATGTTCTTTAGTTCGAAAAAGCTTTTTTTGGCAGAGGGTTAAGTTATAACGGAGTTGCATATTTGGCCAATGAATAATTGTAAGGTTATGATTTTTGATCTAAAGAAAGCAAAGGCTATAGCAAGTGGACTATTGTCGTCACTAGGGATCACAAATGGGAAGCCTTGCAGAACATTATGCAAAGGTTTGTCCATACAAGTTGATGAGTTGGAAACGTTGTCTGCACATAGAATGCCAACTGTTAATGGCGGGGCACAGAAAGTGAAACGTTCTTTTCAGTTGAAACCTCGAGACACTAATCCTAAGGGAGTCGATGCACGGATTTTGCTCACATGGGATAATGTGATTGTATTTCTATATTGTAACAACGTCTATTTCCCCATGATATCATAGCATGTACTACAACATTCTGCACTCAAGCAATTTTCGGTCACCAGGATGAAGTTTTTCCATATGTTAACAGCCTCGTGTCCCTAACATGAATCCATAATCGCATTTGATCTGAAATGTGTGGTCGGTGTGGATTGTGTTGGGACTGGTTTAACTCTTGGTTTTAAGTACAGTAGACTACAGGATTGGAGACTTTTATTTGATAATAAGGGGAACTTGTTGCTTCTTAGTTAGGCTGACTCATTGATCATGAACAACTATATACTATCTATCACACCTATTGTAGTTTGTCTTTATGATTAATTGTTCATGAAAAATTAAAGCGATGATTAAATTTTATTTGTTCTCAAAGGCATCTCGTTTAGCAGTATACAAAGTGCGAACTATGATTCGATGAAAGTGTTCTGTTATGAACATATTTTTATTATTCCTGATTTTTGCTGTTGTGTGACTTTTGTCAATTATGAATTTCAATTCCATCAACTTGATTGACTAAATTACTCTCTCCCAAAGTATATTAAAATTAACTTTTATCTGTACTAAACAAATTATGAGAATTTCTAGTAAAACAACCAAGAAATTGTACCGAGTTTCAATATTCAAGAAGAAATCAAACAACGTGTAAGTTGTCATGGAGTTTGCAGTGGAAAGCGGCACATGGGGCAGAGGTTACTTCGGTTCAACCACTGCATGACACAATCAGGGTGGTAGATATGTGAGCAAGGCAATTGACTTGCGGCAACCCCTTTCGTCAAAATTTCAAGACATATTGCACAAACCTCCTCTGAATCAAGGACCACAAATTTCAGGCTATTGATCACACCTTTTGCTGCAGGAGTCATGATATATTCATTATATCGCATTGATTATGTGCTTCTGCGGTGAACTAACATCATCAAACAGTTAGTCAGCCAGTCTATGGTGCTATCACTAAGCTCATCCCTTATGCCAATTTTATTTAAACGTGCTATCAGCTCACGCCTCACCAACTCAGTATCTAGTGGAGGTTGGAGCGTGTGAACAACTCTCCACATCTTATAACGTAACTCTGATTGGTGCAGCACAGTCACGAATCCTTCTTGATCTAAATAAAACTCCTTTCTAATACACAAGTTTAATTGGCGCCTACCATTAGAATCACCTTGTATAGACTCAGGTAGACATGACATTGATCGAGCTGCATGGAGAACTCGTGTAATCAACTGATCTCGATTTTCCAAGGATGTGATCATTGTCGGATTCTGGTGGTCCACCCAATGCAAAGTTTCTTGTGATAAACGAGAAAGATAATACACATGGTTAATTATTCCATATATTTTGATCCATGAGTTGGAATTCGGGCTCCCATCATCTGATATCAGGTCTTGCCATGACACGGTGTATTTTACCTTCAATTTTTTTGTTTGAACTTTGTCTTCGACTGCTATATGATTGCTGTTGTTGATGCTGCTGTTGTAAGATGACACACGAATTAGATAGAGTTTGTATTTAAATTTGATGTACAATAAGTTCGATGATTCGCTTGCCATTGTGCTAGTGCCATTGTATGAATACTTCGTAACAGGACATGCTGCCACTTTGTATTTGTAGGTTCCATAACCATTGTGCGTAGTATCATCCATACTATTATTTGATGGATAATATAGTAAGGTCGTTGGCTTTGGAGTATAATATTACAGAAGTTGGAGTGTATTATGAAATGATGATGGTTTAATGCTTTTTAATCAGATCGATGATTAGAAGAAATATATAGTCCATATCTCAGATATGACATGATACAAGAATACAAGATTATTTAGAGACAGTGGAATATTTATCTGATCGACTTTTTAAGTCAAATTCTAACCAGTGTATACGGCAAATTATTATATTTTTTTTTATTTAAAATTGTTTTATTTATTGATTATCATCCGAACTAATTTATAACTAGGCTTAAAATATGTGTGCACGAGTCATATATATAGCCCAATCTGCAAAAGCAAGATTTTTTTGTTTTGGATGAAGAAGTAGGGTTTGGAGACTTTTTTGATGAGTTTTTAGAATTTAGAGGGTTACATAGATTTTTTTTAAATAAAATATGTTACTTTAAATTTAATTAAATAAAAGATAATAATTGAATCTAATATATATAATTAATTATGTATATTTTTCCAAAGTATATTTATGCTATTTAAAGATTTTTTTTAATATATATATGCCATGTATGGATTTAACATATAAAACGTGAATATCTCTGATTATGTAAAAGTAAAAATTATAAAAATTATTTCATAAAAAAGCACATGTCTCATATGAATATGTCCATATCAGCGATGCATTTAATCAAAAATTTACATCACAACAAATTAGTTTATGAAAAAAATAATGTTTAAGCCAAACATATTGTTATCTCTGAATACATAGTTGTATTATAGGAATAAGTGAATAATATGCTTCTTTCTTTGCTAGGTGATTACAATTATGAAGGTTATAGTTATAGGGGTTAGTTAAACTAGACTAATTGAAGAGCATATAAATTATTGCATAGGATTTTATATTTTCTAAATAAATCATGTTCGATTAAATTAATTCTTTTAAAATTTAAAATTTTATCATTTGATATTTACATGAAATAAAAAATAGTTTCGAATCACATAATCAACTTTATATTCATTGAGAACATTTGAAAATCAATTAAAATAATATTAGTCCTTAATTAGATTAAAAAAAAACTACTATTTACTAGATAACATTAGTCAATCTTTTAAAATAAAATATTATATTAGCCCGTGCATCGTATGGGTTTCCAATCTCTTTAAAAAAAATCAATGATGTATTTGGTCAAAACATAGCAATTAAAAATCATAAAGAGTTAGTTAATCTCTAAAAAAAATATTATATTAGGCCCCTCTTTAAAATTTCAATTACATTGCACGTTTGTCTCATTTTTTGATGAGTTATCATGACACCATCGAGGTATATAAGTTTAACTTTTCTACTACTCCGTACGTTTGTTTCAAATTATTTGCAACAATTGAGTATTATTTGTGAGATATAAAATATTCAATTGTTGCAACTAATTTGTAATGGAGGTAATAATACTTCGTTTTGTAATTTGTAGAGCGCAACATTGGATTTTATTTTTCCTTAAATGAATTGCATGTTCAATTAAATTAAGTCTTTTAGAATATAAAAATTACTCATTTGATTTTTAAATGATATAAAAAAATACGAATCAAATTATCAAATTTATTGGAAAGTCAATTAGAATAGTATTAACCCTTAATTAGATTAAAAAAAACTGTTATATATTAGATAAAATTAGTTAATCTTTTAAAATAAAACATTACTAGCCCATGCATCGCACGAGTTTCAAATTAAATCTAGTTACATATAAAGTAAGTTTTTGGTGAGTATATAGAGTGCCACATAGGATAAATTTTATTAAGAAACTATATTGTACCTGTGCAACCGCACCAACTTATTATAATGGTATGATTGAATATAAATGAAGATAAAATTTAGGATTTATTTGTACATGGGATAACAAAATGCACACAAAAAATTAGAATGCAAAAAATTAATAGAATGCATAAATAATTGGTATTAATTGGTATATATATTTCTTTTACTTCATCCTTCTCTCTGCTTCTCTCTCAAAATCAAAACAATTATCTTTCTAATTTGAAACATAATTTTTAACATTCAATCATGACAAATTCAACAGAAAAACAACAACATAAAATTCAAAACAACACAAAATCAGACGAAGATCTACAAGAAATAATCAATGAAGATTTTACAGAAATTGTAAGCTCTAATTTTCGTCAAATTTTTTATAAATTTCATTAATAATTGTTCAAAAAGTTTCACTTATTGTTCAAAAATTATTATTCTGAAATTTTGCATATATACAGATGAAGATTCATAAAAGTTTAGAAAAAATGACTTAGTGTTCAGAAATTACATTTCTATATTAATATGTTTTCTTGCAATCTTCTAATTATATTTCTGAACTTTTTCACACAAATTCTGGAAAAAAAAAATTGTTGTTCAACTATGTTCTTCTAATTATTGTAATCTTCTAAGTATATTTCTGAACTTTTTCAAACAAATTCTGAACATTCAGAAAAAACAAATTGTTGTTCAGTTATGTTCTTCTAGTTGTTGTAAATTTCTAATTATATTTTTGAACCTTTTCAAACAAATTTTGAACATTCAAAAAAATGAATTGTTCAGCTATGTTCTTCTAATTGTTGTAATCTTCTTATTATATTACTGAACTTTTTCACACAAATTCTGAATGTTCAGAAAAAATTAAATGAATTGTTGTTCAGTTATGTTATTGTTTTTTTTTTATGCAATCAGTTATGTTCTTGTGATTGTTGTAATCATCTAATTATTTTTCTGAACTTTTTGACACAAATTCTGAACATTCAGTTATGTTCTGAACTTTTTAAATGAATTTTCTGAACGTTCAGAAAAACTGAATTAAAGTTCAGAAATACCATTTGCATATGATATGTTTTTCAGCTATATTCTGAACTTTTGTATATGAATTTCTGATCGTTCAGAAAAAATGACTTAGTGTCCACCTTATTAATTTTAATGTTTTCAATTTTTGCAGATGATTCAAACCAACTAATTGTAAATGAAGCTAATAAATCTGAATTGTTAAATATAAAAATGAACAACGATGAAGAAGCATTTGATCTGTATAACAAATATGCTTTTCGAGAAGGTTTCAGCATCAGAAAAATAAAGTGATATTGTACCCGCCATTCAGGCAAAAAATTTACAAAATCATTAGAAAAATAATTTACAAAACACTACCATCATCAGCATCTCCAACAGAGACAACTTTCTACATTAACAAATTTAAACGAACAATATTAATTAACAAGACTGAACTTTAAAATGAACACTAACAATAACAAAATGAACATCACTGTTGAAAAAATGAACATCATTATCAATGGTAAAATGAACACCAAGTATAAGAAATGAACATCAGTGTTAAAAAAAATGAATATCATTATAAAAAAAGTGAAAATGAACACTAACAATAATAAAATGAACATCACTTTAAAAAAATGAACATCATTATCAACAGTAAAATAAACACTAAGTATAAGAAAATAAACATCAGTGTTAAAAAAATTAACATCATTATAAAAAAGTGAAAATGCACATTAACAATAATAAAATGAACATCAATATTAAAAATTAACCAAAAAGCAACGCGTGTATTACACGCGCCCGGAAGCACCTAGAGGAAGGTGCTCCGGTGCATCTAAGAATTTGCACATTAATTTATACCAACTATTGCTTGAATAAATCGCTAAAATCATGTAAGTTTGATATGGCAAATTATTGCCATAAGTTTTTTGCTGTAAATATCATTGCTTTATTTCCATAATTTTTTTTGTAATCTATATTACGTTTGATTAATTGTTATACATAAAGGGTTATAAATAGCAATAGAACAAATTGCACGAGAGAGCGACACGTGCCTAGTTTTTTCTTTGAGTGACTTCTCTTTTAGTATAGTTACAAATAAATTGCTCCCTTGCTAGCTTATGGTGACAAGTCCATTAGAATTACTTGAATATGTTATCAAACATCAAGTTTAGTAATACAAAACGGTTGACTTAAGACATACTAAATAAGAATTTTTATGTCTTAGCCTATTGAGATATAACAAAAAGTATCGGGCTACTTCAAAAGTGTTGTAATTAATTAGGAGTGTCTTAGAAGATCAATACATATGTGAACTTAACTGATTCGAGATTGAGATAAAGCTGAGGCCAAATTTGTTCTAGTTATTGTTCATTAGTAATAGAGGCAAGCCATTTCAAGTTAATGGAGCATGCCATAATTGTCGTGGTTAATTCACCAATCACTTAAAGAAAAATGTGGAAATTCGTAATGACTGGCAAGACCCGCACAAAGTTGGTTCAGTATTGTATCATAGTGTGAATGACATCAAGATAATATCGAAATCATCCTACACAAAGTTGTTGATTCAAGTCCTAGAACCTATTTTGAGCCCAATGATAGCGCACTTCACATTTCATGAGTCATGTTGATGACTGGATTAGGAACATATATTCAGATATACTACGTATAATACTTATGTTGGTTTGTAAGTTATGTTGTAAAATAGTAGTGTGATGAAAAGACATCTACCTTTGATAGACTATCAAACTTAATTAGTTGCTTTTTATTTGTGACTATTTGCGTTAGGGAATTATGTATGTAGTTATTTTGATCGAGTTTGGTCAGTCCAATGTGATTTATATAGGAATATTCATTTTAAACTACTTTTGAATTAAATGATAAAAATATATAAAAATATATTTGCTTTTGGAGATATATAATATATATAGTAGCTCATGCATCATATGGGTTTAAAAAATAATACCCAAAAATTATAACGAACAATTTAAGTATGATTTGTCATCTTTTTGTACAATTGTAACATCTATGAGAGCAACATTTTTTGTTTTTGTAAAAATATATTGTAAATTTAGAACTTCAAGATCCTAACTACGAGGCTATTTTATTCTCTCTAAAACAGTATGCTATAAATAACTAGCCGCCTCTAAATGAAGGTGTTTATATGAACTAATAATATAATTCCTATTATTAAGGGGATGTCATCAAGTTTAGGGAATTGAAAACGAATGAAAAAGATGGAGAAAAAGCAAACAAAGTGGTGGAAAGAGATAAAATGCGGGCATCCTTTTTTGTAGGAGGAGAAAGAGACTTGTGAAGGACTATGCGCGTTGTCCTTTCTATCATGCCATCAACCTTCCATTCCAACTTTTGCTTCTCCTCCTATTGAAATTCTTTTCAAACTTTCTTTCAGGTTTCTTTCTCTTTCCCCATTTTATCTTTTACTACTTCTAATCATTTGATATTATTATTTTTTTTGGAGACCAAAATTATTGTTAATGTTTAAATATAAGGGCCGTTATATGATTATTTACATATGTTGAAGCTGAGTTTGTGTCTTGCATACAAAAATGTTATTGTGTGACAAATATTGTATGTTTGAAGATCCCTTTAATTGTTGATTTGTTGAATAGAAGATATTCTACAACATTACACAAAAATATGAAAAAGTTATTGATGAGATGCCACAAAAGCACGAGCCCCTTATGAAATTGGAAGTATGCATATAAAGGGAAATATTCATATTATGAATTTTGTTTATAGGAAACCTAAACAATATAGTGTTATGCAAAAAATTAGTGCTATTTTGGGTATCATTTAACAAATCCAATAATTCTTATTGTAATAAACTCTTTTGTGTAAAAATAATATCTTTCAGCATCTTTATTAATATATGTTGTAATTATAGGGGTTGAAAAGAATTAGAGGCAAACATTAGGAGGAAGCCACAAGGGAAAAGATTCTTGAACAATAGCTTTTCATGTTGAAGTGTTGAAGTTATTTTTGAAATAGAAAAGTTGGGAGTTTGAGATGGCGAACGATACATCTCCTTCTCCTGATGAATCACCATCCACAGACTCACCACCTCCCTCTGGGTCTTCCTCGTCTCCCCCACCTCCTTATTCGCCGCCACCATCGAACGAAGACAACGGAAACTCATCCTCATCGCCACCACCATCACCATCACAAGGATCGTCATCCTCAGCACCCCCACCACCATCAGAACAATCATCCTCATCCTCTCCCCCACCTCCTAGCGAGGGTGAGAATAATAGTAATAATAATAATGGTAACAACAATAACAACAGTGGTAGTGAACATAATAAACCTCCACCAAGTGAAAAAAACCCTTCGCCACCAGGGTCCCCACCTAAAGTATTCGTACCACCGACACCTTTTAGTCCATCAAACCAATTATCACCTCCATCAACCAACAATGGAGTTTCTTCTAATGGTAGGTCAACATCACAAGGGCATATTGGGGCCATCGCTGGAGTAGTGGTTGTCGGTGGTTTTTTGTTGTTATTGTTGTGCATATGCGCATTGTGCTATAGAAGGAAAAAGAAAAAGGGTGAAGGTGTACCTTCTTACGGTTGGGGAGATGATTACAAAACTCAAGGTACATAGAACGAACATTATTTTCCTAATTCAATTTTATTTTGAGGTGAACGTAACCATGTCCTAAGATTTTTTAAAATATATATTGCACTAGCTTGTGTAAGTGTATGTACCTAGTTCTAAATAATTAAAAATACCCTAAGGATTTTTTCCTACCTATTTGAGCGATGTTTATATCGCAAAAGCAAATTCACGAGGACATTTTACCAACATATACCAGCAGTGAAGCTTTGTACTTTGTATATTTTTTGAATCATAGTTATTTCATGTATACATGTTGATAGTATATCCTATCAAACAAATGTAGGCAATCAACATTGGCAAGGACCACCACCTAAAGAGCATGCAGTAAAGATTTCTCCACCATCAGGGGGTTGGGGACACCAAGCGGGGATAAGTAGTGACGAAAGCGGGCTACGGTCAAGCCAAAACGCAACATCACCTATAGTCACATCTCCTAGTCTAACCTTGGGGTTCAATAAGAGCATGTTCTCATACGAAGAGCTATCAAAGGCGACGAATGGTTTTGACAAGTCAAGGATGTTAGGGCAAGGTGGTTTTGGGTATGTTCATAAAGGTGTTTTGCCTAATGGTAAAGAGATTGCAGTGAAAAGCTTGAAATCTGGAAGTGGTCAAGGAGAAAGAGAGTTTCAATCCGAGGTTGAGATTATTAGTCGTGTTCATCATCGTCATCTTGTGTCCTTGGTGGGTTATTGCATTGCTGGTGGACAACGTATGTTGGTGTATGAGTTTGTTCCTAATGAAACTTTGGAATTTCACCTCCATAGTAAGTATAGTTATATGACTCTATATGTATTTTTTGTTATGAATAGTTTATTTATTTGGAATATTAGAGAAATTTCGAGGGAGAAAAAACTATATGATCCCATCAAACCACAAAATAGATAACATAAGAGTCAATAGGAGAATTTTTGTTAAATAGGTTGCAAAAGCTCTAACATTATCAAATATTCCCTAAAAAGTCGATTCCCTTAGCTTGACCAACTAACAAGTTGTAAATGGGGTGACATATAAACCACCTTTTTATTAACATTAAATTAATGTTAGTACCTATAAAACCATATCTTTCAAATGTAATTTTTTATGTCTACTTGTTTACACATTACCTTGCATTTATTGCAGAAAAAGGTGAATTAGACTTTCCAACAAGGCTTCGCATTGCACTTGGATCGGCTAAAGGGCTTAGTTATCTCCATGAAGATTGTATGTTCTGTCAAGTTGTTTTTCTATTATCCTCCTCATAAACATATTTTTCTAATTACAAGGAAACAATGATGTCTATGCATATAACAACCTTTATTTTTAGAAATTACTTTCATTGTATGACATTATTTCATCAATCGATCTATTAGGCCATCCAAGAATAATCCATCGAGACATCAAAGCTTCCAACATTCTCTTGGATGAAAATTACGAGGCCATGGTAAGTACCTTCTTAAAACTACTTCCCTATAACAGTCATCCTTATCTAGCTAGCTAGCAATTCAAGTTCGAATATATCGTTGTCAAAAGTATTAATTTAATTATTAGGTATTAAAACTAAGGAACATTTGTCATATGCTTGCAGGTATATTGCATTGTTTTTATAGTATCCTTACTAGATAACTGCTTCATGCTTCTCTTTAATTTCAGGCTAGGAAATTAAAACGAATCAACATCAATTACTCTCTAAAACTCTTTGTTTAGAAGATCATGTAAAGTGGGACTATTAGATAAACAAACATTGGTGTAGAAATTGTATAGAAACAAATTGAAAATGAAGACTAATTACCGNTCTTTGTTTAGAAGATCATGTAAAGCGGGACTATTAGATAAACAAACATTGGTGTAGAAATTGTATAGAAACAAATTGAAAATGAAGACTAATTACCGAGGATATAACAAATGTGACTATTGTTGTATAAAATAAGAATGAATACAAACTGGTGCAAAACTTTGTTAATCACAAAAAATTCTTTTTTTTTTTTTTGTGTTAAGGTTGCTGATTTTGGATTAGCTAAGCTTACTACTGATACAAATACTCACGTATCTACCCGTGTGATGGGAACTTTTGGGTGAGCGATGCGATCTCTCATTGTTCAACTTATTTTAAGAGTCATTATGTTTAATGTTTCCTTTTTTCTTTGTGATAAATTAATCCATTGCATAATTTGGTATGTTTTCCTACTTCAATTCATAAACAAAAATTTGGACGTAATACAACAATTGCTCTTGCAATACAATATTAACAAGACAAATACACTGATAAATGTAGGTACTTGGCTCCCGAATATGCTTCAAGTGGCAAACTTACAGAAAAATCAGATGTTTTTTCATATGGTGTGATGTTGCTAGAAATTATAACTAGACGTCGACCAGTTGACCCTAACATGAAATACATGGAAGATAGCTTGGTTGATTGGGTATTATATTCATCCCTATTTATTTTAATTTGGTATATACTTACTACTATATATATGTTTCTCATGAGATTAGAAGTGTATGAATATCTGATCGATAAGTAGCATTGACGAAATTTATTGGCAAAAACATGTTAAAAGTACATATATATGAGTCGTAGTATAGATAGGGCGCATTATCATCTGTGGATGATACACATGCATTTATCTAAATCTCAAGCCACGAGATTATATTGCCTACCAAACAAGTCTTTGTTAATGTCTCAAAAAAATTTAATTAAAAAAAACCTAGACGTATTTGGTGTTCGCACATTAAAATGCTGCTTACACTATATTGAACACTTGATTTATAGTTATTTTTATGTATTTATCATGTTTCTCAGTCCAGACCACTTCTAGTAAAAGCATTAGAAAATGGAAACTATCATGAGTTTGTTGATCCGCGGTTGGAGGGAAACTTTGACCCTAATTTGATGAAGCGGATGGTGGCGTGTGCTGCTGCATCCATCCGTCATTCTGCTAAGAGGCGTCCGAAAATGAGCCAGGTTGGTACATTTCCTTCTTTAACAATTATATATTTTAATCTTCTATTGAATTGTTTATTTTGCAACAATTAGATTGTTGTACTTATCGAGTTTCTAATTACTGAAGTTATTGCAAGTACAAATCATATGTACATCGATAAATGAAAAGTGCATGATTTATTATGGCAGATTGTTCGAGCATTAGAAGGGGATGTCTCATTGGACGACTTAAACAATGAAGGTGCAAAGCCAGGGCAAGGCTTAAGGCTCAACTCATCAGAGGGGTCGTCAGAATATGATACCCGTGCATATAGTGCAGATCTCAAGAAGTTCAGGCAAATGGCGTTTGCTACCCAAGATTTTGCAAGCAGTGAATATGGAGGAACCACTAGTGAATATGGTTTGAACACATCTACTACCTCAAGTGAAAGCTCAAGGGAGACACATATTAAGAACATGCACACTAATTAGTGAACATATATCTAATCTAGGATATAACTTTGATCATTTCATTGAATTGCGTTGTGCCACACGATATAATAATTAATTTTAGTTTTATAGTATAGAGAATGGAATGCGTTGTCTCTCATCAATCAATACTGCCTACATTTTCATCAATCTTCCTAAAATTAAAGAAAAAAAAATCTTCCTTGTNGGGATTAAATTAAAGAAAAAAAAATCTTCCTTGTGTCATGTAATCCTAAAGTAGTTTTCTGCAACTTCCAACTTTTAATCAATTTAAAAAAATGCATGCATAGGGGGACGACTTTCAAACATGTAATTCTCCTTTTTTAAGTCATAAGACAGATAATGTGTATATTGCCTTGTAATTTTGTATGTACTTTAAATTTTTTGCAGCTAAGGAAAAAAACACAAAGTTTAGTATCACTGCTATGCTTTTGCATAGTATTTACAGATGCAGTCAATGTTGTTCATGCTAAAATGATGATTAATATGAGAAAGAACGAGACATTAGTCTTTGTGATTAAGTGGTTGTGATTCTTTGTAGTTACATTTACATATGGCTGCAAAGAGTAACTTTAGAAGAATAATTATTATGTTCTTGTACCTATGAAAAGTATGAGAAATTAAATCAAATTCTAATAGAATTTTTTATCAGTGCTTATTTTGGCTAGGTTTTGAGCTTATTTCTTAGACAAAGCATGTTTACCCTCCTAAGCTAAATACTAGCAAGTACTATTGTTTCACCATTTACTACAAAGTACAACTATAAATTTCGAACACATCATCATACAATATATTAAAAGGTATTTAAAACAATGTATATGCGCCGAAAATAACAGAAGTAAGGATTGAACTAATGACCTCTCTTATGTCATCCAAGTCAATTAGCAACTCAATCAAATGTTTTTAATGTCTTATACATGATTTTTAATATATATGAATTGACGTATTGTTCTCAAACAATTTTTTAACTATCTCCCTCGTCAAATTAATAGCCATACACCATTAATAACATGTTAGACGTGCATGTTATTATGGATACCGTAAAAAAGCAAGCGGGTAATGAGGACCTTATAGAAGAAAGACATGACTATCTTTTAGACATTTACCTCCATTAAAAACAAGAATCTGCTTGCAATAATTTCTTTACTGTACTAAATTTTCAAATCACTTATCATATGAAAATAAACATTATCTCTAATATACTTAACACTTATAGCATTACATTTAGTTTTATAACTTCAATGGTTGTTGGCTTGTTGCATTGTTATTTTATCATTACATTTTCAACAATTACAACTTACATAAATCATATCGACAAAAAAACATTAAAATTAGAAACGAAATACATGACCTAGGGCAACACGGGTTTATCCACTAGTTTATAAGGAAATCTTGGATGTATTATATTAGTATGACCATGTAATTTTATCAATCATAAATCGATATTATTGACTATTGTAGATTCTTTCAATAATTTCACAATGCAATCCTAAGTCCTCACTACCTTGAGTAGGAGGAGAATATTTACCCTTGTGAATTTTGTAGGGCACTCGATTAAATTATATTAAATCGATAACTACTATGACTCCTCTATATTAGGGTCCATTAATTCTTTCGGAGGTAGACTCCCTCAAAACTCATCTAGCGGTTTTTGCTCTTGCCTATACTCATTTTGCTTATTGTTCCGTCGATTAATTATGGTATTTTTATCTCTCAGCATCAAATTCAACATTATCTAACATACAATTTAACCTGACCAATATTCATTTGCAAGCATAATTTATTATTGACAATAGGAATTTTAAAGATTGCATGTATCAAATTAATCAACTGCCAACAATTTCATTAGGATGATTCATGTATCTCCTATTCCTTAGAAATTAAACTACTCAAACATAATTGAATTAATAACGACAATAACTTCTAGGGAATATATGATTGGAAACAAATAAATTAAACTATGAATTAATCGCATAAATTAAAAGTAAGAATTGAAATAGAACATGAAAAAATTATTTGATTGGTTTGAATGTAAATAACACAGTGTTTGAGTGAAAAAACCTTAGGANCGAAATTTTTGGCAAAGAATCATTCGGTTTAAATAATTCGAAATTTGATTACTAATTTAGATTGCAATCAATTTAAGGAAACTAGAGAGATTACCTCCTGCAATTGAATGAATTTTGCTGCGATGAATGATTCTGCTATGTTGATTGAAGTGAANAAACTAATCTTAGAATTATGACAACTAACGTACATCAAACCTAAAACATGAGGGGTATATATATGAATATGAAAAATTACAGAAAAAGTCGAGAAAGCCTCCTTGTGCAAATTGCCCCTTAGACGTGGACGAATTGTCATCCAACGGATAAACTACACTTCGCAATAGGCAATTTGCTCAGACCCAATTCTTCAGTTCTAACTTCAAGATATGACTTGTACACATCGCACCCTTGATTATTTGACCTCCAAAAGTCCCCAATAAACCCTCAAGTAAGATCTTAGACAAACATTAGTAGATTGAACATAGGAAAAATTATGATAAACCAAGTCAAAAATAAATAAAGGTG
>PYUH01004002.1:103058-119207 GCA_016808085.1 Suaeda aralocaspica
TTCTCTTTTGAAAACCTCTATGGCTCTATCTTTTATGCTGTTATACAGCTATACCACTGTTATGGTGTGCTACAATGCTACACCATATGGTTATAGCTATCATATCTGTGTCCTATAGTGTGCTCATGTAAAGCGGTACACGACAGTCAAATTCCATGGTTGTCAATTGTCATAGGTTTGAGCGTCACTCAAGTCGCTACCTAGTGTGCTTGTAAAATGCATATACACCACAACTTTAACATTGGTCAGCCTTTTTGACTTATGCAACAAGAGTGAAGTCTTCTTGTTACTCAATCTTGAACTCCGACTAGACCATGTTGGATGATATGTTATCTTCTTCCTAATATTTTCATGTTTTATCCTATCTTGTATGCTTGTACATCTAATGTATCTTTTATATATATTTGTCATATTTATCTTATGAACATGATAAGATAAACTATGTAGTATGAGTACTCCTAATGGGTTGTCGTCTCCGAATCGGATTCGTCCCCAATTTACCGTACCCATTAACAACATTTTTCAGTATAGCCGTTTTTAGTATCTGTGTTCGTTTTCGACCCTGTTTCCGTCTCCGTGCAACTTAGAAGATAAATGCCTGGATACCATACAAAATCCAGCCTAAATAATAGTGGTACTGTTGTGCAATAGAACTTTTTTTCATTATTAAGGCATGCCTTCACATAGGAATTCAAAGTACTAATCCACTTCAACTCAATCTAATTTGTTTACGTGGGTTTTACCGTTTTTTAAGAATAATAGAGCCTGAGATCCAAAAGAAATCGTAACATTGAATACTTTCTCCATCCAAATCGATAGAGCTTGGCTCCCAATTTACTTACCATTCCTTTTGTTAATAAAAAGAGACGGAGCAAATTTGCTAGAGATTCTACCTTGTTGTCAAAACAATAAACGTTGTCATACTAAATGTCAATACATAATCTATGGATCGAAACATATATATTGGATAAATTTGATACATTTGGGAGGCTAAGAGCAGCAAATCACTCTCCAATATGATCCAATAAAAAGTCACATTAATAATAAATCAAAAGGACAAGAGATATTTTAGTTTTTTGGTCATGAAGTCATGGTAAAAATGAGGGGAAACAACTAGCATGATCTTTGTTGGCAGTTGCTCCAAATTTCTGCGTCATATATGGTGATCACACTTCAAGAATACATAACCAAATAAGTTCACTAATTCCCTCTCCAAATTATAAGAAAACGCAAAACTAGAAATTTCGGTGGACTTACCACAAACAATGTAAAACTTTTAAAGTAAGTTCCTAGAAGTTTCTTGTATTATCTCATATACTCATATTCAGTACAAGACACAAATGCATTCCACCTTTGTAGCTTAATGATAACGTTTACTCTACTCACTCACTCCCAGCAACTAACTGTATTCAATATTAAGTAATTTTGTAACATACTATTATGTGATTTTGACAATACAAGTAATGATATAAGTATTGTTTTCATGCAACCGACCCCATCTTTATGGAATTAAGACTTGATTATGATAGTGATGTCGACTCTTACGTGATTTTGACTTCAATAGACTCTAGTAGTTTTTACAGTCCATATTTCCAAAGATTAATACAATGTTGTCAAAAAGTTCTTCCCATTTGGAAAATGAATTGAAGTGACAATACCTGGAACCTAGTTACTTTTTATAACTTTCAAATTCATGGAAGGTTAAAGCAAGGCTATACTTACTGGAAACACAATGCAAGTTTGTAGATGAAAATTAGCTCATCAGAAGTAGTTAAAACATTGAGTATTGTTGCCTTAAAGGCTAAAATTAGGATCGAATCCTTTCTACATCACTGACTGGGTAGCTCGTAAGTCGTAACTAGACTAGCCATTCTTATATGAGATTGATAACATACACATTACAAACTAGTAGCACCGGTGAATATGAAAGTTTAATTTGCAACTTTGCAAGGCAGTAAGCAAAAAAAAAAGGCAATGATAGATGTGTTGACAACTGCAGACATGAGTAACACACGAGGCACAAGCTACTCAAGTAAATAAGAATGATTGAAAATGTCGAGATACAAGTCTATAAATGCAAGCAGATTTAACTTTGTACAAAGTGAAGGTTGAAAAAACCAAAATACAATTTCTCAAGAAACCTCAGTATATTGTCCAGCTAATGGCTACATTCAACTTCAAGTCATTGATTTTAAGAAAAATTGTAGCATGGATGATTTAGTATATCAACTACTGCAGAAAGACCCTTAAAAGAAACTAATGATCATTCTGCGATTAGTTTAGTTGTTGATAATGAGAAAGTAACGAAATATGGTTATTTGGTTAAGATGTATCGTTTCTTGTGGAATGAAGGGAAATCCTCGTACCAACCTATTTGGCCTGTCAGTCGACTCTCTTTTGTGTTTTTTTTAATGAAAAAGTTATATACGAAGTATCTTTATACTCCTGAGCTTATTATGCGTTTTATTTGTTAAACAGGAAATGGAGTTTGGTTGGAGGATCGTGGTAGGATCATTAATAGGGTTCCTTGGTGCAGCACTTGGAAGTGTAGGCGGTGTTGGAGGAGGCGGAATATTTGTGCCAATGCTCACTTTGATCATTGGCTTTGATGCAAAATCATCCACTGCCATTTCTAAATGTGGGATTTCACTACTTCCTATGTTCTAGATAATAAGTGCAGCATTTCTCACCTTATAATCATTCAAATTTTACTTATATACTTGGTTAAAGCAGGGTAAAATATATGTAAACAATAACATAGTCATGTGGTATCTTATTAGGTTCATCTACACTGTCAAAGTTGTGGCTTAACAAGTTAATATGTGTAGAAGTTTTATGCGTTGCAAAGTTGAATTGCGATTAATTTGGAGCAGATGACGTCTATAGCCTTTCTAATTAATTCAAGCCTTTTATTTGTAGCCTTATAGGTGCTTAGAGAGTACTAGTATGTTGTTTTTGATAATGAAATCGGTATGAAAAAACATAATGGAAGGTGATTTAGTTTGTTGGTCTTTTTTAAAAGTTGAAGCTCTTTTGAAATAACAGGTATGATAATGGGAGCAGCAGCATCAACAGTATACTGGAATCTTGGTCTAAGACACTCAATGTTGGACATGCCTCTCATAGACTATGACCTTGCTGTACTAATCCAGCCTATGCTTATGCTTGGAATCAGCATCGGAGTCACCTTCAATGTCGTGTTTGCTGATTGGATGGTCACAGTTCTTCTCATCATTCTGTTCTTAGGTGCACATCACCTCAGCGATTGTACAAATATCACTCTTTGTTGCAATTACATTCTTGAGGCCATACTAGTTTATTCACCTCATCAAAGTTCAGAAGGCATTTTCTATGATCTTTGATGTTCAAATTGAATTTCAATGATTGACAGTTACATCGATCAAAGCCATACTAAAAGGGATTGATACATGGAAGAAAGAGTCGCAAATGAACAAGGTAAACCATTAGAGCACCTACAACAACATTCGCTCTCTGCGTTTTGTGATTATCCTTACTGACACATTTAATTACTTTTGGCAAATTTTTAGCTTGTAGCCCCATTGAAGGTGCCTCAGAATAAATCAGAAGGTTAGTTTAAATTTTTGATTTGTGACTATGTCACATGAACTACTAGTTTACTACTGATTCAAATTTGATGCATGAACATTAATATTCTGAAATCTGCTGTAACATGTAATTATTACATCTTATTATTAACTTTTGAACAGCAGAGGAGCCTGCAAGAGACTACAAGCAATTACCTAAAGGACCTCCTGCGCATGTAGGCGATGTTAAGGTCTTCTTTCTACATCAAACTCTTACCTAATTAATTTTTTTTAAGCATAGTGGAAGTTGATTACTAATGAAACTTAGCTTTTGGTTTTTTTTTTATGCATCTTGTATTATAGGTTCCTATTTTGTCAAACATTTACTGGAAAGAGCTATCACTGCTTTCATTTGTTTGGATGGGTTTTCTTGCTATTCAAATTCTCAAGGTATGCATCATATCCGATATTTCAATGGACAACTTTAGACGAATCCTCATCATACTATAGTTCTTTTTTAATTTTTACCAAATAAGCAATAAGATCGATCGAAAGCCTTGGCTAGTTGTACCTTATAAGATGCTACCGTTTAATTGTGTCATTTCTGCAGAAATATACACCGACTTGTTCCATACAGTATTGGCTTTTGGATTTATTACAGGTAAAATCTTATAATTTCCCAGAGTAGATTTAACAAGAACATCATAAAAACTTGAGTTTTCCAAGAGTCTATAGGTTATTTTTGTGGAATGCAGATTCCTATAGCTATATCAGTGACATTATTTGAAGCAGTATGCTTATACAAAGGGACTAAGGTAATTGCATCCAAAGGAAAAGAAATCACAGTTTTGAAGGTTCATCAAATCTGCTTCTACTGTTTATGTGGTATAGTTGCTGGCATGGTTGGTGGCTTACTTGGACTAGGCGGCGGTTTCATCATGGGACCTCTCTTTCTTGAACTTGGTATTCCTCCTCAGGTACACAAGATCAGTCAATTGAAGTCCCCTGTCATGTTAATTGTTGTAAATAATGTAACAACGTAAAGGATGGATCGGAGGGAGTATATTAATATGTAGTGTGAAGTGATCCGATGCAAGGATAGTATTAATCAAAATTTCAAACTCATGTGGGCATCAAATGCAGGTATCAAGTGCAACTTCAACGTTCTCAATGGTATTCTCGTCCTCTATGTCAGTCGTGCAATACTACATACTTAAGCGTTTTCCAGTTCCTTATGGTAAATTACTTCTTGTATAGCATTTGTTATCACTTATCACTGATATGTTCATATACAGATGTGTATTTTATAGTGCATTGTCAATTGTACTAGTAATTAATCTTCCTTGTAAATTTCTTTGGCTGAGCTACATAACCGATTTCCTGTTTTTCAGCTGCTTATTTCGTTCTAGTTGCTACACTAGCTGCCTTTGTAGGTCAGCATGTTGTAGGGAGGTTAATAACACTGCTTGGAAGAGCATCAATAATCATCTTCATCCTCGCATCTACCATTCTTGTCTAGGGGTGAAAGTTCGGTCTGTGGTTTGGATTATTGCCCAATCCAAATCCAAACCATATATTTTCGGTCTCTAAAATTTGAGACCAATCCAATCCATATTGAATTTCAGTCCAATCCAATCCACCTAAATTCGGTCTTACGATTTTGGATCCAATCCAATCCGAATTTTAAAGATATTTTTTTTGTACAACAATTCCTGCTTCATATATTTGTAGCAATAATCTGTAGTACTATCCAATAACTCACTAAATCAAGTACTACACACACTTTGAAAAAGGATGATAGAGAATTTTAGGATTTTGCTAGCTTTTGGTGTTTTAAACATAACTACTTAACAAGTAGTAGGCTTAAGGCCATTAAGGACTTAAAGGTTTATTACTATTCGGTCTAAAGTTCGGTGTACGGTCTACCGAGGGGTCCAGTCCGAGTCCAAACCGAAATCCGCAGTTTGTCTCAATATGTGAATCGGCATGTTAACTAGGTTTGTTACTGCCTGTCTAAATTTCCTAGTATTAATCTCGTTTATAGCTAAGAAGAAAAAGACCTTAATGGTCCATATGTCATAACCGAGCTTTGCCTACATCAGTTATTCTTTTGTTTTTTTGTTTGTATCAGTGATGTCCTTGAGAATCAGTACCATGAAGAAAATGATATACATCATACTGCTGTAAACCAGCATTCTTATTTGAATGAAGTGTTTGCTGTTCCCTTTAGCTTAAGTATATATTACCAAGCTCTAGAACACATAACAGGTTAAAAAAAAGACAATGATCTAGGATCCCTATTCCTTCTATGATTATAACAAATTTATCTTAGATATTCTCACTTGTTGCTAATATAAGGTCGCTGTTGAGTAATGATAAAAGTCCTCACAAGAGCGATCTTGTGGCAGTTGTAATTTTTAAAAACATTTTTAATGTCCTTTTGTGACTAATCAAAGATAAATAAACGGTTCTCCTTGTAAATTTAAGGTATGAGATTCAACTCCAAAGATCACATTAAGTAGATGAGTACTTAAAATATGGGTTTTTGGCATATTAACAAATGTTGTCCGATGTCCAAAATCTCCAAATTATGGCTGTAATATACTATTAGATAGTGTCCATCTACCACAAATCATTGATCTCCAACAATTGTATAAGCACATACCTTCTGTAGATCTTTGGCTCTGCTGATACTTTGTGTTTCGTTGCTCGTCTGAGAATCAGGCTTACAGGGAATAATACATACAACACCACGTCCCATGAAACTCTTGGCTATACTCCATAATATTATTTAAATAAAAATAAACGTACATTTCTTATAGAATTCCGAGGTCGCCAGCGTTAGTGATATCGGCTTTCACACCAGGAGACCCGGTTCGATTCCCGGCATCTGGAACTTTTTTGTTTTTTTAGCATACAAATACTACAGTACTCCTTACCCTCCGGTCTAAATTTCATTAACGTCCAATGTGAAAACATGTATATGTATTCTCATAACTATATTCTATTTCAGTCTAAATTGTTTGATGTCACAATTTGTTTATGGACAAAGTTTATTTATGCATCAATTTAATGTTTATACAACTTAAAGTTAAAATAACTTCTTCACAACTTATCATTGAGATCACTGATTATGTATTCATTCATAGGAATAGACACAGACTCCCAGTAACTTAACATTCTGTGAGCTTTGAGCAAACAAAAGGCCAGTGCGTTGTGGAAAATTGTAAACACAAGAACTGAGCAGTTGATCAAATGAGCACTAGTCATCATAAATTCATATACTTTTAAAATGTAATTTGCACTCTTTTCTTCTGAGTCTGCACTCGCACGCACTTCACTAGTCACCTCTCCCAAATTAAGTTCTGTTCATAATGACTGTGCAATTGCCTAACAAAGATACAATTATAACTTCTCATCTAATACTTAATAGACAGTAATTGTTTGAACATGGGGCTCTCCCATCTACTTAGGTAAACAGTACGGCGTAATTTTTCAAAAGCGGCTTCCTTTCTTGATGGCCTTTCCTCTACTTGCTTGCCACGTATAACAAATGAAAGGAGCACAAACTAATTTCTCCATAGCAAAACACATATCACCAAACTCTCGCCCAAACGAATCACATGAATCTCCCTGCTAATAAAAGGGTAGGGGAGAGTATCCCATATTTCACTGAATTTACTCTACAAGAGTGGACAAACACCTCCTGTTGCAGTCGGTATAACACCTCCCATCACAGGCCCTTTCAGAGGTAGCCAAACTTAACTCCACCTCAGATCATCATCTTGGCCAGACACAAACCAAGTCACTACGGTCAAGCACTTTATCAAGACTTTATCGCTGATTCCCCTCTCACCATTTTGTCTTCCTCCTCATCTTCTTCCATCTCGGAGAAGTGCTAGAGATCTTCCTCCTAGACATGGACAAACATAATCATATTGAGTGCACAAACATAAGTTTTTTGATAACAACCAGCCTCAAACAATTGCACTATAACAGATGAATTGGATAGGACAAAGATCACGGTTTCACATTGGATAAACCAAACCACTACCCTCTAAAAGTCAAGTAATTACCAGAAACAGGATGTGGCAAATCAAATATTCGCAAGTAAAGCCACCTCGTTTGGCAAGTGAAAAAGAAAGTTTGGGGATAAATGAATTTATGCGAGTGGAAGTGAGTATAGTTGAGTAGGAATTCTGGATTATACCACCCGCACAAAACAGATTGGTTGCATACAACCAAAATTAACCACTCCGTAAAATACTGTGATAACACTCTTTCCCATGCTTTTATTCTTATTGACAAGAAATGGTCATTTTCTCACACATCAACCCATAGTACTGTTGGCTGCATTGCAAGAGTGAAAAGCAATAATATACCTCCATATTGTCATTCTTTTGTCCTCTCTGCCTTGAACTGCCCTTGCCAATGACACATTTTCAGCTTCAGCTTACTGAAGGCCCTTTTCAGCATACTCCTATAAAAGAAAAACTAAGTTTCAACACACAGAACCAGATGCAGTAACGTTTAGCAAGCCAAGAGAGTTGCCTACTAAGCCAGGAAAGTACCTCAACCGATTGTGCAGTGGCAAGCCTGTAAACATGAACGTGCTTAGTCTGACCAATCTGTGACGCGGTCATGCCTGCAAATCCTTGGGGGTTCTGGCATAGATAAAATTATGTGCATCAGTTTGTGCCCGACATGAGGATGAAAATTTTGATAACATACAGAAAAGAGCCTAACGCCCTACCCAGTCACTGTCGTAAAGAATACAAGTGTCGTCAGAGGTAAGGTTATACCTAATCCCCCAGCCCTTGTACTGAGAAAAATATTCTATTGTCACTCTCTACATCATTGAACTCCTTTATCTACACAACCAAATGAAACACACAAGTCAATTGGATATATATTGAAACAGTTAGTCAAGAGGCCAAAAATAACATAAAGCTATAAAAAAAACATGTACAGCAACAGCACAAAGACAGAAGTGCAGTTCACAAACCACCAACCTGCTTCTTCATCTTCCAGCTTCACACTTCCATCAATTCTGCAAACCGGAAATCCCTTCTCATTAAAGTAATAATCCATTATGTCAAAATCTTAGTCCACTGAGAGAATATCAAAACCTGCGAGTATAGATTAGCAAAAATGATGATTTTGGAAAGAAAATCGGCATCCTTAATTGCATCACAGAAAGTGCATAAATAAACCTAAATACTTGCCTTGTGCTTTCGGGCAAAGAGCTTAGTCAACACCTGTCCAGCAACTGGAACTTGCCGACTGACCAACAATCTGTTTCTACAGAGATATAAAATCTGCAACAAGGCGGCAAAAAAAAATGATTGAATAGGTAAAGGAAAACTAGATTAATAGATTTCTGTTCCAATGTGGTCATCCTAAGCACTCCATGATCCATCATAGGCAATTCCAAGAGATCTGGTGATTGCAGTTTTTACGAAGTTGAATCATTAAATTGTTAAGTTTCCCATAATCCACGTGGTGGAGCCCCTGAAATTATGTAAAAAGAAGATAACATCACTTTGTTGATTCAAAATTATAATGGCTGATAGACTGGCCTAGCATTGAATGACTATCCATGTTCCCTGCCTAATCTAGCCACTCCCAATTAATTTTATTCTCAGCACATGGATACACATGTACATCCACACAGATGGGAAATACCTCATCATGACAAAATATAGCAACCGAGCAAAATATAATCACATGACGCCAATCATCTCATATTCAGCAACTGGATAAAGCGGCAATAGACATCAACACATCAACATAGTCTCCACACATATATCTAGTAAAACTCGGTCAAGTAGAATAAAAATTTGAAATAAAGAAAGCAATGGATTATTAGATAATAAAGTGGTAGAGAGATGTAGCTTAACTCTATAAAAGAGAAAACGGTCCTTCATCAGTAGGTAATAGTGGACAAGCAAAGGTAGGGAATGGAAAACTTACCTAAACTACAGTCTTCTCTAAATGATTTTCCAAATTCCGATTGATTAAGTGCCCTGATAATTCTTTTGATGTTCGGTCATGGTACATATAAAATTATCTCTTTTTTTTGCGGCGGAGCAGCAATTCCATCAGCCTTCATTCTACGAAGGAGAAACGGAGCTATGGCATGCAGCTTGGCCACAACCTACATACAACTTACATATTCATGAAGTCATAAAAGAAAAAAAATCGAAATATGTGACAAGATGCTTAGATTCATCCTGAATCTCTCCTCTTCTCCGCTTCCTCCTTCACGCTTCATTGTTGCGCTTCCCAAATCAAACCTGAAAATAAAATTCCACTCAAACACCAAAAACTACTCAATCTCCAAAAGCTTATCAATGCAATCTTGTAGAATTTATTTATGCACAAGGAGACAAAATTATGACTTAATGAACTCCCAGTACTCTGATCCATTAAACAACTTTTAAGTCATTTCCTGGCATCATTAATTAAACTTAAATAAAGCCCTTTTCATTGCAGTTTCAGAGCCATGACAAAAAATATACCTAATAAGACCAGGACTGACATCCAAAGTCACAGCAGGAATAGCAAACGTAGAGTTGCTCACAACACAACATTAACTAATGACAAAGACGGGCTTACAAAACTTGGGAACATTAAAAAAATAATAATGTTTGTTAACTCAATTGAAAGTATAAATTAGAATGCAAACCATGATTCAAATTCCTCATGAGAAGAAAGATATCGGGCAAAATGAAATTCACGTGACCACAGCTCAGCCAAGTTGTTCTGCAATTGTGTCCTGTCAACAAGTTTGTTCTCAATGGGCAAACGCTTCAACTCTTTAAACAATTTGCAACTTGAATTTTTTCAGACGATGGCCCTATCAAAGAATAGCCCCCAACTGTACTTGTCATCTATAATAGGAATTACAAACCACAGCACAAGACAGAAAAAGAGCCGAGAATTGGAATCTTACTTCATCAACAACAACATTTTCCAGCATAATGTCGAAAGCATTTCGGGCATCATTAAGAGCAACTTCATAAGAAGTAATAACTATCGGGAAATCTGGACCGATGTTTTTTGGCATATATTTCTGTCGTATACGGATCCTCTCCTTTCGATCACCATGATATATTATTTTACTGAAGGCGTAAATCTGAAAATATATATAAATTACATACAGAAGGTGCAGAAGAACACTTAAAAATATGACAGTAAACTGTAATAGTTACTACCTATTAACTCATTCACCCATTTGACAAGTAGAGAGAGGAGCAATCACCATATATGGACCATCAAGACCCTTTCCTTTTAAGTGGGCAAGAAATCCAATGGTTTGAATCGTTTTTCCAAGCCACTTTGATCAGCTAGAATGCCATTCAGACCATTTGCCAAAGAGAAATAAGCCATTTCACTCCTTTGATCTGGTAAGACTTCAACTTACCACCAGTCAACAAAGGAATCAATTCAGACTGCTCTTTGCGAGTCTTCTTCCTCAGTAAGAGCAGTATCTTCTAGCTGTCCCTTCTTGAGATCTTGTAAGCATTGCCGCAACGCTCTCTTTGCCTTTTTCTCGCATGAAAAACAGCAATAAGAACTCAAACACGCAAACGTATTAAAAAAGGAAAGCCAATTGTATACAGAGACAAGTGGCTTGAAAAAAGGATAACTTGTGGTAAATAGAGAGAAACTTATGTAAAATAATATTTCCCCTTTCTTCTAGCAAATAGAGCATTGGTATTAATTAGAAACAAAACACCATTGACCTAAATGCCTAAACCACTAACAAGAAAAGAGGAACCAAGCAAACCTAGCTCAAAACTTAAAATCTTAGCAGCGTCACCTTTACTAGCGCAGACAATCAACCCATTGTATCATAATACTCCCTTCGGACAAAATACTTGTACATAGTACATTCACACCAAGCCTAGGTGAAATGCACATATGCGGTAGGGACCATAAAAGTTAGTATATTAAGTAAATGAAAAAAGTAAGGGGTAAATGGAAGAATAAATTAAGTAGATGACAAAATTAAGGTTAAAATTGGTAGAATTCATGTGCGCTCCACATACCAAATAAGATATGTAGCAAGTATTACATTAAAGGAAATGTTGCAGGCATTGCTAGGGTTTTAAGGGAACTGGTTCTTGGTTTTCAATGCGGGTGCTTCCTTCAATGCTTTCCAGCTGATTTATGCTATCAGGGAAGCTCTTCTTATGTCGGTTTTATATGGTGGGATAGTGTTATTAATCTTCTGACAACTTGCAGGCTGTTCATCAGATTAATGCTGGCACACCTCTTAAGGGAATGGTCTCAAATGTCATGTATGATTGCAGGGAGCTAAAGGCACTATTTTATGGTGTCGATCAGTTCGAAGGGGGGAAAAGAATATTGTAGCAGACACATGGGCTAAGGATGCGGCTAGGAATCTGTCCTTAATGCATTCACTGATTACTTGTCTGATGTTCCTATGTTATCATTCTTTGTATCTTAGGGACTTTGAGGCTGTTACATCTATGCATGCTAACAGCAGTTCTGTCAATCTCTTCAATGACTATGTCCCTTAGTTTTCTTTTAGGTGTAGGCGCTTTCGAGGTGAACTCCTCATACTCTTTACTTATGCATTTCATTTTCTGGGTTAATTAATCTGTTCCTTTCCTCCAAAAAAAAAAAATAAAAAAAAAATAAAAGGAAAATGTTGCAAGTACTTTGCAACAAAGGAGTCACTTCTCACAAGAACATAGATTACTTGACAAAGATTGACAAAATGTTGATTCTTATCTGAAGATGATGTAAATTGCTTACATCATTGTATTGTGCAGCTTTCCTCTTGCACCTCGTCCTTTCTTTTTTCCCTTAACGGCTCTCTTGTTCTCTCCTCCACTCCATTCTACATTCATCAACACACGAATCAGCATTAAAACATGCAACCTAAGAAAAAAACAAATCTTCTAAAAAAAAAGCACTTACCATGGTAATGTCATCCATTTTTTCCAACAGAACTCTGAATAGAGCTGTGTTTGAGTCAAAGATCAAGCTTGAAAACTGCATTCGTTGAGATCAACAGATCCTGGTGCAGCTTTTCTGCCTCAGCATCTCATCCTTCACTCAGTTTCTAGCAACTTCTCTTCTTCTTCTGTCGCCATTTCTTTTGATATAAAAGTAACATCTCCATTCTCGCATCTAGAAGTAAACTGTCCTCCTCATTCACCTCCGGTTCTTCTTTAACAATATCCTACACATTCAGAAATACAATCGAAATTTAAATGTATTTATTGTGATGGAAAAACATAAAAGCCACCAGAATTCAAACAGAAAAGAAGAGAAACACAGCACAGACACTAGTCAATGTTTATATTAACGCCAAGCATAAGCACATCACTTCGGCACAAGTAAGTGCACTACAACATTTACAGCTCCCAAAGCCATATCTTCAACCATACAACTATACAAGTAACACATTCAACTTTAGTTCATCAATTATATAAAAATGAGTATAATCAATATTAGCAAACCGAAAATCAACACATTATGCTATAGAGATATTAAACTAATAACATTCAAAAAAGAAACAGCTAGATTCAAAAGTATATCTTGATACAACTGGATCGAAATTACTTTGCGATAAACATAATCACAAAAAAAAAAAAAAAAATTTATCCAACGACAAGCTTAAAAGAAAAACACATTCTTCAAGTTAACAACCATTTCTCAGCAAAATCAAGCAGACATACTAAAAGGTTGGAGAAAAGTTATTTTGAAGTATAACCGGAACACAATTAGCAGACAATGGAAATTACATCTCAAAACAGCAAATTAATATAAACAAAAAAAAAGGAAATAAACCTCGTCTTCAGAACTGAGGTGGAGATCAATGTTAGGATCATTTTTTGTCTCGTTTCATCGGCCATTTTCAAACCCTAATTGTTTCCGAAACAAAAAAAATCCTGCAAAATTAACTCAAACAAGTAAAATTTACATGAATCTGAACATCATTGTAATCAGAAAACCAGGAGATTCAAAATTCAAAAGCAGGAATACAACACCAATTTTCTCCGAAAAAATTAGGGAATTAGAAACATATGAAATTTTGAATATGTAACGAAATCATTTGAAAATATGAAAAGGTAAGAATTCAAATGAATATGAGCATCAACAAAGCAAAAATACAGAATTTTAAAACAGTACAAAATAATAATAAATAATAATAATAATAATAAACGTCAAAATTTCTTCTGCGAAAACTTAGGGATTTAGAACCTTAATACACACATAGATCGCTTCAAAGCATAAAAATTGTAGATATCAAATGACTCGAGAATCACATAACCAAAACAACAGAAATTCAAAAACTGCAAAAAAACACAAATTTCGTTCAAAAACCTAAAAATTTAGAACATCAAAAAAACAGTAAAAATGATTTGAAAACACAAAATGTCAGAATTCAATGAATCTAAGCATCACAAAACAACAAAAATCAAAAACAGGTAAAAAAAATCACCCGAAAAACCCTTCCAAAACCTAGGGATTTAGAAACTCAAAAAAAAAAAAAATCAATTTAACGAAACATCGAATGCGTGAAAATATTACAAAAATTAAACAATGGAGTTTAAAGTAGACAAAAGAGAAGAATTTTGTTGTAACCTGAGAAGAAGATGACGAAGATAGAGGTTTGAGGAAGAGAAATGGGGGGAATGCTTGAAGACAGTAGTGGAAGGGTAGTGGATTTGAACTACATGAAAATTAAAAATAATTAAGGAGAGAGTGAAAATACGAATACGAAAAATAAAAAAGGGAAATTTTGATATTTTAATGAGTTGGCCCATCGACTTAGGCGGAATTGGTATTCTTTTTATACGTTTTTACCCTTTGCCCTTTTTTCATGGGTAAGAAGGAGGGGATATTTTGAATTTTGATGTCTGATAATGTCATTGTCTTACGTAAAGTACATTGGTATTTGTAGAATTGTTGAGTGTATATGTAGTTGTGTAGAGGGTGCACCTACATTCTTTGAAATTCAATATTAGCCCTACTATGAGTGTTGGTTTGGGCCTATGTTTAATAGAATTAAGGGTTATTTGGTTCACTATCATGGCTTTGGAGTGAAATGGAATTTAGAGAATACAAGGTGGGTGAGAATAGATGGGTGAAATAAAAGAAAAATCTCAATCTCATATTTGGTCTAGATGGGTGGCTTAAGGATTGTCAAATTTTGGAATAAGTAAATTGAATGTAACTTAAACATATTATACTGCGTTGATAATCCTATTTGGTGATTAGAGTCTGTAGTTTTTCGAGTATCTCAATATCTCACATGCACCAAGTGTGTCTATAGAGCCTCATTACTCTCTACAATGAAGAAATGATTGATCTTGACATTGCAAATATAGATGGCAATGCTTTTATATAATTACAAAAAAATCAAATGCAATTACACAAATAAACAACTAATTATTATTAACCAATTTTATGAAGCAAGGAAAGTATAGTTACACGTGAACAGAATTCATTTTCGTTGAATTTTTTTATCATCTATAGAGAGTCCTGCAAGCCGTTTTGGTAAGATTGTTGCTTGTCTTGCTAGACTTTGTACGTACATTCATTACACACGTCGTATAAAGATGATTGATTTGTTGTTTTTTGAATTTTGGTAACAAAATGTTATTACAATTCAAAGCTTTAATGGATCAAAAATGGAGATTGGTAGTTTTTTCTCTCAGTTATTGACAACTTCTATATCATAATGACAAATGTTACATATTTCAATTCAATGAGAACTAACATTTTTTAGACCGCTGTGTAATATTTATGGAGTTTAAATATCACAAAATTTTAAATAAATGTTTGTTATTAATTAAGAGTGTTGACCAGTTGAGGCAGCAAAAATTCTGTTTTGAGACGGTCTCATAACAATACCAAACCAAAAATACATTACACATTTTCACAAATTTCTCATTCTGTGATTATTTTTTGATTCAAAAAGGAGAAATGGAAAATTAATGCTACAAATTAAATTTAAATGATAATTAAATATTGCTTTTGTGAAATTTCCCCCTAATTAGAGGTGTACATACTTGTGTTGTGAATTATTTCATACAATACAATAAGGCACAAAGGTGAAGCTTAGGGATGACAAAGGTTCTCAAAACCCATGTATTCGCCATTCTCCAACTTCTGTATCATGTTCCTATTCCCACTCCACCTGCACAAGTTAAACACACAATGCAACTCATGACTTTTGATAATAGCACGTTACAATTTTGAAATCATAACACTGTGAAGCACAAGACTTTCATACTCTATATTATTGCAACATATCGACTAAAGTCATGTTGAGTATAAGGGAAAAAATCATTGATTCGGTGTTAATAAAACTTATGAAAAATAGTCACAATTTGAAATTATTCATTAAGGGAATTTAATAAACTTAACGCAATTAGTTTACAAGTGTATACACTAAAGATTGAGGACTGTTGTTTGTACCTAGGGTGATTGCACTGACAGAATAGGGGTGAAAATTCGGATTAAACCCGAAGACCAAACCAAATCAAACCATTTTGGAAATTGGATCGACATTTTTGTAATTTGAATGGTTTGGATTGTAAATTTTTTTATTTTTCGG
>PYUH01004002.1:119232-145293 GCA_016808085.1 Suaeda aralocaspica
TAGGGGTGAAAGTTCGGTCTGTGGTTTGGATTATTGCCCAATCCAAATCCAAACCATATATTTTCGGTCTCTAAAATTTGAGACCAATCCAATCCATATTGAATTTCATTCCAGTCCAATCCAATCCACCTAAATTCGGTCTTACGATTTTGGATCCAATCCAATCCGAATTTTAAAGATATTTTTTTTGTACAACAATTCCTGCTTCATATATTTGTAGCAATAATCTGTAGTACTATCCAATAACTCACTAAATCAAGTACTACACACACTTTGAAAAAGGATGATAGAGAATTTTAGGATTTTGCTAGCTTTTGGTGTTTTAAACATAACTACTTAACAAGTAGTAGGCTTAAGGCCATTAAGGACTTAAAGGTTTATTACTATTCGGTCTAAAGTTCGGTGTACGGTCTACCGAGGGGTCCAGTCCGAGTCCAAACCGAAATCCGAAAAATAAAAAAATTTACAATCCAAACCATTCCAAATTACAAAAATGTCCGATCCAAATTTCCAAAATGGTTTGATTTGGTTTGGTCTTCGGTTTTAATCCGAATTACTTTCACCCCTATTCTTGTCAGTGCAATCACCCTAGGCACAAACAACAGTCCTCAATCTTTAGTGTATACACTTGTAACATAATTGCGTTAAGTTTTATTAAATTCCTCTTAATGTATAATTTCAAATTGTGACTATTTTTCATAAGTTTTATTAACACCGAATCAATGATTTTTTCCCTTAATACTCAACATGTACTTTAGTCGATATGTTGCAATTAATATAGAGTATGAAAGTCTTGTGCTTCACGTGTATGATTTCAAAATTGTAATCGTGCTATTATCAAAATGTCATGAGTTGCATTGTGTTTAACTTGTGCAGGTGGAGTGGGAATAAGGAACATGATACAGAAGTTGGAGAATGGCGAATACATGGGTTTTGAGAACCTTTGTCATCCTTAAGCTTCACCTTTGTGCCTTATTGTATTGTATGAAATAATTCACAACACAAGTATTGATACACCTCTAATTAGGGGGAAATTTCACAAATTGCAATATTTAATTATCATTTAAATTTAATTTGTAGCATTAATTTTCCATTTCTCCTTTTTTGAATCAAAAAATAATCACAGAATGAGAAATTTGTGAAATGTGTAATGTATTATGTTGGTATTGTTTATGAGACCGTCTCAAAACGAATTTTTGCTGCCTCAACTGGTCAACACTCTTAATTAATAACAAACATTTATTTAAAAATTTTGTGATATTTATAACTCCATAAATATCTACATGCGGTCTAAAAAATGTTAGCTTCTCATTGAATTGAAATATGTAACATTTGTCATTTATGATATAGAAGTTGTCAATAACTTAGAGAAAAAACTACACAATCTCCATTTTTGATCCATTAAAGCTTTGAATTGTAATAACATTTTGTTACCAAAATTCAAACCAACAACAATCAATCATCTTTAATACGACGTGTGTAATGAATGTACGTACATAAAGTCTAGCAAGACAAGCAACAATCTTACCAAAACGGCTTGCAGGACTCTCTTATAGATGAATAAAAAAATTCAACGAAAATGAATTCTGTTCACGTGTAACTTATACTTTCCTTGCTTCATAAAATTGGTTATGAATAATAATTATGTTGTTTCATTTTGTTAATTGCATTTGATTTTTTTGTAATTATATAAAAGCATTGCCATCTATTATTGCAATGTCAAGATCAATCATTTCTTCATTGTAGAGAGTAATGAGGCTCTATAGACACACTTGGTGCATGTGAGATATTGAGATACCTCGTAAAAACTACAGACTCTAATCACCAAATAGGATTATCAACGCAGTATAATATGTTTAAGTTACATTCAATTTACTTATTCCAAAATTTGACAATCCTTAAGCCACCCATCTAGACCAAATATGAGATTGAGATTTTTTCTTTTATTTCCACCCATCTATTCTCACCCACCTTGTATTCTCTAAATTTCCATTTCCACTCCAAACGCCATGATAGTGAACCAAATAATCCCTTAATTCTATTAAACATAGGCCCCAACCAACACTCATAGTAGGGCTAATATTGAATATTCAAAGAATGATTAGGTGCACACTCTACACAACTACACTATACACTCAACAATTCTACAAATACCAATGTACTTTACGTAAGACAATGACATTATCAGACATCAAAAATTCAAAATATCCCCTCCTCTTTATACCCCATGAAAAAAGGGCAAAGGGTAAAACCGTCATAAAAAGAATACCAATTTCCCGCCTAAAGTCGCATGGGCCAACTCATTAAAATATCAAAATTTCCCTTTTTTATTTTTCGTATTCGTATTTTCACTCTCTCCTTAATTATTTTTAATTTTCAACTGTAGTTCAACTCCACTACCCTTCACTACTGTCTTCAAGCATTTTCCCCCCCATTTCTCTCTCCTCAAACCTCTTCATCTTCGTCATCTTCTTCTCAAGGTTACAACAAAATTCTTCTTTTTTGTCTTACTTTAAATCTCCATTGTTTTAATTTTTTGTAATATTTTCACGCATTTCGATGTTTCGTTAAATTGATTTTTTTTTTTTTTGAGTTTCTAAATCCCTAGGTTTTTGGAAGGGTTTTTCGGTGATTTTTTTTTACCTGTTTTTGATTTTCTGTTGTTTTTTGGATGCTTAGATTCATTTGAATTCTGACATTTTTGTGTTTTCAAATCATTTTTACTGTTTTTTTGATGTTCTAAATTTTTAGGTTTTTGAACGAAATTTGTGTGTTTTTTTGCAGTTTTTTGAATTTCTGTTGTTTTTTTGGTTATGTTGATTCTCAGATTCATTTGAATTCTCACATTTTTATGCTTTGAAGCGATTTCATTGTGTTATTAAGGTTCTAAATCCCTAAGTTTTCGCAGAAATTTTGACGTTTATTATTATTATTATTATTATTATTTTTTGTACTGTTTTTAAAATTCTGTAATTTTTGCTTTGTTGATGCTCATATTCATTTGAATTCTTACCTTTTCATATTTTCAAATGATTTCGTTACATATTCAAAATTTCATGTTTCTAATTCCCTAATTTTTTCGGAGAAAATTTGGTGTTGTATTTCCTGCTTTTGAATTTTGAATTTCTCCTGGTTTTCTGATTACAATGATGTTCAGATTCATGTAAATTCTTACTTGTTTGAGTTAATTTTTGCAGGATTTTTTTGTTTCGGAAACAATTAGGGTTTGAAAATGGCCGATGAAAACGAGACAAAAATTGATCCTAACATTGATTCTCCTACCTCAGTTCTTGAAGACGAGGTTTATTTCCTTTTTTTTTTGTTTATATTAATTTGCTGTTTTGAGATGTAATTTCCATTGTCTGCTAATTTGTGTTCCGGTATACTTCAAAATATACTTTTACTCCAACCTTTTAGTAATGTCTGCTTGATTTTGCTGAGAAATGGTAGTTTAACTTGAAGAATGTGTTTTTCTTTTAAGCTTGTCGTTTGGATAAATTTTTTTTTTTTTCTTTTTTTGTGATTATGTTTAATCGCAAAAGTAATTTCGATCCAGTTGATATCAAGTATATACTTTTGAATCTAGCTGTTTCTTTTTTGAATTGTTTATTAGTTTTAATATTCTATAGCATAATGTGTTGATTTTCGGTTTGCTAATATTGATTATACTCATTTTTATATAATTGATGAATTCAAAGTTGCATAGTGTTACTTTGTATAGTTGTATGGTTGAAGATATGGCTTTTGGGAGCTTGTAAATGTTGTAGTTGCACTTACTTGTGCCGAAGTGATGTTGCTTATGCTTGGCGTTAATATAAACATTGACTAGTGTCTGTGCTGTGTTTCTCTTCTTTTCTGTTTGAATTCTGGTGGCTTTTATGTTTTTTTCCATCACAATAAATAATTTAAATTTCGATTGTATTTCCTGAATGTGTAGGATATTGTTAAAGAAGAACCGGAGGTGAAATTGGAGGACAGTTTACTTCTAGATGCGAAGAATGGAGATGTTACTTTTATATCAAAAGAAATGGCAGAAGAAGAAGAGAAGTTGCTAGAAACTAGAGTGAAGGATGAAGATGCTGAGGCAGAAAAGCTGCCACAGGATCCTGTTGATCTCAACGAAATGCAGTTTTCTAAGCTTGATGATCTTTTGACTCAAACACAGCTCTATTCAGAGTTCTTGTTGGAAAAAATGGATGACATTACCATGGTAAGTGCTTTTTTTTAGAAGATTTGTTTTTTTTCTTAGGTTGCATGTTTTAATGCTGATTCGTGTGTTTGATGAATGTAGAATGGAGTGGAGGAAGAACAAGAAGAGCCTGTTAAGGGAAAAAAGAAAGGACGAGGTGCAAAGAGGAAAGCTGCACAATACAATGATGTAAGCACTTTACATCATTCTTCAGATAAGAATCAACATTTTGTCAATCTTTGTCAAGTAACTCTATGTTCTTGTATGAAGTACTCCTTCTGTTGCAAAGTACTTGCAACATTTTCCTTTTATTTTTTTTTTATTTTATTTTTTTTTTGGAGGAAAGGAACAGATTAATTAACCCAGAAAATGAAATGCATAAGTAAAGAGTATGAGGATGTCAACCTCGAAAGCGCCTACACCTAAAAGAAAACTAAGGGACATAGTCATTGAAGAGATTGACAGAACTGCTGTTAGCATGCATAGATGTAACAGCCTCAAAGTCCCTAAGATACAAAGAATGAATAACATCAGGAACATCAGACAAGTAATCAGTGTAATGCATTAAGGACAGATTCCTAGCCGCATCCTTAGCCCATGTGTCTGCTACAATATTCTTCTTCCCCCCTTCGAACTGAATTCGACACCATAAAATATGTGCCTTTAGCTCCCTGCAATCATACATGACATTTGAGACCATTCCCTTAAGAGGTGTGCCAGCATTAATCTGATGAACAGCCTGCAAGTTGTCAGAAGATATAATAACACTATCCCACCCATATAAAACCGACATAAGAAGAGCTTCCCTGATAGCATAAATCTCAGCTTGGAAAGCATTGAAGGAAGCACCATGCCATTGAAAACCAAGAACCCAGTTACCTTTAAAACCCTAGCAATGCCTGCAACATTTTCCTTTAATGTAATTACTTGCTACATATCTTATTTTGGTATGTGGAGCGCACATGAATTCTACCAATTCTACCCTTAATTTTGTCATCTACTTAATTTATTCTTCCTATTTACCCCTTACTTTTTTCATTTACTTAATATACTAACTTTTTATGGTCCCTACCGCATATGTGCATTTCACCTAGGCTTTGGTGAAATGTACTATGTAACAAGTATTTTGCTCCGAAGGGAGTATTATGATACAATGAGGTTGATGTCTTTGCCTAGTAAAGGTGACGCTGCTAAGATTTTAAGTTTTGAGCTAGGTTTGCTTGGTTCCTCTTTTCTTGTTAGTGGTTAGGCATTTAGGCTCAATGGTGTTTTGTTCTAATTAATTACCAATGCTCTATTTGCTAGAAGAAAGGTGGAAATATTATTTTACATTAAGTTTCATCTCTATTTACCACAAGTTATCCTTTTTCAAGCCACTTGTCTCTGTATACAATTGGCTTTCCTTTTTTAATCCGTTTGCGTGTTTGAGTTCTTATTGCTGTTTATCTTCATGCAGAAAAAGGCAAAGAGAGCAGTTGCGGCAATGCTTACAAGATCTCAAGAAGGGACAGCTACTGAAGATACTGCTCTTACTGAGGAAGAAAGACTCGCAAAAGAGCAGTCTGAATTGATTCCTTTGTTGACTGGTGGTAAGTTGAAGTCTTACCAGATCAAAGGAGTGAAATGGCTTATTTCTCTTTGGCAAAATGGTCTGAATGGCATTCTAGCTGATCAAATGGGTCTTGGAAAAACGATTCAAACCATTGGATTTCTTGCCCACTTAAAAGGAAAGGGTCTTGATGGTCCATATATGGTGATTGCTCCTCTCTCTACTCTGTCAAATTGGGTGAATGAGTTTAATAGGTAAGTAACTATTACAGTTTACTGTCATATTTTTAAGTGTTCTTCTGCACCTTCTGTTATGTAATTTATATATATATTTTCAGATTTACGCCTTCAGTAAAAGTAATAATATATCATGGTGATCGAAAGGAGAGGATCCGTATACGACAGAAATATATGCCAAAAAACATCGGTCCAGATTTCCCGATAGTTATTACTTCTTATGAAGTTGCTCTTAATGATGCCCGAAAATGCTTTCGACATTATAGCTGGAAATATGTTGTTGTTGATGAAGTAAGATTCCAATTCTCTGGCTCTTTTTCCTGTCTTGTGCTGTGGTTTGTAATTCCTAGTTATAGATGACTAAGTACAGTTGGGGGCTATTTCTTTGATAGGGCCATCGTCTGAAAAATTCAAGTTGCAAATTGTTTAAAGAGTTGAAGCGTTTGCCCATTGAGAACAAACTTCTGTTGACAGGAACACCATTGCAGAACAACTTGGCTGAGCTGTGGTCACTGTTGAATTTCATTTTGCCCGATATCTTTTCTTCTCATGAGGAATTTGAATCATGGTTTGCATTCTAATTTTATACTTTCAATTGATTAACAAACATTATTCATTTTTTTTAATGTTCCCAAGTTTTGTAAAGCCCGTCTTTGGTCATTAGTTAATGTTGTGTTGTGAGCAACTCTACGTTTGCTATTCCTGCTGTTGAATTTGGATGTCAGTCCTGGTCTTATTTTAGGTATATTTTTTGTCATGGCTCTGGAAACTGCAATGAAAAGGGCTTTATTTAAGTTTAATTAATGATGCCAGGAAATGACTTAAAAGTTGTTTAATGGATCAGAGTACTGTGGAGTTCATTAAGTCATAATTTTGTCTCCCTTGTGCATATAAATAAATTTCTACAAGATTGCATTGATAAGCTTTTGGAGATTGAGTACTTGTTTTTTGGTGTTTGATGTGGAATTTTATTTTCAGGTTTGACTTTTCTGGGAAGCGCAACAATGAAGCTGTGAAGGAGGATGCGGAAGAGAAGAGGAGAGTTCAGGCATGAATCTAAGCAGTCTTGTCACATATTTCGATTTTTTTTCTTTTATGACTTCATGAATATGTAAGTTGTATGTAGGTTGTGGCCAAGCTGCATGCCATATTGCGTCCGTTTCTCCTTCGTAGAATGAAGGCTGATGTTGAATTGCTGCTCCCGCGCAAAAAAGAGATAATTTTATATGCTACCATGACCGAACATCAAAAGAATTATCAGGAGCACTTAATCAATCGGAATTTGGAAAATCATTTAGAGAAGACTGTAAGTTTAGGTAAGTTTTCCATTCTCCTACCTTTGCTTGTCCACTATTCCATACTGATGAAGGACCGTTTTCTCTTTTATAGAGTTAAGCTTACATCTCTCTACACTTTATTATCTAATAATCCATTGCTTTCTTTATTTCAAAATTTTTATTCTACTTTGACAGATTGTTTACATAGAATATATGTTGGAGACTATGTTGATGTGTATGATCTATTGCACATGTTTATCAAAAGTTGCTGAATAATTGAGATGATTGGCGTCATGTGATAATATTTATTGCTCTGGTTGCTATATTTTGTCAATGATGAGGCTAATTATCCACAATTGTGGTGGATGTACTAGTGTATCCATGTGCTAGGAATAAAATTAATTGGGAGTGGCTAGTATTAGGCAGGGAACATGATAGCATTCTACATGCTAGGCCAGTCTATCAGCCATTATAATTTTGAATCAACAAAGTGATGTTATCTTCTTTTTACATTAATTTTCAGGGGCTCCACCACGTGGATTAATGGGAAAACTTAACAATTTAATGATTCAACTTCGTAAAAACTGCAATCATCCAGATCTCTTGGAATCTGCCTATGATGGATCATGTGAGTGCTTAGGATGACCACATTGGAACAGGAAATCTGTTAATCTAGTTTCTCCTTTATACCTATTCAATCATTTTTTTTTGCCGCCTTGTTGCAGATTTTTATCCTCCTGTAGAACAGATTGTTGGTCAGTGCGGCAAGTTCCAGTTGCTGGACAGGTTGTTGACTAAGCTCTTTGCCCGAAAGCACAAGGCAAGTATTTAGGTTGTATTTATGCACTTTCTGTGATGCAATTAAGGATGCATGATTTTCTTTCCAAAATCACTAATTTTTGCTAATCTTATACTCGCAGGTTTTGATATTCTCTCAGTGGACTAAGATTCTTGACATAATGGATTATTACTTTAATGAGAAGGGATTTCCGGTTTGCAGAATTGATGGAAGTGTGAAGCTGGAAGATAGGAAGAAGCAGGTTGGTGGTTTGTGAACCTGCACTTCTGTCTTTTGTGCTGTTGCTGTACATTGTTTTTTTATAGCTTTATGTTATTTTCTGGCCTCTTGACTAACTTGTTCAATATATATCCAATTGACTTGTGTGTTTCATTTGGTTATGTAGATAAAGGAGTTCAATGATGTAGAGAGTGACAATAGAATATTTCTTCTCAGTACAAGGGCTGGGGGATTAGGTATTAACCTTACCTCTGCCGACACTTGTATTCTTTACGACAGTGACTGGGTAAGGGCCGTTAGGCTTCTTTTCTGTGGTATGTTATCAAAATTTTCATCCTCATGTCGAGCACAAACTGATGCACATAATTTTTATCTACTCGCCAGAACCCCCAAATGGATTTGCAGGCAATGGATCGCTGTCACAGGATTGGTCAGACTAAGCCCGTTCATGTTTACAGGCTTGCCACTGCACAATCTGTTGAGGTACTTTCCTGGCTTAGTAGGCAACTCTCTTGCTTTGCTAACGTTACTGCATCTGGTTCTGTGTTGAAACTTAGTTTTTCTTTTTATAGGGACGTATGCTGAAAAGGGCCTTCAGTAAGCTGAAGCTTGAACATGTCGTCATTGGCAAGGGGCAGTTCAAGGCAGAGAGGACAAAGAATGACAATATGGAGGTATATTATTGCCTTTTCTTACTCTTGCAATGCAGCCAACAGTACTATGGGTTGATGTTGTGAGAAAAATGACCATTTCTTGTCAATAAGAACTAAGAAGCATGGGAAAAGAGTGTTAATCAAGTATTTTACGGAGTTGGTAATTTTGGTTGTATGCAACCAATCTGTTTTGTGCGGGTAATAATCCAGAATTCCTACTCAACTATACTCACTTCCACTCGCATACATTCATTTATCCCCAAACTTTCTTTTTCACTTGCCAAACGTAGGTGGCTTTACTTGCGAATATTTGATTTTGCCACATCCTGTTTCTGGTAATTACTTGACTTTTAGAGGGTAGTGGTTTGGTTTATCCAATGTGAAACCTGTGATCTTTGTCCTATCCAATTCATCTGTTTATTAGTGCAATTTGTTTGAGCTGGTTGCTTATCAAAAACTTATGTGTTGTGCACTCAATATGATTACTTGTTTGTCCATGTCTAGGAGGAAGATCTTCTAGCACTTCTCCGAGATGAAGAAGATGAGGAAGACAAAATGGTGCAGAGGGAAATCAGCGATAAAGATCTTGATAAAGTGCTTGACCGTAGTGACTTGGTTGTGTCTGGCCAAGATGATGATTCTGAGGCTGAGAAGTTTGTGCTACCTCTGAAAGGGCCTGGATGGGAGGTTGTTATACCGACTGCAACAGGAGGTGTCTTGTCCACTCTTGGTAGCTAAATTCAGTGAATATGGGACTCTCTCCCCTCTTACCTTTTATTAGCAGGGAGATTCATGTGATTCGTTTGGGCGAGAGTTTGGTGTATTATGTGTTTTTGCTATGGAGAAAATAGTTTGTGCTCCTTTCATTTTGTATAGTGGCAAGCAAGTTAGTAGGAAAGGCCATCAAGAAAGGAAGCCGCTTTTGTAAATTATACGCCGTACTTGTTTACCTATGTAGATGGGAGAGCCCCATGTTTCAACAATTACTGTCTATTAAGTATTAGATGAGAAGTTATAATTGTATCTTTTGTTAGGCAATTGCACAGTTCATTATGAAAGAACTTAATTTGGGAGGGTGACTAGTGAACTGTGCGAGTGCAGCTCAGAAAAGAGTGCAAATTTAACATTTATCAAAAGTTATGAATTTATGATGACTAGTGCTCATTTGATCAACTGCTCAGTTCTTGTGTTTACAATTTTCACAAACGCACTGGCCTTTTGTTTGCTCAAAGCCTCAAAGAATGTTAAGTTACTGGGAGTCTTGTGTCTATTCCTATGACATGAATACATAATCAGTTGATCTCAATGATAAGTTGTGAAGAAGTTATTTTAACTTTAAGTTGTGATTAAACATTAAATTTGATGCATAAATAAACTTTGTCCATTAAAACAAATTTGCAAAATCGAACAATTTAGACTTGACAATAGAAATATTATAAGAAAACTACACTGTTGTACATTGAATTAATAGAAATTTAGAAGAGGGAAGGAGTACTGTAGTATTTTGTATGCTAAAAAAACAAAAAAGTTCCGATGCCGGGAATCGAACCCGGGTCTCCTGGGTGAAAGCCAGATATCCTAACCGCTGGACGACATCGGAATTCTTATAAGATAATGTACGTTTATTTTATTTAAATAATATTTGAGTATAGCCAAGTTTTCATGGGACTGTGGTTGTTTGATTATTTCCCGTGCCTGAATTCTCAGACGAGCAACGAAACACAAAGTATTCAGCAGAAGCCAAAGATCTACAGAAGGTATGTGCTTCATACAATTGTTGGAGATCAATGATTTGTGGTAGATGGACACTATCTACATAGTATATTACAGCACTAATTTGGAGATTTTGGACATCGGACAACATTTGTTAACTATGCCAAAACCCATATTTTTAAGTTACTCATCTACCTTAATGTGATCTTTGGAGTTTGAATCTCATACCTTAAATTTACACGGAGAACCGTTTTATTTATCTTCTGATTAGTCACAAAAATGACATTAAAAATGTTTTTAAAAATTACCAACTGCCACAACGATCGCTCTTTGTGAGACTTTTATCATTACTCAAAGACCTTATATTAGCAACAAGTGAGAATATCTAAGAATAAATTTGTTATATCATAGAAGGAATTAAGGGATCCTAGATCATTGTCTTTTTTTTAACCTTGTTATGTTCTAGAGCTTGGTAATACTTAAGCATAAAGGGAACAGCAAACACTTCATCTCAAATAAGAATGCTGGTTTTACAGCAGTATGATATATCATTTCTATTCTGTCTGATTTCCGAATCACTGATTACAAAAAAAAAAAAAAAGATAACTGTAGGCAAACTCCGGTTATGCATAGACATTTAAGGCTTTTTTCTTCTGCCTCCGAATTAAACCTGGAAATTTAGGCAGAACAAACCTAGTTACAATGCCTATTACATATTGATCAACTGATGTGTGCTTTGTTGTGGCTGTTCTAACAATCGAAATTTTCATCCTTTGTAAACGAAGATTAAACCTGTATCCCTGAATCTACGCCTCTTACTGTAGGCAAGACTTGTGCATCTACTGTTGTCAGTTTTTGGGGTATTGACATGCCCCCGGAGATAACAATTTCTGCACCGAAGTATAGGACACAAATCAGAAAAAATCAGGATATATACATCTTAACAACATTTGCATGAATTTGAAAACTTCCTTTGTGATTCAACAATTCTTACCTATGCCTTCACGGACTGAGAGATTAGGCCTTAGAATGTCTTTCGAGTTTACAAGAAACATGTCTCCCAAGTACAGGTGGTTTGTAGGCACATATACACAGAAAAGTTCCTCTTCACCCATGTTGGTATGAAGGGTGACAGTAGAAGTGATGAATGCAAGTGCATATTCTCCTATGCGCGGATGTTTAATCATAGCAACTTCCTTAAAGGCACGCGAGTTCTGATCTGAAATAATGATCATTTTCTTCAACTCAATAGAAACTCATGAAGTCGTTGCTCATTGAAAGAGGATTATACTGGATGCAAATCAGCACATACCTGATGATATTGCTGCACTAATTTGTTTCGAGGCAGAGTATATATAGCTAACAAGGGGCATTTTCTTGATGAACCACTCCCCCAGATGAAGAATGGAAGCTCCCAACCATGAAGACATGATCACTCCCACCAAAAAGATGAATGTGATGGAGGTAAGAAAGCCGAGACCTAATAGAAATGTTCAAATGGTAATAAACATATACTCCATATCACAACTGCGCCTCTCCAACTATGAGAGTTGTAATAGAAACCTACTGTTGTTAGAAAGTTCAAATTGCAATCATTCTTTAAAAAGGGTCTAAATTTTCTTGCATAGTTACATGTAAAGTGGGGCATTGGCTTTCTTTCAGTCCTAGTTTCAGTACTTCTGCAAGACATCTCAGCTAAATCTTAGTTCACTGCCTACATTTCAGTTTATAACTTATGTAAAGTACAATTATATTGCTCCAAACGGGTTTTGGTATTTGAAATGATAACCTGGTCTTCGTCTACCCTAAATTTTAAAAGGAAATAGAAGCCAGAATGAAGTCGATGCACTTATAGGAAAACACTGCACAAGTATACTGCAGGAAGGGGTACAGTTACACTAACCAAATATGTTTATTCCAAGTTGAGCAAAAATTGGTGAGAAGAATCCGTCTACGAAATGAATAAACCACCAAGTGAAGTAGAATGTAATAGCTATAGGAAGCAAAATCACACTGAAAAAGAACAGGACAAAATGAAGAGCAATTAGGAATAGATGTCGTATTAAATCTGATACATACTCTCTAAATTGTTTATCTGAATCATATAAACGTACAAGGCATCCCCTTTAAAGTTCATATTTTTTTCAAATTTGCATGAAAAGAAACATGGAAGCAACAACAAAATTAAATAGTACAATGAATACATTAGCAGCATCAACAAAGACAGCATGATTTAATCCAAAAGTATACTGTTTCGTGTTCCATAGTCTTCGAAGTATTGTGTTCTTGTAGCCGTACTACAAAATCAAAATGATTAGTGATCAGAAATAAAGTCAAGAAATCTGTAGCTTGGGTATCCTATATTAGAGAATCTTCATTATATTGGCTTTCAAAGATTGGATTCAGTAGTAGCCTTCACTGACCTTTTGAATGAAACATAATAAGTACTTCATATCACAAGCCTTTTGCGGTGCAAGGAACAACATAATTACATTAAACAGATATATGACAGTAGTTACTCTTCATTACAATAGTTCATGTCACTAAGGTAATTATTCGCAGTCCAGTATCATTTCTGAAAAAAGTTTTTGTCTTATGGACTAAAAATCGAAAGGCAACAATGTAACTACAATAATGGAGAGCCAACTTTGATGAAACCATTGTATAAACTATATAAACTTGGAATATGAAAATTTTAAATAGCAAATTAATCAGCAATTCACCTTCCAGACATAAACTTCTTTGATGCCCAGCTTCGGAGGACTTTGCAACATGCCTATACATTACAAACACAAGGACATACTATAGTATATAAGATAGGTGGAGTTTATAATTAGGAAAATTATTTTTGCAGCTCTTCAGTTCATGCTAGAGAAGTCATTATGACATCTAACACATATTGAAGGACAAACATATTGCACTATATATATAGACATTTTAATGGTACGGTGCATGTTTATGAATTCGATTGTTAAAACCTTACATCTCGAGAAGTAAAGAACATAAAATGTGTTAATGTGTAGCGCTTAACCAAATAGATGAAAAAAATAGGTGCGACAAATTATTTCAAGTTAATGACATTTCTTTTAGTCTGATTTATGATCAACATTAGGTGTTTTAGTAGCTAGAGATAAATGTGGAAACAAGGAGTTCGCGGTAATGAAAGTGATACGTCTCTAATGACTAATGTCTCAACAAACTAAATGTCTTTCCTTGATCTTCCTACCACATATTGCAACAAAAAAGTAGAATTAAATGAGTAATTAACAAGAATATAAATCAAATCATTAGAAAAATGGCAACAAAATATATCTAAAGAACCACAAAACCGGAATGTGAGGTTAGACATTGCTGATTAAGCATATAAAATGTAATGATGCATTACCAATCATTTCATGGTATAGATCATTATTATCAACTACATCAATCATTATTTAATAGGATTTGTTCAAATGAGTCAAAATTGAGATCACTAATTGCAAAATTATGTAAAAGGTTCATAAATTAAATCATTCACACAAATAACATCATGAAATGATGAAAACAAAAAAACAGACAAGAAATAGAAAACCTCTTTGCTAGGGGAGGAGTGGTGAAAAGGAGCAGGGGAAGCCGCCGCGGGCGAACGAGAAGGAGGAGAAGGCTTAGAGGGAGCATTGGTGGATAACAATGGCGGAATACTACTAACGGGGATTAGTAGTTCAAGATCTCTTTCTCTTTCCCTTGTTCCCATTTTTGTCTTTCCTTATTAATTTTTTTTTTCTTTTACTGCAATGAGTTCGTTATTTGAGAGTAACGAACTTTAGGTTCTGTTGTGGGTCTTCTCTCTTTATGTGATAAATTTATGACTTTGTGAAAGACATATGATCATGTGATATATATATATATATATATATACACATCTATTTAAGTATCTATTGGCTATTTTTTAATATGTCGGCTTTACTCATTTAACTAGTTTAATAAAGTATCGAATATTAGACTATCAGTATTAAGTTTGATTAAATTGGACTGTTAAACGACGCCTACAAAAAGAATTTTCCTATCTTGCCCTTCCCCTCACACTAAACTCTCCATCTCTTTCTCTCTCTAAAAACAACCTCCCTTTCTTTCTAATCAGTAATAACACCCCAACCACCAAACATCACTCTCCAACAACCGTTGACGACATGTCGGAACAACACACTAGTTAGTCCTAAGAGTTGTGTGAATCGTCCAACTCAGATGTTTTGCCCTTGGGCAAGTCATACATCTAGGTCGGACAATTTAGCAAAAAAAAAATAATAATAATAATAATAAAATCCAACATGTTATTTGTAACCTGGCTTATTTGGCTCGTTACAAATAAAAGATATTTGTTACGTGCTTTAATCTTGGCTGTTACAAATAAGTGACTCATTGTTTTCATGCTAGTTAGTATTTGTAACTAGGCCAGGCAAGAAAGGCACGTTACAAATACATTTTGTAACTGGCCAAATAAAGGCATGTTACAAATAAAATGTTGATTTTTTTTTTTTTTGGCAAACCGTCCAACCCAAATGATTTGTCCATGGGTGGATCGATCATTTGACTGGGATAATTTGTACTAATAAAATCATTTAAGCTGAGAACTGGTGCCATTGTAGTGGGGTTATAGAGTGATGGAGGTGGGTGTTGTTGTTGATGGCGGTTGAAAGTGACGGTTATGGTAGTGGTGGTGTTGAGTAAGTGAGGGGTATAGTGGGCAATTTCTTAATTTTATAGGCGTCACGCAATCTTGTACGCATTGTTTAACAATTTCCTTTATTAAATGAATTGAATAAAATGAATTTTTTTTGAAATACAAAAGCTGTTGTACCCTATACAACCAAAGATCAGAATTTGTTCATTTGATTTGAAATAAGCTAAAAGTAAGCTTCAACTCAAGTGAACAATATTTGTTTTGTTTTGCCACTTTTATTTTGGGATATACCGTGTACGATTTAATTGGTTGTACCATATATATATATATCCTAAAACGACATTTCCACATTGTTTTGCCTTTTTTCAATTGGATTTTTGGTTTCTTATCTCATAGAATGTATCATAAACAAGTAAGAAGCAATTTTTTCAACACACTTTCAATCAATAAATACATGCGTTAAACAACTAAGTTAAAATGCTAAATGGTATGAATTGTCAAACATATTTTGTGATGTGTGCGCTTCTAATGTGTTGTTTTTTAAAAGGTATAATGTTGTTAAAAAATCGATTATGACTCTTAAACAATATCCAAATATAATTAATGACATTTAGTCAATGTTTATGGATAAAATGATAAATGTCTTACACAAATATTTTAAATTTAATACTCCGTGTTTATTATTAATAGTAAAAAAATTGTAAATTTATATCAAAAAGTAAAGTAAAGTAACGCCTTGTTCTATTGGTTTTATGTTCCAAATTTGAAACATGATTTGATGAAAATCCTGAATAACTTTACATCACTCCCGAAGATAGGGCCAACATTTATATATGAAAATTTTATACTTCCATAAACGCTCAAAATAAAATCTTTATAATATTTGTATTTACATTATATAAAAATACAAATGATACATTATATAATATGTAGTATGAGTATGTTATAAATGTTTATGACAACACAATATATTTTATATAACATAAATTATTGCATTGACATTAGAGGGGTGGATAGAGAGTGTGATCCCTATATTTTAAAGCTATATATTATGATTATTTATAAAAATAACTATTTATATTATAAAGTTAATTTTCAAATATACTAAGTATTAAAGTTTAAGTTATTGTAAAAAATATATATATAATTTCAATTAATCTATAAATAGCAAAATTATATTTTGGTTTTTATATATACTTTGAAAATAATTGGTGAAGCCTAATCCATTTAATATTTGATGAACATTGTGAAATATATTTTTAATTAATAAATTTCATCTCATATCTATCAATTATATAACTACATAAAATACGTCAAATTTAACAAGATATCCATTGTACGGACTGATTGTACGAGTAGCAAGGTACAACAAAAGAGAAAAATAATTTGTTGATATGATTTGAAGCTAATTTTTAGCTAATTTCAAATCACATGCATGAGCAATTTTTGTTGACCTTTAGTTGTGCATTATTAGGTACAATTGGTTATATCAACTAAATTGGACTTAATATGGCTCAACTTTGTTTATTCACCTCAGCAACAAACAAAATAGTACAGAAATATTGGCACAATATTTTTTTTATGGAATACACAAGTATATCCTACCTAAACTAATGATTAGAATCATAACGAATCTTACTTGTTTTATGATCACTTATCATTTTTTCATTTGAACGGATGATCACTCATCTTTGAACGGTTAAAAAAACTTGTCCAACCGAATAAAAAACTAAGGTTAAATTCAACTTAGGTTGCACAAATAAGACCCTGTTCTCATTGACTTATTTTTACTTATTTTAAGCAAAATTAAGTTTAGTTCAGCACAAATAAATTTAGTTCAAAACAAAAATAAGTTTATATTAGCAAAAATAAATTCATATCAACAAAAATAAGTTGACGAGAACAGAGCCCAAGTTAATTGAACCCGCCAACCCTCGAAACACATCAACAACCCCACAAGACAAAAAAGGTTTTTGCCCATTTTTAAACCCCTCATTCAATTTCGAATTGAATTTCCCGGTTGACGAACAAAGGAGAGCGAACTAGCAACATAGACTACTGAACTATTAAAACGTCAACATTAAGCAAACCAAACAATTCTTCTTCTTAAAAAAAATCACTCGAACAATTCATTTTCATCGCAAACTATTTCTGTCTCTCAAACCCTTATTCATCACTTGTTAATACTTTTCCCTCCAATTTTCTCCGGTAATCGTCGTTTTGCTTGCTTCATGTAAGTTAAAATCATTTTTTCTAACCTTAAATTTCAATTAATATTCATTAATCTTCGTTTTTGATTGTTCGTTTATGATTTAGGTTTTCGCTGATGTAATTTTTGATTTATTTTGCTTTGAATTCTTTGAATTATTTCTGCATATTACTTTTCTGAAAGTTATTTTTGTTTCGGAAGTTCATGTTCATCGTAATGTTGATTGTTTGAAATTATGTTTGAATGTTATGTTTTTGTGCTTAATTTTTGTTGAAACGCTAAATTTTCTAGGTTAAAATTTGAATTTTGTCGAATTTTGAATTTTATTGTGTAATTATTGCTCATATTAATTGAAATTCGTTCAAATTATATGGACGATTATTGGAAATACGACAAGTAGTATATACTACGGTTTTACATGAACTATAGAACATAGAAGAAACAGTTCGAATTTTATCTGATATTTTAGTTTTGCAGTTTTTCTTATCATTATCGTGTTATATCTTATTTTTTTCTCTTTGAATATTGGTTAATTTTTCAGTTTATGGTTGATTATTAGTGCAAAATCTAGGTACCTTAATTAGTTTTTTGATTCCGGTAAAATAGTTCTATAACCTAGAATTACAATGTTTTGAATCAAGCGTTCCTATACATTATTTTAGCATCCGCTGAAGTTTTAATTTACTGTATATTTGAATTGCCTTTTGAATGAAGGTGTTGAAGTGAGCGATCTCTTTGCAATTGTGAATGAAGTTAATTGATGGATTTTATAATGGCATCTGACCTCCTTGCATTGTCTCAGCGGGAGCCACAGTAGATATTTTAAAGGTAATACTTCCTCCGTTCCCTTTTGTTTTTCCCCTTCTAACTTGTACATATGCCAATGCATTTGACTTCAAATATCTTTTGTTGTATATATGTGAAAATTATAATAATTAGAGATTAATAATATACTCATTGAGACGAATCAAACATGACTTCATATGACTGTATTATGTTTTATATATTGAAAGTAATTTAAAAGATTCTCTTATCTTATAAATAGTATAAAAATTCCAAATGGGAAGGGAGTATTATAGATTCCCTATCCTTGCATGCTATGTACGATTTTACGTACATTTGAAATAATTCTTTGTGGCTGATGACGGGATGCTCATATCACTTGATTGTGTTGGAAGTTCGTATCAATTGTTGCGGAGTATTCTTTATTTTTATAATTTTGTAAGTTTTTTGGCTGTTTTTCATGGCAATAGTCTTCTATATTCTTTTTGTGTTATTGTACCAAGACCTTATTTATTTAAACATTGCTTCTCTTGGTCATTATTTCCACTGGAATTAGTCTTTGTCTAAATTTTGAGGATATTTTTTGAGTATTCATGAAGGGAAAAAAGAGAAGGCTACCACTCGCTTTGTTGATGTGAAAATGGAAGTAGATTAAACTTGTTGATTCGAATGCACTTTCATGGATTAGCAGTCGACTAGTCCCTTTATTATGACATGGTTCCTGGATGCTTGGATGACCTGTTTGCTTTGCTGTTTTTCATCAATATTATACTTAGCAGATAATATCAATTGTTATTAGATGCCCTTTCTTCATATGATTTATACTGATTGATTATGCGCGGTTGTGTTTTTATTTCATACTTGTCTAGCCATCTTGTGTTATGTACTAACGTGCAAGAACTTTCTTTCTTCCATACTTAGTCTTAGCATCTTGTGTTCTACACTTTTTGTATGGACACATAAAGTGAGAAGTATAGTGCCACCATTGGAAAGTTAAAAAAAATTATTGAACAGTCAAATAAAATTGAGGCGTGAAAGACATTTAAGGCCGATGCTTGAAAAAAAAAATAGTTGATAAGCCACTGCTACTTATAGCTTATTTTCAACTTGTTTTCTCCTGTTCTTAACATTAGAAATATCTGATTCAGTAAAACAAAATCATCTAAATTTAGTCTTATATAAGAATATTATAGGAGCAGCAGCCGCTAGCACTTCCAGTATTTTCATGATCGTTATCATTCTGATGTCTCCAAACCTAGTATATTTGGATTTAGGAGTCAGGTCTATATGTTTAAGGCTTCTAAGTCTTGAATATCTCCATTGAGATGATGATTTTCTAGATATAGGTTTGGTGTCCAAGTTGTCGAGCAGTACATTGGGTGTTGATGGTAACTCTCAAAAGCAAAATTATGATTTGATGCTTATTATTCTTAACCTGCACTTTGAAGGAGCTCTGGAATCAACAATTACTTTGAACCATCTGTTAATGATTGACCAATACTAGAAAAAGAGCAGAGAATAATTAATTGAACCATTGATTTTGGCAAAGGTAGGAAATATGAATGTTTCTTTTCCTTTGCGCTTGCCTGTTGCATTCTGTGTGGTGCATTCTTCTTTCTTTTGCTGTTCTTTTGTGTGAACTTTTGCATGCAACATGTCACATGGACTTAGGTTTCGTCACATCGCTGACTTGAAGAACTTTAAATTTGTTTAACTGTAGACATGGAAATGGAGGTGCACCTTAGAGAAACTCCAATGATAGGAAATCAGACCCTGGCTTGCCAATGTAGCCAAATGAATGCGTCGTTGGACCATTGGAAGAGTAAGGTTTCTCAAGTCTGGTTGTGATCAAATTAGGCGACTTGCATGACAGTATGCTTTTTAGTTTTTATATGAAGGAGGATTTAAAATGAGAAGTGTGGAGTACAAAGCCAATGCATGTCAGTTACTTCTCTGTTGTTTAGGTCTTCTTTCGCCTTAGTCTGTACTTTTGTGGGAGAATGCTTTGTAGTTACCTGTATTGTACCATTGGTGATTTTTGATTCTTGAACATAAGAAAACTTATGGGCTCAATCAGTCACCCTTAAATCGCTATACCTTTTATCTCAAGTTTTGTCCTGATTGCCAGTTGCCCTGGATCAGAAAACTATTGCTTTCTTCCATAGCCATGTATAGGATAATTTTTACGTTTTTTGTGCAAACATTGCTTAAATTTTCTTGTTTACACTGGGTTATTGCATCTCTTTATGTGCTGCATCCTGAAAATTGTTACTGTTCAAGATGTGTGTTTTTATTTTCAGTTCCTCATACAATGAGCTACAAAATGTGAAGATGTGTAACATTTTATTTATTATCTGTTGGACGGTCTACTTGTGGGTGTTTATTCTCCATTTGAAATAGGAAAGCCTATATTTTGACATTTTATTCTGGTACTAAATTTTTTAGTATGCTCAGATGATTGTCATGTTCTTTTATGTTTAATATGAGTGTCCTTGATAATTTTCTTCTTCTTTTTTAGGCTTTGTCATATATTGCCTCTAGTTATTTTATTAGTATTGCTTTTGTGTCTTAATTTAAATATGCACGCCCTGTAAATTTGAGAATTTTGGAGTAGGAAAAGGGAGCATCATTGTGGTAATATGTGTGGTTAGATTATTGATTTCATTTTAGCGCTCCATAATCTAGATGTTGGGAGTGGGTTACTATGTAATAATATTTTAGGAGTTTACGGTTGTATTGTGAGCATTTGACATTAGTTATTAGAATCTTGGACAAGTCTGTTCAACATGCATTGTTTAGCTGTCTGCTGTCATATATGATGGAAGTTAGTAAGATTTTCATCTGCTGTAACCAGTAAGAACACATGAGACAAAATTGTGTAGTGAATGACAATTGTCTATGCAATACATGTAAAACTAGAAATCAGCTGGGGCCTAACTCCTCAGCACCGGATAGATATATAGTTTTAGTGTCTTAATTTTAAAATATCGAAGTGATGGTCTGCCAAATTTGAGCACTATGGATTTTCTAGATTGTTATTCATCATTTGGTCTTAATTTCTCTTTTTTGACTTTGTGTCTCTGTGTACGTTGGAGCTTGCCTTTCTTCGATCATTTTCTTTTCATTACACATCTGCATAGTGGAAAAAATGGTCCCTGAGAGCCTGAGAGGTACACCTTTTTTTTCCAGTGGTTAATAATTGTTTCACTTATGTTCTTCAGAACTGCCGTACACATTTATATATGCATGGAGTCGTGCAGGATTCTCTTTTTTTGTGGTCATTACGCAAAATGGCTTAAAGTTATATTGTTTCCGAGTCGGATCAGAGGTTGATTATCCATAAATATAAGTTATAAACTGTACTTGAATTGGAGTGTTAGTGGGCTTGAGCTTGAAATATTGAATCCTGTTAACTGCAATAATAGTTTTAGATTAACGGCAACTTCTTAACATGCAGATGTTGGAAGTTTGTGGGGATGTCAAGATGTGAGACCCTTACCTCTTATTGTTTTGGGATAGTTTTGGTCTTAGTTGTTGGTACTAAATGTTAAATTGCATGAAAAAGTTGATCACTTGATCCCCTCGAAAATTTTTAATATAACAAGTTTTGAGTTGAATCAGATAATGCTAACCCTGTCCAGATATAGCTGTCATGTTTTTAGTTCAATTGTAGCAGTGACAACTATTTCCAAATAGGTGATATTACGATTTATTTATGAATGGTCACTTGTTTTTGTGTTCTTATCCAAAGGATCATCGATGAAACTTCTTACTAAGAATTCATTTACCTCCATTGTATCTTGTAGGTATTTAAGACTAACATGGGTATGGACACTTAACATTTCATCTCTGATACGAACTTGATAACATATAAATAACTTGTGCTACCAAATTATTTTCTTATTTATTGTTAGATATGCTTTGGACACATCCACCTATCCTCTTTGGCTACAAAATTGGTATGGTTAAAGTATCTTCTAACAGATAATGGATAACTACAAACCATATTTAATATATTATTATTTCACCGTAGTTTTGCTCTTATTGTTTAAGTGTTCTCATTGTGTTTTAATTTAGTATCTATAAAACACCTGCTTCCAATCTTTGTGCTGGGGAGATAAGGCTTGATTTGTGATCTAGGACCTAACATGGCTGGAGTTATTTACACTAGAATTGTTGCTGATTTGGATTCTGTCTAGCTACTGGAGTTTTGTTTGGAAATAATTCATTCAGTGAATATCTTTTTAAATATATAAGAAGTATTGATGATGAAGGATTAATTATTCTGTTTGCCTTATAGCATTATAGGTATATTAGCAGTGGTGATTGCTGGCTCACACCTTGGAAATGGCTGCTGCCTGCTAATGAAGGTAGGCCAAAGAATATAGTATTTAGAGGCTTTCTAAGGACATCAATAATTCTGTATTATCATGTTGGCATTGAAAACTTTTCTAACTACAGATTTGTAATTGCTTTATATGCGGTAGTTCAACTGTTTTATTGCAATGGAGGACTTTCTATCATGAGACTTTCAAAAGCTTGTACTCTAAGCTCGTTCACTTTTCAATTGTTGTAATTCTTATAGAAGTTCAACTTTTATTGCTTTGTTTGTGGAAGTTTTAAAGTTGTAATTCTTATGGAAGTTCAACTTTTATTGCTTTCTTTGTGGCAGTTTTAAAGTTGACTTTCAGAAGCTTGTTTGTTACGTAACGATGATTGAAATTGAATGTCGGTTTTGAAGGAAACATGTATGCTTTTTTATACTGCATTGAGTTAAACTTATGTAGTTATGTATGTTGAACATTCTTTTCAATGCTTTGATATGAAATTTGAGGACTACTTGTCACAGGTTGGGAAACCTGCTATTCCCGTTATTGATAAGATAATGCTCATCTTGTTTATTTTATACCTCAAAAGGCCGAAATTTTCGGACTGTTAATGCTCTGACACCAACTCCAGATTAATGTAGAATATTTTAGTTTCTACTGTATATTAGTTTAAGCAACTAATATGTCTGGAGACATTAATGATTGTTTTATTACTAATGTGATTAACAACGACCAGGATTTGCCGTTGACGTTGCATTTCTTCCTGTGCTGAATGAACGGACATAGATCTAGCTTCGTACAAATCCCAGCCGTTCAACATTTGGTGTGGGACCTGTTGTTCAATGAGGTATACAGCCAAAAGCAATATATAGGCATCTACAGTCAAGGACTAATGTCCCAGATTTAAAAGGTTAGCTTTTATCCCACCCTTTTCATATGCTCAAATAAGCATCTATAAAAATCATATTTTCTTTGCTATGAAGCTGTTAAATATTATGTGGATGAAAAAGGCATGAAACGCATGGATGGCTACTTGTAAAACTTGGATTGATTTGATAGAGTTTTTTTGGGCTTCCAAAAGGTCAAATTTACCCTTTTTCTTTCCTCTTTTTTGACCTTTTGTCAACCTTTGTAGGTTTGTGTTGGGTTGATGATGGGCAGAGAGGACACCAGTGTGATGCATCTCAATGATGGTTCCTTACTTTGGTCCAGTAAGTGCTTCCCTTGATAGGGACCTCTCGTCCCTTATCTTTACAAAAATGTGCATGCTCCGCTTGTTTTACAATCTTGTTGATTTCTTGTGTGACTATAGACTCAAGTTAGACTCGTGGCTTTGGCATTATGTAGATTTGAGTACAGTTCTAGCTGCTTTAGTGGAGAATTGCTCAAAAGTTAGGACAAAACTGCTATGATTGCTGGGAAGGCAATAATTTCCATGGTTTTTTTTATAGGAGCAATTAAAAAACCCTCTAGACTTGCAAATTTTTGGACAATAGTGAATTAGTGATTATCTTCTTGTTTGCTGTAGAATCTGATCCTGAGGTTCCTAACTGGTTTGCAAATCTTCCTGGTAGCCCTAGTTATTAGATTTGGCTTCAAACCAAAATGCCTTATTGGTGAGAGGGGCTGGTACGTGAGGGGCTTCGAAAGGTGTTTATCTCATCGTATAATAGTGATGAACTAATGGCATTTAGAATCAAAATTTCTGATTACACTCGTCAATTTTAAAATCTACATGCTCAGTATTTGTTTTATAAATCAACCTAGGAATAGTTTACATGATTTCACAGTAGCTAAGTTTGGTAAGTGAATCGTTTTGCCCAATAGTTAATGCAGTTAATTTTATTTTTCCCCTTTGTAGCATTAGATAAATTATAAGTTCTATAGCAAATCTACCACAATGCAAGTCTATTTTCTCTCAAGAGAAACCTGCACATTGCATAGGATCTATAAGCGTTAATCTATGACTTTGCTTCAACATTTTTCCCGCCTCTTTTTGGTGTAGTCTTGAAGGTCAAATGTTGGGTTGATGAGACACACCTCTGGTGACTGCCAGTTATGATTCCTTTATTTGGTCCCACAAAATGAACCCCTTGAACCTTTAGTTTCTCTTCTTTTGGCCGCTGCATTGAGAGAGGTTTCACATGATGTCTTTTGTAGTAGGGTTGATCTGAGACTTGGCCCTGTATTTGGAGCAAGGATCCTAAGGATTGAATTATGTATAATATGCAGGAAAGGCTACTGATTTCTTTAGTATAAAAGCAATGTTGAAAAAAAGCCCTGACCAGGGTTTGAACTTCGCTGTAGGAAGTTATGGCCCACTTATGGCCAATGGGTAGATACAACCGTTCAAAGAAATTTGGGAAGGAGGGGTATTGTTTTTAATTTTTAAAACTTTTAAGCATAATTATTCATCTTCATTTTGGATATGAGATGATAAATTTTCTCATTTACTACACCTTTGCCTGTGTATTGCAGGCTTTAACTTTAGTGGGTACAACCAGGTAGTTGATCAAAAACTGAACTAGGTTGTCTCCTGCGTTAGCCTTGTTCCTAGGTTGTTTTCTTCCTTGTTGAGAACTAGTCTGCATTACTGAGGCAAAGGTCTAGGCCTTATGCGTCCGATAGTAAGATTAATTTCCTTGGCTTCACGCGTCCTATAGTGGAGAGGAAATGAGGAATGTATCTTATGTATGAGGATAATTTTACAAGAGTTGACCTCTAAGAATAAAAAATTGCATCTTCATGATAATGTTTTTGTGCCTAAATAAATAGACAATGTTTCACAACATGAAAAGGTAGGTTATTAAGATCTAGAGAGTTTGGCATCAATGCTTCACATCCAATAATTTTATTAGAAGTTGGAATTTTTTATTAACTACAATATTAAGGCTAAATCTTCAGATGATTTTAACAGAGTACTAGATTATTAATCTAATCACTAGGTTTCAAAGTTTATGTTAGATACATGATGGCTAGTGTTAGCCCTTAGGAACTGTTTAATTCTCTTATACAGTACAAGTGTACGACTGTACGGAGTAATCAGTTTAGCTAGAAGTATTTGGGTTTGTTTGATCCTGTAAGAATTGAATGTAGAAGCAGTGAAATTTGGGTATGGAGAGAAGGGACAAAGCAAAGTTAAAAGGTTTTGTAGTACTGTAGTAGTTGGTTGGTGCTGGGACCGTGCGTTGGAAAGATTGTGCGGCTTCATATTAGAGCGTGCGCAATGATTGAAATAAGCCAACGAGGAGTTAATTTTGTTTTTCAGGTTTTGTGATGTTTATTATTCTAGTTGGCGAAAGAGAAAGTATATTTCTAGAGTAGTACCTCCTCTAATTTTTTAATTTTATAATTTTTTCCTTTTAAGTCAGAAATATACAGTTTCAAGTTACGATATATAATTATCAAGTCACGGTACAAAATTTTCAAGTCATAAATTTTTTTTT
>PYUH01004002.1:147143-171182 GCA_016808085.1 Suaeda aralocaspica
TTTTTTTTTAAGTCAAGTCACATGGTATATGCTTTTAAATCAGAATAAATGAGTAGTAGGTCAGCATAAAACACAATCTAATCTTGCGTTGGGTTGCTACGCTATTGGTATATCACAACTCGTCAAAGGACAAAGGATACACATTTAACATTTACACTCACCTCCAACTATTTGAGCACATTTAGTGCTCTGTTTGGTAGAGTGTAAAATACTGGGATGAGAATGTATTTCTATAGAAAACATTTGCATTGAAAAATTCATTTTCATAAAAGTTTTTGCATTTTTTTTAAATTTGGTTGCATGTAAAAAATTTCGTTGTTAGTGCCTGAGTCGCGGCATCAAGGTCTGACCCAAATTGAGAAAATGAAAATCAATCTACTTTAATCGAAGGGAAATTTTGTTTTCCTTCAATGTTTTCCTTCCAATTTTGTGGGAATTTTTTTTATAGGATGGATAATGTTTTCTCTACCCTAAGTTTTACATTTAAATATCTTACTCCAAACCAAACAATGTAAAATGAAAAAATAGTTTTCAAGATTTTTTGGTTAAAGAGATAATTCACTTGGTTAGAGTTTCTCTCGAATCTCAAGATATCTTGGGTTTGATTGTCGTTTATGCTTTTGTGGCTTTCTAGTACCCAAAAATAAAAAAAATATTTTTAGGTAAAACATTTTACACCCTACCCTAAAAGACCTTTAGAAACTTGCTTGCAATTATATGATGGCAGTAATGAAAATTTGAGCAAAACTTATACGATGAAGGAACACTCTTTTATTTTATTTTTTATAATAGTTAAGGGGTGATAGAGGGGATTCCTTAGTTCATCTTATTCCAAAACATTATTTCAAATATTTATTTCTTAATTCATACTTCATAATAATATGAATCAAATTAGCGATATTATTTCAAATCCCTTATTCAAATATTTTTCAAGACGATCCCTAAATATTAATATTTTTGATTTAATAAAAAATAAAAGTTATATATTTAGAAAGCATATATAGAAACAAAATAAATAAGATTCAGATTCAGTTTATATGAAGTATTGTTTGGGTAGCAAATACTTAAAATAAACAAAGGGTTTTTCTACATTGTGCCCCTGAGGTATTGGGTTTTCTACGCTGTGCCCTCCCGAATTAGAACTTCTATGTGGTGCCCTTAAGGTTCAATTAGTTACTATATCATGACCTTGTACTTGAAAAAAATATTAAATGCCCATAAATTATTTGTTGTATGAACCATAGTGCTCATAGTGAACTTTAATTGTAAGGAAAATTGTAAAAGTATGGGCCACGAATAGATGCGTAGGAGCCACCAAATTGAGACTGAAATTGTAACATTTTTAACGAAAAGGTTATGGCTTAGTCACTTAATGAATCTCGGGAGCACAACGTGGAAGTTTTAATTTGAGAGGACACAACGTAGAAAACCCAATACCCCAAGAGCATTATGTAGAAAAACTCATAAATAAAATTCATATTCAGTTTATATGAAGTATTGTTTGGGTAGCAAATACTGCATGAAGTAACGGTCCATAGATGTTTAATGTTCTTGCATTAAAACATAATCTTAAAGGAATATAACATGTAATTTGAGACGGAAGAGGTAATAAGTATTCCATACTAATATACACTTACCCGTGGACATGTTTAGGCAGTTGTTGGCTTGAGTGGGAAATGTTGTCATGGTCCTTCCTATTATGTATGTATCCAACTATCCATAATTGAGGCTAAAATCATTTCTCGTAGCCTTGTTGCTTCAAGAAAGTATATATCCAGAGGCGAGCTGTCTAGAGGAGAGTAAATTTGTAATTTCGCAAAAAAACGTTTTTAAGTCAGTGATATGCATTTTTAGGTCACAATAATCATTTCAAGTTACAATTTCTATCATGTCACATTACACATCTTTTACGTCACTAAATTGGTTTTAAATTCAAATCATGAGTGTTATGTTTTGAAGTCCGAATAAGTAATTTTCAAGTCGAAAATAAGTTAATAGTCCTCTGAACCCTTTGCACATATACTTTCTATTGTTGCTTCATCCTTGGCTCGCTAATCGAGGGAGTTATGGATCTGACCTAGTAAAACTTTGACCATCTTTTACGTACTACGAGTAGCAGTATAAATTTATACGAAGCACTAAGACAAGAAAAACATAGAGCAGGCTTGATTAATCGTCATATCGTACGTGTTTATCCCATGTGACATTGGAATTTATTATCATGGAATGAGACACGTATGACTCATGTAGTGACTTCTGTTAGAGCTATCGGTTATGACTCTATTTAGTGTAGAGAGATTATAGTTTAGAGTTTCTTATTAAAGGATTAACTTTTTGTTCAGATTTGAATAATTGTTTGTATAAACGTGTTTGGTAATATATAGGTGATTGTTTAGAATTTTGTATTTTTTTAGTTATGTAAAATGGCTTTTATGGACATTTGCTTTTTAGTAAATAGAGTTAGGTTTGTTTAATTATAAGGGTAAAATAGTTATTTATCATTTTTGTACCCAAAACTCTAATGAAAAGCTTCTATACCCAGCCTTTTCAAATTAGAGTTTTCATTAGAGTTTTGTACCAAAAAGTCTCTTTCACCAAACACCTTAATTATAGTTTTTGACTAGCCAAAACTCTAAACTCTCTTCAAACCTCTCTTTACCCCTCAATCCTCTCCCCACCAAACACCCCTATAATTGTCAAATTATATTGTAATTGTATATTGTAATTGGGTCGGTATTGATTAGTACTATTAGCTAATTGAATATGGACTCTACATTAACGAAAATGAGATGAATTGAATTGAAATTAACTATAAAAATTGAGACAGTCGTAAACTAAACCAAAATTATCGTCCAATGCCTAACAAAAAAATGAAAGTGAAGAAGTTAGATAGGTTAATTTAATATATTGAAGCACTCTAGAGCTTATTGATCACATGAATTAGATTAGAAAACATTAGATTAACCTGTTTTTGCTTAAATTTATCACTAAATATCTTTAGTAATTAATTAAATTCTTTTTATATTTTCTATATTGTATCTGAGTGGGGCCCAGGGGATCAGTTATTCATGGAATATTATTATTCATCGGGTCAATAAAGCTTTATTTAGAATGTGGTATGTTCACTAGTAAAGATAAGATTGGATAAGAATTAAATGGATTGGAATTTATTGGATTAAAATAGAATGGATCGTTTGAATAAGACAAGATTGAATTGGATTAGATTAGAATGATTGAATAGTATTAAACAGTAATAGACAAGATAGGATTGAATTAGAATCGATTAAACGAATACATATGAATTTGATTGGATTGGGTTTTATTGAGAATTTTTCCCATGAAAAGGATAAACCCTTAGTTGCTAAATGTTTTGATTATCTAGTTAGTATATGGGGTAGGTGAAAAGGGTAAATGGAAATGTAGGAACCATGGAGTGCATGAATATGTAATATTAGTAGTGTTTGATGGACAAATTAAAAGGAAATTTGTAGAAATCTTAGGCATAAAGGGGCTACCGCACTATTATGTTTATTTTGGACCAAATCCTTTATTGGTTTGGTATGTGCTTCTTTTTTTGATCTATTTGATACAAAACACTCTCATAAACGGGTAAGGCAAAAGGAATTTGGATCCCCTTTATTTCTCTTCATTTTAAATCTTTAGGGTCAGGAGTGTATTAGAGGTTTATTAAGTCATTTCATGAATTCATGATCAGTTGATCACATTTTAGTGGGGTTAATTATAGATTGAGCCCCCACAATGTGTGAAAATGTAGAAAAAAGAATTTGTTGCAAAAAAATAAGAATAAGGTATAGAATTAAGAACAAAAGGAGTAAAAATCTAAAGCATAGAATTGAGAACAAAAGGAGTAAAAATCTAGGTTCTCCTAGTCTCCTATGCCTCTTTTCAGTTTTCACTTCATGCACCTTCCTCTGTTTCTCCACTCCACAAAATGCTACGCTTTGATCTGTAAACATTTTGGTCAAATTGTTGCTAAAGGAAGTATGTAAGTTTTAATGTGACAACCATATAATACTATAAATTCAAATCTTTTAACCCCTAAATGGGTTAGTTGCTTGAATTATGTCTTATCTGGAATGGCTATCCACATGATTTTTATTTTGTAATTTTTTTTTCGTGATTCACTTCTATCCGATAATATAGGTGACTCTGAATTCATCTTATCTTTTAAATTGAAGTTTTTATTTACACATTTTTGTTGGGATTTGTTCAAGCACCGTTTTAGATGTCAATTTTGAAAAAGAAATTTACAATAGTTTACCAAGTTGTAATAAATAATAATGCATGAGTTGCTTAAACGGAAAACAACAATTGAGTTTGTATATTCTTGTCCCTTGTGTTTGAAAAAAAAAACTATGCATAAATCACTCCAAATTTTGGATTGGTTACATTCTGATGCACCCAAATATATCACACATGATCAGAGTTGTCATTATGTATAGATGAAATGAATAAATAAAATTTGTAAACTTTGACTTATATTTAAAATTGAAATCGTCGCAAATTTGGAGCGAAGGGAGGAGGTTCCTTTACTTGGGGCATTTTAAATTTTTCTTGGAAAGCATGCTGGACGCTGGAGAGTCTAATCAGACCGGGTTGTAAAGCAACGGATCTAAAAAATCCATGCATTAAAGTACAACCCCAAAGTGGTGGTTGGGTATTAAATGTTTTTCGTTGTTTTTGTTTTATTTTATTTTATTTTATTTTTTTCCTCCTCAAAAATACCATGCCGTCATGCATTGCGGTCAACACACGTGGACATGATAATGCTTCCCATGCAAAGAAATTAAATTTACTTTACTAATTGCAATCATTGGTCTGCCACTGTCTTTAAGCAACCCGCACGAGTGGTTAGGCAATAATCAACTTTTTATTTTATTTTTTTCTCTTATTACTCGGTATCTTTTTCTCCAGCTCTACTTGTCAAGTTGTTAATATTTGCCCCTTCCTAGAGAGAAACCATGGATTTGTTTTTGACTGTTTGTTTTTATTTATTTTTGTAAACTGAAAACTATAAACAGTAAATCATAAAAAGTTATTAGCACTTTTACGTTGCCTACTAATTCTAATAAAATAAAAGTTATTAATATTTTGTATCATTTAATTTCCAAAAATTAAATTTCAAAACTAAAACCACATTGATATTGAACAAGCCCTATGTGCTACTGTTGTATTTTTTTTTTTGGGATATATGCTCATTTACATTCTTAAGTTTATTCTAGCTCATATCATTTTCTTACAAGTTAGGTTCATTGAGTTTTAAATTTCATGGGTGTTTTTATTGTGGAATTGGAAGAGGTTATCTACATAATGAACATGTGATGATTGATATTAGAGTCAATGATCATAGCACCCCCACTTTTTTTTAAGTGGGGGTCAAGCATGTGATTTGATGGGGAGAGAAACTTCAAGGAATTAGATGGTTAATTAGTGTTAGTCCACGTGAAGACCAACAATGTATGGATCTATTTTGCCAATGCTATAATAGTTTTATGTTTAATTTTTTTTGTTCATTTTTTGGCTTCTGTGGCAAAGCTTTGGTGACTGATTACTTCCGAAAATTTTCTCCTGTGCTCTTTGCTTTAATCTAAGACAATCATTGCTACATAATTTGTCCTAGCTGTAAAGAGTTTATCAGTAATCGTGGTTTTAAGCATGAAGCAAGTTTTACTAAAGTAGGATAGTACTGTATATTCAAAATTTTCATGGGGATTTTGTCATTGTAAATTGATAATCAGGAAACCAACTAAACTGTGGTACATGCATTCATCTGCTGTTGTCTGAACTGCTTAATGTACACACTGCTTGAGGAGCCTGCATTAGTTAGTGGTTTATTACACATTGACCTTTTAGTGACGATAATAAGTTCTCAATTTTACTTGATAACATGATATTCAATAAGTGTGAACCTAAATGGTGTTTGCAGGGTGAAGGGCTCACAATATTAAGTCAATAGTTAATGACCCTTCTTAGGTGCTTGGAGCCTTACCCCCTTCTATGCTGCGTAGGCGCCTGTATAGTCACTGATGCACTAGACTTAGCTTACTATGATGTATCATGTAGTGATTGGCTATTTGTTGCAGAGGGAGGGAAGAGGGTTAGAGACTTTAATGCTCTGTATAGCAGCAATATTGGTATATAGCGACAAATGTTTAATCTATGATAAAAAGTTGTAGGATTAGAAGGTAGTCGGTGAATGATAGGGAAGGATTGAAATGAATACAGAGAGATGTTTTATTATATTTTTTTGTCAAAATTTCTTTTCCTATTTCTCCCCATACCTCTATCAGTCTATCCCAACATAGGGTTAATTCGATTGTTCCTTTGAGACTGTAGGTCCAACAAAATTTCATTTTTAAGCCTAATTAATTAGTTTATTTACCATCTATCATTAATAGTTACTAATATTCGCTAAACAGTCCTAGAGTAGTGTTTATGCAATTATGGGATTGCCACGCCAAATGTTGTGTGATTTATCATATGGCACACTAGTCTAGAAATTCTACAGACTATGCTATGGGTTTGGACCATAGATAGTAAACTTAAATAAGGTTAACAAGCTAGTGCCTTGTATCCACTCACGTAGGGTGTGTTTTCTTTGAATGTTAAGCAGTAAGTTATTGGAATCAAATTTGTTGGAACTTATTTTTAAATGGATTGGAATAGATTGAGAATTTGTTGGAATGAAGTGGATTAGAACTTATTAAATAAAGGTTTTAGAAAAAATTAAACTTTTTGAATCAACATTTGAGGTAACGTTAAATTCATTCTATTTCACCTCAAAATAACATGGCCTTACTCACTTACTCGTATTTGTTTGACGGTGAATGGGTGATATCGTGCCTTGAGAAGTTTTGTTTTCATTCATTTCTCTCTCTCTCTCCTTTTGAACTTGATATTTTTTAATCTTTAAGCATGACCTAATATCTATTTATCAGGTTTCTATTTTGTAGAAAAATTTTCTTCTCTCTTTCACACGTTACAGCTCTTGACCATTTTTTTTTTTTTGCTCTTATTTTTTGCAACAAACTCAACTCGTGCAGTTTTGTTTGGTTTTCGCTAATGCCATTAAACAAATTATGCTACTATCATTAGTGTTTCCTATCATATAGTACAGTATGTAGACATATAGGGTTTGGGAGGGCATAAAACATTTTCGAATAAAAATAATTTTTCATGAAAAAATTTTTTACATTGACAAATTCATTTTCATGAAGAATTTCCGTTGTTTGGTTGAATGTAAAATGATTATACATTTTTAAGTATTTTTCATTTTTTGGTTGAACGGAAAAATCAATTATTTCAATTGTGAGGGAAAATGTTCATTCCAAATGTGGTGAAAAATGTTTTCCTCCTAATTTTGGGGGAAAATGTTTTCAACGTTGAGTTTTGCATTTTAATATTTTATTCAAACCAAACAATGTAAATAAGAAAATAATTTTTGGAAAAAACGTTTTATGCTTTACCAAACTGACCCATAGTAAGTGACTATCAATTTGAAAGGAAAAAAAAAAGGAAAAATTGCAAGAAGAAACCTTGTAAAAATAGTTTTTTGTCAACAGAAACCTTTTAAAATAAAATTTGCCGGGAGAAACCTTAAACTAAAATTTTTTTGCCAAAAGAAACCTTAGAATGATTTTCCGACATTGACTATAGTTTTTGGCCGTTGACTTGTTTTTTTCTCCTATTTATACTCCATTTTTCCTTCTTTTCATCTATTTTATTCCTTTAATTATAAACAAAGAGATTCAAACTCCAACTTTTTACTCTTTTAGGTGATTCAACCTCAATCCATTAATAGGACTTCTAACATCATCCAAAACACCATTTCCATTATCACTAACAACATTGCTTTTCCAAATTAACCCCAAAAGAAGAAAATCCAAGTGGAATTCTATCACAATGAAGTCTAATTTCCTTATTATAACCAGTCAAAGTCCTCTTCAAAGTAGAATCCAATTTGCCAAAATTCAAACCACAAATAAACAAAGAGTACCAAAATACAAATTATTAGAAGATAATGAGGAATACTTAGTTGAGGAATTTCTTAGAATTAATGTATTTAGTGCTAAATTACCTAACTTTGACACAAATTCAAGCAGATTTGAGGGTTTCGAATCAACTATTGTTGATGGGTAAGCCATGTGATGATGTTTAGTTTTTTTTTTTTTAGTTTAGTTGTAAATGGGTGTCGTTTAGGGATGGCAACGGGTCGGACTTGAATTATTTAAACGGAGTCGGAGGCGGATTTTTTCGTGGCGGAGTCGGAGCAAATTTTTTTCCTCGGATTTAAGCGGAGGCAGCCGGAGTTGGAGCGGAGTGATTGCCAACTCTAATGATAAGTTGATAACCATTTAATATCGGCCATATATGTGTATAATTAGTTATATTAACACAAAAATTATAGTTTTATTAGTTTAGTAGAAATAATTATAATGATAATGATAGTAAAATAAATGAAAATAAATATTATTATACCTAATAAATAGAGAAATAAAAGGCGGAGTCGGAGTCGGAGATCCGGTAGAGTCGGTTTAATTGCCGGATAACTCGGATTATTTTTAGCACCTGACTCCGACTTAAACTCGGAGTCGGATTTTTTGGGCGGAGGCGGATTTTTTCCTCGGATCGGAGTGGAGTGGGGTCGGACTCGGCCTGAATTGCTATCCCTAGTGTCATTGAATTGAGTTTTATCATAAAGAAAGAAGTGAAAAAGAGATGCAAAAAGTGGATTTGGATGGAGGATGGGGTAGGCAAGTGTGAAAGCTTAAGATTAAGGGGAGAAGATCAATGAAGGTGGGGAAATCTTGGAAGAAATTGTTGGAAAAAAAAGGGAGTGCAAGTAGGAGAATGAAGAAAGTCATCGCCGGAAAACGATGGTCAATACCGGAAATAGCTCCAAGGTTTCTCCTGGAAAAAAAATTTTTAAAAGGTTTTTGTTGGCAAAAAACTATTTTTAAAAGGTTTCTTCTGGCAATTTTTCCAAAAAAAAAAAAGACATAGTAAAGGCAAAATTTTGGGTGGAAAGCTCAAATTTATCGAGTCATATTCCTTGAGACTTGTTTTGTACTCCCTCCGTTTCTAATTACTTGCTACATATTTTTTGACACGATCTCCAATACGTAACTTTGATCGAATGACTCTAATTGATATTTAATTTATATATAAAAATTAGATATTAATAAATTTCACATCGTGAAGAATCTAACAATATCACATAAGATTATTTTATACGCTATCAAATTGTCGTAAAATTTAGTCAAAGTTTTCAACCCTTAACTCCAAAAAGAAAATATAGCAAGTAATTAGAAACATAGGAGTGTTTTAGTCCATTACAACATAGTTTATTGTGTTACTGTGTTAGTTTTGTTCAGTCTATTTTGGTCAAATCTTTATGAGTTTAGTTTTATTCCATTCCATTTTAACATGGTCTTTAAAAGTTGGAAGGCAATTAGACAAATAAAGTAGTAGATGTGTATACGTACATTGTGGGGATGCTAAATCGCTTCCAGAACTAGATTATATAATGCACCCTTTGAATATATCTTTGACTCTTTGTTAAAAAAATTACTACTAAATAAATCCCAGGCTAAGAAAATTTTCAGTGGTATGCTACATGCTGTCATGCTTTACCTATTTAAGTTGATTTTAACATTTAAATCCAAACGACTCCATATATACATTTATATGCAAAGTTATGAATTTGTGATATTTAACGTCTTTAAGAATGGTTGAACAATTTAACCAATCTTTACTATATGTATCTTTTCCCTTGTTACTCAATTGAAATACCTAGAATGCATAGCATTCTCATACTAGTCCTGTTGACAGCCTGATCCGAGGGACACAACCATGATATTGAGTTTGGCATCCGTCAAGTTGATGTTAGAGTTTTGTAATTGTTGAAACTAATTATCAAGCCTAAGAAATCAGAATTATGATAGTTCCAACACATTTTAATCAATAATAAGTAATTTTCTTGTTCAAACTGGTTTGCTTAATTTTAATTCCAATGAATCATCAAAAGTAGTAGTGGAAGAAAACAAAATTGAAAAGCAAGGAAACCCAATTACTAGTAAATGTTTTATATAGTGACAATTTTTTTTTTGGAAAGATTTTGTTACATCTATCTTAGATTTATCTGAGAAGATGAGTACCTATTATTGGGAATGATTTTCTTTAGTTATAGAGTATTAGGAAACTACGGGGCGTTTGGTTTGAGGGATAGGGATAAGAAGGATAGAAAAGTGGGATAGAGATAGGGATTAGTAGGTAGGATAAAGATAAAAGTGACACAATCTTTGTTTGGAATGAGTAGGGAATTAGATTGAGATAGCCACAAAATTTACATAATTACCCTTAATTAAATTTCTTAATTTTGCTTTTCCTTCTCTTTCATTAAGGGTGAAATCGTTTTTTACATCATTAAAGTTATCCCCCTCTTTCAGCTTGTTTGTTTTAGGAGATAACTTTGAGAGATAAGCATTTCTAATCCCTCCTTCATTTTATCCCTTGTTTGGTTGGTGGGATTTGGTAATTTTGGAGGGATGGGGATAGGGATAACTTAGGTAGTTATCCCACCAAAATAATACCAAGGGGGATGAGGTATAAGAGAGGGATTTCTAAGTAATATGCAAAATAACAATTTTACCCTCTCATATTTAAATGACAATTTTTGAAATAGGGGTATTTAAGTAAAATAGTGTTATAAATCTTTTTTTGTTTCTCATGAGACATCAAAATTCCCACCCTTGTCTCACATTCATGCCAAACAATGGATTGAAATTTTTTTATCCCCATTCTTAAATCCTTATCCCTTTCCCAACCTTTATCTCTATCCATATCCCTATCCCCATGACATACCAAACACCCCGCTTAGGTATTATTTTTGAGGGATAAGTGCTCATTTTATCCCTATCCCCATTCCCTTCTCTATCCCTATCCTTCCAAACAAACAAAACACTTCTCAAATCCCTTCCCATTTATCCTTATCCCTCCAAACAAACACCCCGCTATAAATAAGGTAGAAACCATTAATTTCCACCCTTAATCGTATATCTATCTATATTGCATGAATCATTGGCCTCCTGATTGCACTTAAATGATAAGATCAGATACAGAGAGGAAACTGGCCCCTTGCTAGCTAATCTAAGCTAAGCTGAAATATTTGATACAACATACAAGTATGATAAGGCATATTATACTTTGACAGTTATTATTAATCCTTCTTATCATTAATTTGGCCGTCACCCGTGCAAAGGCACAGCCACTTGTCCATTTAGCAATCCCCTACATGATTAAATCCATGATAACCATTGGCCTGTGAGGCTTTCTCACTATTGTAATGGAAAAATGGAAGTATAAAGTATTAGTAGATCAAGTGAGATTTTATTTTATTTTATCTGCTTTTTGAGTTTGTGAAAAGATCATTTGAGATGTTTGAGTATCTTTTTTTTTTTTTTTTTTAATGTAATTCCTTATCAAGTAATTCAGTAAATCTTCTAACAAATTCACATTTGCTTTTGCTAAGTTATTTATCAAGCATTTTGCTAAGATATTAATTAAGAATCTCATGTATGAATGGGTTAGAAATCTGATAAACAAGCTTTCTAGATACTTGGTACCAAGTATTATTTTAGTATGTGTATGGTATTGTTATAGTATATGTGTTTATACGAAGTATAATATAAGACAGAAAAGCAGGCTATAAAACCCCCCCTACTGGCTCCCAAGTACTTCATTAAACATTTGCTCATTTGTCTCGTTATCGTTCTGCTTCTTTGTTCTTCCCTTGCTAGTTCAAACTCCCTTCCCTTCCCTCTTCTCCTTTCTTCTTTCTTTTTCTTTCTTGTCAGTCCTGCTGCATATCCTGCAGTTGGACTCTTCAAAGTTGTAAAACATCTTTCTTTAGAGAAAAGCCAAAAGGACAAATAATACCAAACCAAATTCAAATTTTATTCAAGGATTTTCAATATAATCCCAACTCAAAATCTATTCTTAAAATCTTTCAGCCTCATGTCTGACTTAGAATTCTTCTTGTACCTTCTTCCATTTGTTTTGGCTTTATCTTGGACGCTTAACTTTTTTAAATCAAAGAAAACCCTTCCAAATCTTCCACCAGGAAACGTTGGCTTGCCTTTTATCGGGGAAACTTTTGGCTACTTAAAGCCTCATCCTGCTACCACCATTGGAAAATTCATGGAAGAGCACATAGCAAGGTAATTTGAGAAAAAGAAAAAAAAAAATATTAAAACAATATTACCAATGAAAAAGCACTCTTTACTTTCAAGAAACACTAAAAGAACATGTTTAGATACATTTGGACCGCTTTATAAATTGTAAATTAATAAAGCCAAATTCATTGCTAATGTAAGGGTGTTGGTTTTGCAGGTTTGGGAAGATTTACAAGGCAAATTTATTTGGGGAACCAACAATTGTATCAGCAGATGCAGGGTTGAATCGATTCATCTTTCAAAATGAAGGGAAAATGTTTGAAAGTAGCTACCCAAGTAGCATTGATGGGATACTTGGAAAATGGTCTATGTTGGTTTTAAATGGTGACATTCACAGAGATATGAGGAATATTTCTCTCAATTTCTTAAGCCATAGCAGGCTCAAATATCATCTTATCAAAGAGGTTGAGAGAAACACTCTCCTTGTACTTAGTACTTGGCAAGAGAATTCTACTTTTTCTGCTCAAGATGAAGCTAAGAAGGTGCCTTTCATTTGCCCCCACCTTTCACTTGGATTTTCTATTGTCCTTCTTCAGTCACCTCATTAGATTAATTGTCTAATTAAACCTTTTTTTTTATTTTTATTTTTGTATGTGTGTGTGGTTGTGTAGTTCACCTTCAATGTGATGGCTATGCAAATACTGAGTTTGGATCATGGGGAAGCAGAAACAGAGCATCTAAAAAAAGAGTATATTAATTTCATGAAAGGTGTGGTATCAGCTCCTCTCAATTTCCCAGGAAGTCCCTATAGAAGGGCATTAAAGGTATTTAATAAATTAATTAATCAGGAAAAATATATATAAATATTTTTTTCCCCCTTATTGTGGGGAAGGGACAATTTATAATTGGAAACATAAGTAAAATTAATAACAAAAGGTGATTATGTTTTGTTGACAGTCAAGGACAGCAATACTAGACTTTATAGAAAGAAAAATGGAGGAAAAGTTGAAGAAGATGAAAAGTGATGGGAATGAAATTATGGAAGATGATGATCTTCTTGGGTGGGTGTTGAAGCATTCCAATCTTTCAACAGAACAAATACTTGATTTAATTTTGAGTTTGCTGTTTGCTGGTCATGAGACTTCTTCAGTTTCCATTGCTTTGGCTATCTTTTTCTTGGAGGGCTCCCCTTCTGCTGTTCAGCAATTAAGAGTATGTTTTTTCTTTTCTTTTTTTTTTTTCTCTTTTTTGTCTTATTTCTATGATTAATGTGTGCCCCTAATTTTGCTTCTATTTATTTATTTGTTTGTTTATGAATTAATGGTTTGTTGGTCAGGAAGAGCACCTTATGATTGCCAGAGCCAAGCAGCAGTCAGCTGAGAAAGAATTGAATTGGGAGGATTACAAGAAGATGGAGTTCACTCAATGTGTAAGCTTTTTTAGGACTACATCCTTTTGTTTATAACATTTTTGGGAGTGCAAAAAGTCATTAATATTAGTGATGTAGACGCGATTTGATATCTGTTCTACGTCCTAATACGCTAATAAAATAAAATATATATGCTAAAAATAATTAAATTGAGGAATTGCATCACTTCTACAGTAGACTTTTCCATCATTATATGTGTCAAAAATTGCATCATGTTGGACATGCAATTGAAAGTCGATTGGTCACATATTCTAGTTCTTGTATTCTTCCTCTTTATTCTCGAATTTGTGATTGAGTTCGCAGATAAAAGATCCGGTTTACTATGGTCTTTCGTCTTGTCTATTAGTATAAGTAATGAAATGCCCACGTGTTAGATGGAATTCCCATGTCATGAGTATGCCATTTTCATTATATATAATGACTAAATGTAGGACCATCAAAAATAGGTTGAAATTGAAAGTGATCATTAGTAAAACAAGAAATTAACAAATTATTTTAAACACATTTGTGAAAAATAAACACAAGTTATCCTATTGGTAAACTTAAAGGATTTATTCTTATTAAGTATGAGGGAGTATTTAAACAATTACAGCTAGCCTTGAAGCCTATGCATTGATAGATAAAATGTAGCGTTTTATATGTTTCTAATTTATTCTATATTAAGGACAATATATTGAGTACGGAGTATAAGACTTAACTACTTGACATGATAAGTTGATATGTGAACTGAACAACATTTGATTGTGCTGATTATTTTACATGTAACTAACTTGTTCAAGTAACTATGGTATTATTTTAATTTAATTTAATGTGATGTGTTTTAAACTTGTGAAGGTGATTAGCGAAACACTGAGATTGGGCAATGTAGTTAGGTTCCTGCATAGGAAGGCTCTAAAAGATGTTCGGTATAAAGGTAAATATCAGTTCTGGTAATTGATTTAAATATTTCATCTTCTTTTGATTAATTGCTTTTTAAAGTATACTTTCTTGGTAGTTCACGGGAGGTACGCCTCCAGAAATTTGAAATTTCTATTTTTAATTAATCTGTTGAAGTGATTTTAATTAATTAATGTAATGCTGATGTTGTAAAGGTTATGACATTCCATGTGGTTGGAAAGTGCTGCCGGTTTTAGCAGCCGTTCATTTGGATTCTGCTTTTTACGACCAGCCTCATATCTTCAATCCTTGGAGATGGCAGCAGGTTAGTCACCTTAACCTTTTATACCCACCTTATAATGTTTATCTCTTCCAAATTATAGGTTGATTATGCTTGTGTTTATGTGTCAATCCATGGATCAATATACATTTTCGAAGTAGCTACATTTGTTGCATTATAAAGGGTAGCATATCTTAGATGGAGTCTAAATCGTCTGTTCCACAATCAGTGCGTCTATCTTTGGTGGCATGAGTCTAAATCTTTTGTTCCACAAGTCCACAACATGTGTGCACCTATTATATTTGATCTTTAGAGAGAATTATGTGTAAATATAGGTCACTTTTGAGGCAAAAAATAGTTAAGGATATGGAATAGGGCCACATCCTATCTTGAGGGGATGTATCCTTACCCTATGCTTAGTAGTTAGGACTTTAGGAAGTATCCTAAAACTTTCTTCCCCTTGTCCCTATGAGGATCCAAAGCTATGGCATTATTTTTGTGGAAGATGAAAGTAGTGCCAACTGTACTTTATTCCCACTTTCATTCTTAATTATGATTTGCATTTTGTTGTGTGATTTATTCATCACTTTTATCAGGGTATTCATATGTGTTTGATGATTCAAGAAGGGACTCTATAATATGAATGAAGTAACATGTTACTTGTCTTGTGAAATTAATTACGACAAATTCAGTATATTTTAGTTAAAAGATCAGATTATTGTCTGATGGGACTTTCTTAATTTTAGGTGCCGAGGGTTAGATTACAGCCTACCTAGAGAGTCTTGTAAGAAGTACTTGAGCACTGTTAGTTCTTGTATTTGTAAGTTGTAATCTAGGAAGATATAATAATAGCAAGTGGTATGGTACTAAAATATTAGGCGGTATTTTAAAATTGGGGTAATGATAAATTTAATGAGCTAGTTGTTTAGGTAAACAAGTTTTATTGGTGGTAATTAGAATTGATTAACAATTTAATGCATGATAGAACTATAGAAGCATATGTTTCAGATATAAAACATTATTGTATAATAAGTACTCCTATATTAGTATAATTGACTGGCAAAAGGATTGTCCTTGGGAAGTTATAAATATGTGAGCGTACTTAAAGTTCCAAATTTGTCTTGATTAGGAAAGTTAAGAGCAGTTTTAAGATTATGAGAAAGAAGGGGACCACAGTTAGCCAATACTTAACAATCCACAATAATGCAATATGCCCATAGAAACATGAGGAGTTGATGAACCGGTGAATTCAACAAACTTGAAAGATCATTTAGGGCGGCCCCTACTTTCCCTTCTTCCCCTGGTATTGGTGCTAAGTCAAACATCCTTTCCAAACAGGGAACTAGTAGTGACTAGTGGATGGTAACATAATTTGAGGCTCACTTACGTGGGAATATTAGGCAACCTAAAGAAAAAGAGTTGCAAACCTACCACAACTCTCTTGCTTATGTTCGGGATTGGGTTTGGGATTGGTATTAAGTAGATTCACAAGTGGGTCTATTAAATTTTTACGTGGTAAAATTATGTTTTATGGTACAAATAAGATTTACTCCCTCCATTGCAAAAATAATGTGTGAAATTGCCAAAATTAACGTATTACAACATTTATTTTGACCATTGATGTGTGAAATATTAAATGAAATTGCTTTCGAAAATAATCTTACAAAATTATTCTATTTACTCGGTAATACCGATTAGGGTCAAGTGGCTGTGTAAATAATACCATATTTAAAATATTGTAACGTTTTTAGGAAAGGTGTGAATACTACTCCGCCGTAAGTGTTGGTTTGAAGTTTAGGTTATTCTAAAATTGACTTTCTATCCAAATTTTCTTTCGATTATGTTTAGTATTTTCCCTTTAATGAAATTCTCTACTAGGTTGTGTGTTAGAAATCACACATTGCGGTGTGGGCAAACAGAATGAAACAAGTATTAAATTTGATGTCATAAATGTAATGAGTATTTTGGTGAGCACCATAGCATGTGTTCGTTGTGTCATTTTCAACATGGATTTATATTGAACAGTTCTGTCTATTTAGATCACTTTTGACTTGGACTAAATATAAGACAGATAAATACAAGTACTTCTTAAGACACTTTCTTTTGAGTTGTTAATGATGTAAGATAAAACAGTTGATAATTTATTTTGAATTGTGAATGAGGTGAATACTAATTAGTTTGGAATCGAGTGGCTACATTTGAAATTTTGGGATGAACCATAAATTCTGTGATGGCTTGATTTGATATCATTAGAATTGTAGAGATTTTGTCATGTGTTGATTTCTCTAAATTACCACTAATGTGGTACTGTATTGTTTATATGCATTTCACATTTTTCTTTGTTTTTTGTTTTTCAAAATCTTTTTACCAATTTTAACTTACCAAATTCATCGTAATTTTATTTCATCTAATTTTTCAAAATCTTGGACTAGGGTCTGTAAAAAAAAAAAAAAGATAAATTTTGGTGCATTGACCAAAGCTTGTAAAAATCTATAAGTAAGGGTGATTCGAGTCCAAATGATCTTTAAAGATTGGTTGATTTTAACCGTTGTTTTCTTGTATTTGGCTTCTTATTTACCTAGTACGTGTTTGATTGTGAGCCTCATTTGTTAAGAACTTAGTTGTTTTCAAGAGATATAAGTTAGATGCCAATGAGTCGAGTACAAAAGGTGTACGAGTTAGGCTCATTCAAAGAATAGAAGATAGTTTGTTGAAATTGAAAAGGACAAGCTTTGACTTAGTGTGTTGGTTCATTTATAGTAGAAACCAAATCAAATCAGAGGGAAATATAAGTTATGACCCACAAGGAGGAAGTGTCACGATCAACCCGTGGGTTTAGCACTCTGGTACGGAGAGTTGGAGAGGATGGTTAGGGAGTTGGCCTTTGATGTGATCACCCGAACTCTCTCTCTCTTCTTTAAGAGTTGTTCTTTTTGTGTGTATGAGTAGGTGGTAAAGACTAAAGAGAGTATGAGTTAGTGAAGTGAGTGAGTGGAGGGTGGTCCAAAAATGATAATTGCCCCACGTGGACGTGGGACTGTAGGTTGCACGTGCAACATGTCTTTTCTTTTCTCTAGGGTCCGCAAAAGCATGATGTCGGTCCCCAGGAATTTTCTTCCCTGCAAAATGGCAATTTTTTTAAGGAAAAAAATAATGTTATTTTTTTCATTTCTTTTCTTTTCTTTTGTTTAGAATTTTTCTTTTTGTTGCTCAATAAAAGTAAAGGAGCAGAAAGTATTTCTTTCTTCACTATTAATGCAACAAAAGTTTATCACTTTGGCTTATTCTTCGATATTCTATTCGATCTCATGATGAGTTGTATTTCTATTCTATTATTAACAAGTGCTATGGAAAACCCCAAAATTTTCAAGACAATTTACAGTTGTTCTTGTTCTTTGTTGATCATAATTTCTTGTCTTGGGAATTTGGCAATCCTTATCTTCTAGTTTTTATATTAGGATTGTAATTCTTGGTGCTTAATACTGCATAGTTGTTGTGACGAGAGTCTTGTGCACTTAATCCGATCTATTGTTTTTCTTAGCTTTGTGCAAAATGATTGTGCTATTTCTTTAATCAGTATTTTACAAAGTTTAGCATAATTATTTATGGACCTATTAGCACTAAAAGTTTAGGAGTTTTGAAAGTACCTTTTTCTTTTCATTCCAAAAAATGCTTTAGGTTCTCTTCATATTAAATTTGTTTTGACATAATCTTATTTTTTAAAGAGAGTTGCTTTGATTCTTCATACATTATCTTACTGGAAAAAAGGCTGTCTTTTGTATGTAGTTGATAAGTTGTTATTCTAACTTTTGGTGTTGTAATACCTTTGGAACTGGTCCTGATATAGGGAAAACTTGCATGATGCAAAACTAATGTTTCTACCTTAGCTATTTTTTTGGAAGGGCTACAAACTTATCTTATTCTTAGGGGCTATTATAAGATATTGGTTAATTTGTTTTGTTCATACAATATAGTTTTGCACAAATAGGTCATTGGCTCATTGACAATTTTTATCCCCCTTGAACAAAGTGTCTTGTACTAATGTAGTAAGATTTTTACACATGCAGTGATAAAGTATTGATAAATGAGACTATAATGCATACACTATGAAATCAATCGGTGAACTAATAATAATATGATCTAGAGAGAATAAACAGTTTAAAGAAGACTAGAGTGGTATGTCAAAGAAATATTGGAAAAAGAAGTATTGCATACATGGTAATAAGGATAGTGTATTTCACATATATGTTCAACATATTAACATCAATAGGATAGTGTATTTCATATCCAAGCAATTTAATTCATTTTCAAGCTAGCTAAGTAGATTATGAACTTTGCACATTTCCTATTTAAAGAAGTAAGAACTTATATCGTTTACATAATTACATCATAGAGAATAATGTGGTGACTGTGGCAAATGTATTTTATATATTGTTGAGTCTATTCATGATCCTCGCTATGTCCTATGCTCTTTGTAACTCTGCATAATTATAGTACTCATCAATATTTTGTCCTTCAGAATGCTAGCAATCGTGGAGGTGTATCTGCTTCAGCAAGCCCAACGAGTGGGCATAACTTCATGCCATTTGGAGGAGGACAAAGATTGTGCCCAGGTTCTGAACTGGCTAGGTTAGAAATGGCAATTTTCATACACCATTTGGTCCTCAAATTCCAGTGGAAAGTAGCCGAGAAAGATCAAGCTTATGTTTACCCGTTTGTTGAGTTTCCTAAAGGATTACCTATCATAGTTCAACGCTTAAATTTTGGACTCTGAACTCTTCACAAAAAAGGAAATCAAACTTATTATTTTCTAATCCTTGCACAGAAAAAAAAAAAAAATGATCATATTTATACATAGGTATATAATTGGAGAAAAAGAAGTCCACAATTTCCTATAAATAGTATTGTTACTAGGTTTCTTCTTTTTCTCCTCTACCTTTATTTTTCTTTTTTCTTTTCCCTTTTTTCTTTCTTTACCCAGATGGGGGTGATTGTTTAGGCTTGCGATTGATTTAAATGCGTAGTTTAGCATTGAGTAGCAATAGAGATGTGTGGAGAAAGATCCAGGTACAGAGAAAGCAAGACAACTAGGTTTTTCCCCATTTAATTTGATTTTGTACATGTTTCAATTAAGCCGTCCACATTGTAGCTAGACGGTATTTTATCTTTAATTTGTACATTTCTATTGTATTTTAGTAATAATAATAACTATAATATAAGCAATAGTTATTCTACAATACTAGCAGTGTTTTATTGTTTGACACAATTCTTGTCATGCAAATCTCAGTTTGTATGGACTGACTATACTCGCATACTACTTGCATGTATCACATCGTTGATTGACCTGCCTTTAGAAGGGGAAGTTATAATTAGAGTTCTCTGCAAATTTACCGCTTTGTGAAGAAAAACATGTGTGTGAGGCAATTGAACTAGACACCCTTGTATTTATAATAACCAACCACTTTCATCTGACTATGTCATGGTGTTCAAATGTTAATGGCTTGAAAAGGTTTGCCCGTGCTGGTTGATATGCTGCATTGGTTTGTGTCACCGTTATTTGTTGTAGCAATTTAATAAGAAAGAAGGGGACTGATGGATGGTTTGTGTTCAATGTTTTACGTACTACTTATTAGAAATCAGCAATTTGCTTCAATCTTGAAAGATAAATATGTGCCACAATATATTGATTTCACATCAGCTGATAATATCTAATAACAAAAACATGGTTAACAATGAGTTAGGAGAAAATAATTCAAACTTTCTTCACTTAAGTTTGACAATCCAGCCCATTTTATCGTCTGCAAGGCCCATTTGTAGGCTAGTCAATGCAGTGTGAAGTTGCTGTGCGACACGACCAACCTTTCCGTCTCCAAAAGAGCTCCTGCAAATGATATTATAATTAGCATAACCAGTACCTATGAACTACAATTAGTTCAACAATCATAATTCCATCAAGAAACCTAGAAGCTAATATATCATAATTAGCATATTTATGTGAGTCAATGAGAACTTGGAAGCTAATGTTCGTTAGAAAGTAGTTTGACGATGACTTGGAGATATTAAAATGACTTTTTTCACACCTGCTCTTGGGAGTTCTATGCTCTATGCTTTAAGCATGGAAACTTCTAAAACCTAGAGTTTCGGGCATTTAAGAAATACCGACATTATGAAACACTTAGGAATTCTTCCAAAACATTTCTAAAACAAAATTTAAAAATCGAAAATGTTTTTCGTAAAAGGAAACATCATGTTATGTTAAAGGAATCATTTTGAAAACTTTGTGACTTATATACAAGCGTTTCCTAATGTCCTTGAGTTGAGTACCCAATTTATGATCCTCTCATGACTCAACTCATGTGCCCAAGTTTCAATTTTTCCGGCTTCCTAAAAACATCAAAAAAGGGTATTTCTTAGTCTCATGATACCAAGGCCAATATTTTTAAGGATCCTTAGGACCTCGAAAAGTATGACTTATAACCTTCATTTTTTACTTTTGGAGGATATTCCGAGGTTTTGTCTCGTTTTTATCCCAAATTTCACTCACTTGCTTCGAATAGCTTTGGAATGGCCCCACAATCGTTTTTAGCCTCTAAAATTTTGTTATGATTTCTTTTTAAAGGATTTCGAAAAAACCCACACTTTGACTTTTTGGTGACCTCATCACCTTATAACCTTTCAAACCTCGACTAGACCAAATACAATGTAAAATTTTCAGCACGACAAATTTGGGAGCCCGGAACTTTCGAAAATGTGAATTATAGCCATCTTTGTCAGCTTATAGAGGGTTGTCTCACGCTTCCTCTTCTTTTCTCCATGAACTTCTCACACATGTTGTTGGTTTGGTGACACTAGGACGCGATTCCGGCCTTTAAATACTTGTTATCCTCCCTCTTTAGAAAATTTTCGAGAAAAATGCAAGTTAGTCTTTTTGCTCTTCCAAAACTCGTTTTATGACCAAATCGAACCCTAAAAAGCTGCTCAAGGGCTCTCTTTTGACCATAGTGGCACATTGTAAAAGAATTGACAACTTTTATTTGGGAATCCAAAACCCCGAAAAGTATAAATTATAGCCTTGTTTTCAATTCAAAAGGGCTCTTACATACTCCATCTTTTCTTTGTCTTGCTTTTTTATCATGCGTAGTAGGTGACACCAAGACACTATACACTCTATTTTAGCCTCAAAAAAACTAATATCTAAGATAGTTTCAAAGAGGACACATACATAAACACTACAAAGATCCTATTTAACATGTCAAATTGAGCAAGTCCTAACCCAAAAACACTTAAAATAAACATTTTTAATCTATCTTCGCTGACATTAATTATTTGTCGAAAAAATGGTGTTTCTCTTTTATAAGGCTTTCTCTATTCTTAAATCCTTGTACATAAACACAATTTGTGTTAGCCGCTTTCTCTATTCTTAACACAAAGATCAATAAAAGTGGCAATAAATTTATTGTTGAAGCATAGGTAATGTTTTATTCAAGATTTATTTTCTTATTTTTCATTTTGTTTACATTGTTTTGGAATTATTTATTTTTCTATACTTTTCCAGAACTCGCTTCCTTGTCTCCGAAACGTTTCATTTCAGAATTTGAATTTGTTTCCGTGCTACATAGGTTCTGTGTGGGTGAATTAGGTGCTATGGGGAAAGAAACAGAGCATTTGCAGCAAGGTTCCTTTTCAGCTTGTAAGTGCGAGCCTAATATTCATAATATTAGTATGGTCTATTTGGATATCCCTTTTTTTATGGTTTGTTCGGACAGTATTAGATTGAGCGAAATTTGGGAAGGGGACAAGTCTCTTTGTTTAAGAATTGGGGGAAAGGAGAGATAATGGAACTACGTCGTTCCTTCCCTTTCTTTCCCCTCCCCTTCTCCTTTTCCCCTTTTTCTTCCTATATATTGCTACCCAAACAGATATATGGGATGAAATTGATAGGTAAGATCTGTTTTGTATATCTACTAGTGTGAACTATTCTAATAGAGAAGGTAGAGAAGTATTCTGGACTGTTTCAGTGGATTGAAGATAACTTGAAAGGGAGAAAGAGAGAGGGACAGACGGATGGGCGAACGGAAAATTGTGTATTTGTAAGATGCATAGGATAGTGCTAACATTGGCGACAATTATTGATTTTGCCTGAGGCTTGGATGATTCAAGCATACGCTTGCTCTGGGGATCTAATCAGGTGCTGGTTTACAATTTCAGATGAAAAGGGTTTAAGTATAAAGAGAATGCGTTTGTACCCGAGGAGAAGTATATGAGGTTCAGTGAAGAAGAATGTTTAATTGTGCGAAGAGAACAAAGAAGTGGCTGAAAAAGGACAGTGTGTTTTAACACAAACAAGCATCGAAGTTGATTGCCGACTGCCCAGGATAACAAAAACATATGATATGTCATTCTGATTTCCGAATGAATTTCATGATGCATAAAGCAATTATTGAGGCATTGGCAGAATTATTACGCTTTCCATTAGTCATGGCAATATTCTACAATAAAGAAATATGCAAAGTCAATGTTACCTCTTTCCCATATATGTAATACTGCCAACTGGTGATACTACTACTGCTGTGCCTGTACAAAATACTTCATCGGCACTGAGAAGTTCATCTACAGATACAAGCTGCTCCACAACCTGCACAATATCCAACAAGAATTAGCCAGTAATAAAGATGTACCTTGAGTAGAGGAAAGAGACAGAAGTCTTAATGAACTGATGTCCAATACATAAGACATACTGAAATGTGATGATATGGTTCTAATTCAGATCATCACCCCTGACAGCAAAAGGCAAGGTGAATCAACTTTGTGACAAACCTACATTCCATGTTTCCATTCTTTTACACGTCGGTTACTATGACATTATGAAAGGGTGGGTGGGTGGGTGGGTGGGATGGAAACAACGAACATCAAAGGTTAATGTGCTACCATTCTACTATGAAGTTAAGGGAAATTCAGAACGCACATCACAATTCCAGTGGACATTGCTCTAACCACGTTTCTTTATGGTCTCAAGGAACATCAAAGATTAACGCGCTACCATTTTAGAATTCCAATAATTCAACCACAAATCAGGTAATGAAACCAATAGGAGAGTACAAAAGGCACCCTGACAAAGAAACCCAACAACACGAGAAGAATCTCTGCTTCAATTGAAGCAAACAGAGTGGTCCATGGGGCACCTATGTCGACAGGGGGAACTGAGTTTGTTGTCAGCTTAGGAGGTTGACAGTCTTGACAATGAAGTGGAATGGTCATGG
>PYUH01004002.1:172345-309392 GCA_016808085.1 Suaeda aralocaspica
TTCCATGTTTCCATTCTTTTACACGTCGGTTACTATGACATTATGAAAGGGTGGGTGGGTGGGTGGGTGGGATGGAAACAACGAACATCAAAGGTTAATGTGCTACCATTCTACTATGAAGTTAAGGGAAATTCAGAACGCACATCACAATTCCAGTGGACATTGCTCTAACCACGTTTCTTTATGGTCTCAAGGAACATCAAAGATTAACGCGCTACCATTTTAGAATTCCAATAATTCAACCACAAATCAGGTAATGAAACCAATAGGAGAGTACAAAAGGCACCCTGACAAAGAAACCCAACAACACGAGAAGAATCTCTGCTTCAATTGAAGCAAACAGAGTGGTCCATGGGGCACCTATGTCGACAGGGGGAACTGAGTTTGTTGTCAGCTTAGGAGGTTGACAGTCTTGACAATGAAGTGGAATGGTCATGGATTGATAAGTGAAGTGGTTGCTGAATTACTGCAGACAGCTATAATGGAGAGTGGAGATATTCGTCAACTCAGTGGTGGGATGACCAATCCAAAAACCATGATATGTTGGGATGATTAAAAAAAGTTTTGACAATGATGAATTCAGGAGCAACACATAATTTTGTTTCACTGAAAAAGTGGCTCAACCTGGGGTTTGGGATTCCAGTGGATGGCAGCCACAGGTTTGCAGTTGCGCTGGGCAATGACAATGCCAAGGTGAGAATATTGGTATTAATTTTTAACACGAGATATTAATCATTTTAGTTGGACTGAAACGGCTATAGAGTCCTTTGGAGCTCTAGAGAAGACTATGGTAATGACATTTACTTAGTTAAGCAGAAATTAACAAAAAAAAATAGGTTGTATAAGATAACTATGTATATAAATAATATACACCAAAATCCAATTAAAGCTAAGCACTTGAGAGTTGAGGGTGAAGTAAAGGAATCCGCAACCCCTAAACACTTGAGGCTGATCAGAGTCGAACTCGTAACCCTTGAGAATTAGAGCCAAACAACTCACCAAGAACCCCAACTTTTGTTAGTCAAATAGTCCATTTGCTTTGCCTACAGTAATGACACTCTGCTAGCACAATCATCATTGACTTGCTGAAACAGATAACAGATTCCCTACTATTAACTCTAGCATAAATGATAACTGTAAATCTGGATTAGTACCTCAAAACCTAGGCTGCAAGCAATGTCAATTATACTTTTCCTTGTAATGCCGGGCAGAATTGTTCCCTTTATTGCAGGAGTAGATATCACATTACCCTGAAAGAAAAATGGAACAAATAGAATTTTTTTAGCTGTTTTGCAAATATACAAGGAGCTCAGAATGAATTGAAGACAATCAGACTGGCTCTAAATATGAGCAACTTGCCAGTATGCAGCATCTATGCTGCTTAACTGATTTATGAAGAAATAATATAGAGTTACAAACAGCATACCTTCACAACAAAAACATTACAAGATGACACCTCCTCCAAATATTTCTTGTGTACACAGTCCAAATATAGTACATCAGAATAACCTTGGGCTTTAGCAGCAGTATGAGCTTTCAGAACCTAAAAAAATAGTTACAAGAATTGTCAGTGATTAAGAGGAACAACAATGATTGAGTGTCAACACATCTGACCAAAGTTGCACAATTAAAAATAGCAACCGTCCTATCCAAACTCAATTCAAATAGATTACTTAAAACTGTTACAATCCATAACGCTTTCATTGACAAAAAGCATTAGCAACTGCCTAATTTTTAATTTGTTTAAATAAGAGAAAGACAAGGAGGCGATAGCCCATACCTATACTTCAATAAAAATCCAAGAACTTTATTACACATTGATAAATTAAACCTTTTTCTGAAAAATCTTAAAGTTGCCAAACAAGATTGCACAGTGTACAGTGTTTAAAATTCTATTTCTGCCCTTGCTTTCAAAAATTATAGACAGTTTGACTTGTTTTGTTATTCAAATTTGCTGTTTAATTATAATTTATATTTTTAAGAGCCATGGTTTCCTCCAACTGCACCACATTTTATTCACAAATATTTGAAAAAGAAAACCATTTTTAGAAAGTATATTGTGTTCAACGCCAATAACACACTAGTGAAAACTGACAAGCATCTCTTAGAATTGTTTGAATCACAAATAGAATACGAGGAAGCAGAAGAAGAGCTAAGGATACAAGGAAGCTTTATACTACCACCAGGTCAAAACAAGTACAACAAACTAATTTTATTAATACCCACAAATAATACCCCATTGTTGCATCTATTTTGAACTGCAGGTAGTATGAAAATTCATTGGAGTTTAAGGCGTACACTAGAGTGATGGACAAAGGTGTTCAGTGGAAAGTGGAAACAATGGATAAACTAGTGAGAAAACAGAAAGAGTATTAAGTTAATGCGTGTCATGCATCGGTGGAAAAGTAATAGAGTATGGTACTGCTGAAGATTCAATCATCAATCATTGAATTGAAAAGAGACAAATCGAATAATATACATAACATTTTAGTAATAATTCATAATTTAGAAGCAGGATGACATTATCTGAAAGGGGCCAAGTTGTCGACAAACCATGGATGTTGTGTTTACAAACTGATGCATAGGAGGGGGAGGGAGGATAATATTTGGTTAATAGATTAATAACACTTGAAACTAGAGAGCAGAATTACCGCAGCATAATTCCCAATAGTTTTGACTCCCCCAGTTCCACCAGGACTAGCACGATGAAAATCAGTCTCAATCACCAAATTTATGGGTGCAAGACCTTCCTGATATACAAGGCTAAAATGTGAGAAATACTATGATTGACGTAGCACTAAAAGTAAATGCAGAAGAGAGGTAGGAAAAACATCAACAGACCTTGAAGTAATTACCAACAGGTGACGCATAAATCATAAAGGTGTATTCAGGAGCTGGTGCAATCCCTAGAACAGAACCACTGCCCATGAGCAATGGCCGGATGTATAAAGAACCTTTACCGGCAGGAGGAATCTGAAATAGGAATATAGGACATGTGTCCATACAGCCTCAAAAATTTGATACTTGCATACAACTATAAATAGATAGAACATTAGAACTATCAAACAGCAAAAAATAAAAGTATCTCAGCAGAGAGGAAATTGCAAATTACCCAGCGCTCATTTGCCAAAACTGTTTCTTTTACGGCTTCTAGAAATTGATCAACGGTTGGTGCAGCCATGCACATTCTCTCAGCACCATATCTCATCCGCAATGCATTCTCATCCGGGCGAAAAAGCACAATATTACCATCTTGTGTTCTGTACGCTTTCAAGCCTTCAAAAAGACCCTGGAGACATGTAATACTTAGAAGGCAAATACAAAACTACAAGAACTAGAACCAGCTATGCAGATTTGACATCACCCTTGCATTGACCCGGTGGCATAAGGTGTTAAAAGGTACAAATCTTAATGGCTGGTAGATTTAAGAATTGCATAAGGTTCAGTATAATCTTTACCAAAATGCAAGCAAAGCATGACAACAGCCTAGTCAATAAAGAGTATACTTAATACGAAAGAAGGTCATCAATGACCAAGCTACAGGAGACATCAATCATGCATGTCATGAGTTGCAAATCAAATATGGCAATGTAAAACATTCAGCCAGCTACACCACATAGGCACATATGTGTTAAGACATGTTATGATCCACATCTCCACAGGATGATACTGTGTACAGTAAATCGCGGTGTAGTTAATAATATCTACTTGTGTCAAAGTAAAATAAAAATTTGAAAAAAATCAAGAGACATTGAACAGTATGCATAGGATAACTAGAAAAAACATCAATTATGAACCAAAAACACAAGACCGAGTCCCTGAATTGCTCAGCAAAATTCTAGTGAATAGAACAAAAGAACCCACATGACACCCTTAGCTATTCTATAGAGATTGAGAGTTGAGAATTTTCCTTAAAGCTTAATGATACCTGTTCATCCATAGAAACTATGGGGTCGCTAAGTTATACATCATTGGGTATTCAAAGGCTCTAGATGATCAAGAACTTAATATATTATGTGTAAGGATTCAGGAAGTCCCGTGTAGGCTAGATACATTAATGTATTGCAAACACACTCTACAGAAACAATAACTGAATATAATAAAGAAAAATATAGCAAATCAATCAAGTAATCAAAGGCTCTAAATAATAGAGCACTTAATATATTATGTGTAATTGAGGAAGTCCCGTGTAGGCTAGCAACATTAATGAATTGCCAAACACATTCTACAGGAACAATATCCAAAAGAAAAATATCGCAAATCAACCAAGTAATCAAGGTTCAGGAAGGAAAGGTCAAGAAACCACTATTCAAAACATACAAATAAAGATTATTTAGGACACTCAATAGTGCAATATTAACTAAGTTGCCAACAATTGCATATTTGCATACCACTACCACCACCTTCACAAAGCTACCCAAAAAAAATCCAAATTCCCCTCTTATATAGAGTTACAGTTCATAGTACTTTGCAAGTTACTACAAAACAAAGCTCTACTCATACAGTCAATACCCCCTCTTCAACAATAATTCTGATTCCATTGCAAAAACTACAACTATCATATGCAAAACAAGTGAAAGGTTCACTCACATCTTCGCAAAGATTAAAATAGAATTGTTCCAAACAAAATAAGAATCCATTTTGAAACTTCACAGACAAGAATCACAAGAGGAATATCTCAACACAAAACACTAGGAAGTAAAATAGAACCATGAAAGATCTTCAAATAAAGGAAAAGACAAAAACTGAATGATATTGTTAAATTAGAGTAAGAATGAGATGGCTCACCTGCCCATAATTTAAGATCCCTGCAGCAGGACTCATTTCGATGTTTCCAAATCGCCTTAATTCACCATCGGAGAAGTTTTCACCTCGAGCACATTTCATAACATACATATAATCAGTAGGCATAAATCCAAAGCCAAGGTTGTCCCAATCAATGTCCGCTAATGTAGATGCTTCACTGCACATGTTATGAGGAATAGCATAAAGCAATTAACAGATAGTATGGACAATAAAAATTCAGTAACTATGTATCTATTTACAAAATATTTGTGCCAAAAAACTTAGGTGGCTAATGGAAGTTCTAGCATTCAAATGAATTGCCAGCATGCTGTTAAACAAACTCATTGTTTTCCTTTGATATAAATTAGTTGAGCCCGTAAACATGTCCATATATCAAATGTCATATATCAAGTGAGTTGAAAAGGTAAAAGTTAATATCAGCCTCCCAGGTGCCCATAAACATGTTCATATATTAAATGTCCAATATGGGTACCTTGGGTAAAATGAAGCACCACAGCACATAACACCATGTGTATTGTCTTCGACTTATCTCAATGTATAAAAAGGCTCAAGGCGCTAAGGTGAACCAAGCTGATAGAATTTCCCTACGCCTTAGGAGTACTGAACTAGTGAAAAGTACTAAAAAGTTAGGAAAAAATGGGCAGTGCCTTTTGGTGCTCCTCTGTGCAGCTTCACGCACCCCTAGTGAGCCGGAAAAAAAAATCGCCTCGCCTAGGCAAAATAAAGCACATACTCCATGGCACATGGTGCCTCAACACCTATGTGCACCTTTTCAAACACCGAACGACCCAATTAAAGCCCAAACCAACCAAGAATTTCAATCCTTTGTCCTCATTTAGGCCTAAAATGGAAGGTTCTCAAAGATAACCGGAGGGCATAGGCCCATAGCTCATCAAAAATTGAAGATGTAAATATCAGCCCTTCTCCCGCCCTCCCATTATTTTCTTATACTCCTTTGCTGGCAGACAAAAATGTTCTGTTAAGCATTCAAACAGCTTCGGCTTCACTTGATATGATAACACACTAATGGAATACAGAATCTTGAAAAATGATGGACCTATATCGTGCCATTGGCATTCCTTGCCCAATAACAAGTTTAAAGACAACACTACCACACTTTGAGAAAATGTATTAATGTAGAGTAACATGGAAAAACTAAAAACAACAGTACATTCCAATTACTTAATCCCTGTCAATCAGTAAGGCCGTAAGCTCATTTTTCTAATATATAGCATCAAACATCTAATAACAAAATCATATAATATTAAGAAACAAAAAACATACCTGAAAGTATCAGACAGCATAGCACTGCATTTCGCCGAAGACGTAGCCCGCACATTGTTATTAGCAACTGGCAATTGCTTCTGAAGCTGCATATAACATACATATAGATTCAACAAAACCTTAACTCTAAGAAATCGATAATAGCAACAACAACAACAACAACAGCCACAAATTCGACTCATAAAGAAATACAATACAGCTCAATCGAAAACTAAACAAAACATGATTTCATCAATTAAACTTCAAATAAAAGAGCAAATTCAAATTCAAAACAATTGATTATAGCAACAACAACAAAAACAAACTTAAAGTTCTACGAAACACGAATGCAACTAATTGAAAGTCGAACAAAACCACAATTTCATCAAATTAATTCAAGCAAAATCAAAGTTAAAATAATTAACAATAACAAAATCAACATCAACAACATATTCAAACACCTACGAATGCAGCTGATTAATAATCGAACAAAAACACAATTTCATCAAATTAACTCCAAACAAAAAAATCAAATTCAAAACAGTTAATAATAACATTTTTAACGACAACAACAACAACAACGTCAAAATTTAAACTCCTATAACACACAAAATGCAACTCAACAAAAAAAAATCAAAACAAAAACAGTATTATCAAATCAACACCAAAAAAAACACAGGAAAAAATAAAAAGTAAAACAAAACAAACAACAAAAGAATCAATACCAAACGACGAAAAAAAACAATAAAATGACGAAATTAAAACATTCTATAGAGAGAAAATGAAAGGAAAGACGAAAAAAAACCTGGAGAGAGAAAGTAGAGGAGAGTCTTCGGTTGGAGAAGAAGAGAGGAGAGAGATTATGAGAGGAAGAGAAGTCGTTAGGAGGAAGAAGAGGATAGAGAAAGGTGGATTGAGCAGTAATGGCGGTTGTAAGGTTGATCTCCATTGTTGTGTTTCTTACGACCTTTGGTAAAAAAGTTGCTCAGCTTTTTGTTTTTGACCTATATGCAAGAGAATGGATAGTTAAGTAAACGACTATAGACTATAGACTATAGACTATAGACTATAGACTAAGTGGACATGGCCCTGTGCGGCACGAGCATGACATGATAGTAGCCTGGACTGATACAAGTCTTTTAAGAGCACGGCGCGGTACGAGAAATGAAGGGTGGGCTGTAAGTCGTGTTTTTAATAAAAATAAAATAAATCGGTATGAAACCAGCATGGGCATGGTGGACGGTACGATTTTTTGACCCGCCGGTAAGGCCCATGACTTGATTAACAAATAAATAATAAAATTAATAAATAATATACGTAGTAAATAATATAATTAACTATATAAATAATGATAACAAAAATTATATATATACTAATAAAATTATTTAATTAATAATAAATTGTCTTTTTTATTAATTAAAGAAAAATAATTTTTTTCATTAAAAAAAACTAACAAGTGGCACATGAATCGGCACGGCATGATCCGCCAGGTACATGGGCCGTGCTGGGTCATGGTCTAGGGTATGTCATTTTGTGGCATGACATGGCACGGCACGGCACGGCCCGTCTTCCCCCTTGGCACGACACGACAACCCTCTAGCCTGGTATGGCACGGCCCATGATGGTATGGCATGACACGATATCTACCTTTACCATGGCAAATTCTTAGATGCACCCGGAGCACCTTCCTCTAGGTGCTCCCGGGCGCGTGTAAGACACGCATTGCTTTTTGGTTCATTTTTAATACTGATGTTCATTTTATTATCGTTAATGTTCATTTCACTTTTTTATAATGATGTTCGTTTTTTTAACATTGATGTTCATTTTCTTATACTTAGTGTTTATTTTACCATTGATAATGATGTTCATTTTTTTAAAAGTAATGTTCATTTTGTTAAAAGTGATGTTTATTTTATTATCGTTAGTGTTCATTTTCACTTTTTTATAATGATGTTCATTTTTTTAACACTGATGTTTTTTTTTATACACAGTGTTCATTTTACCATTGATATTCATTTTAAAGTTCAGTCTTGTACTCTTGTTAACTAATATTGTTCGTTTACATTTATTAATGTAGAAAATTGTCTCTGTTGGAGATGATAATGATGATAGTGTTATGTAAAGTATTTTTATGATGATTTTGTAAATTTTTTGGCTGAGTGGCAATCTCACTTTATCTTTTCTGATGCTGAAACCTTTTCGAAAAGCATATTTGTTATACAGATCAAATGTTTCTTCATCGTTGTTCACTTTTATATTCAACAATTCAACTTCATCAGCTTCATTTACAATTATTTGGATTGAATAATCTGCAAAAATTGAAAATATTAAAATTAATAAGCTGAACAGTAAGTCATTATTTCTGAACGTTTAGAAATTCATATACAAAAGTTCAGAATATAGTTGAAAAACATATTATATGCAAGTGAAATTTCTGAACATTAAATCAGTTTTTCTGAACGTTCAGAAATTCATTTAAAAAGTTCAGAACATAAATGAATGTTCAAAATTTGTGTGAAAAAGTTCAGAAAAAATAATTAGAAGATTAACACAATCACAATAACATAACTGAACAACAATTCATTTTTTCAGAATGTTCAGAATTTGTTTAAAAAAAGTTCAGAAATAAGATTACACCAATTAAAAGAACAAACTGAACAACAATTCATTTTTTCTGAATGTTCAGAATTTGTTTTAAAAAGTTCATAAATAAGATTACACCAATTAGAAGAACAAACTAAATAACAATACATTTTTTCTAAATGTTCAGAATTTTTGTGAAAAAGTTCGAATATATAATTAGAAGATTACAAGAAAACATATTAATATAGAAATTTAATTTCTGAACACTAAGTCATCTTTTCTAAACTATTATGAATCTTCATCAGTTATATGCAAAATTTCAAAACAATAATTGAAACTTTTTGTTCGTTTATTAATGGAAATTATGAAAAATTTGACGCAAATTAGAACTTACAATTTTCTGTAAAATCTTCATTGATTATGAAAAATTTGACGCAAATTAGAGCTTACAACCGGATATCCGGATTTTTCAAAATCAAAAAAGTGTATTTCGGATCCGGATTTTTAAACCAAAATTCTTCTAAAACACTTCATTATCCTTTAAAAAAACGGATATCGGATTTTCCGGTTTGTGCTTTCCTTAAAATTTTGGAATCCGAACTTTAAAAATCCGGATTTTCGGAACAGAAAATCAGATCGGAAATTAGGAATCGAAATTTTTTTTCACATCCCTATTATTAGGCTAAGCTATTAACTTTTAGTTAATATAGTATGTTCAATCAAACCCCTAGTTTCATTTGTTGGCTTTGTTTAATTACATGATTCACCTACCCAAATGTCTTAGTTTAGGTGAAAGTGTTAGAACTTGAGGACTTATCAATCAATCTAGCTACTTGCATTCTTTGTTAGTGAACAATGGAGGTGTTAATATGTTTGGTTGGTGTGGTGTTTGTATTGATAGAACGTATAGTTAGGTCATATAGAATGATAATAGGGTTGTGTCGTGTTTGTGTCAATCTTTTTAGGTATGTAGGTTGAACCTTTTGATGAAAACCTAAACTGCTTAAAAACATATCATATCATGTCAACTCATATATATATAAGTGTCAATGTTCTTGATCCAAGCCTATTAATTTCTTGTTGTGTTAGCGTGTCATATCAAAATTTTGCATTACACGGTGAAAAAATTGGTTGCAATTGTATCATGTCGTATAAACCTATTTATTTAAACTTGTCAAATTTTGTTAAAGAAGCGTATCATATCATGTCAAGCCATTTATTTATATGTGTCAAAAGTATTGATTGAAACTCGCTAATTTTGTGTCGTGTTGGGTCAATTTTTGCTAGCTATAGTCAAATAAGTTGCTTGTAAAAAGATTTTAAGAAGTTTTAATCAAGTCATGAGGTTTGTTGAGTTTCAAGTGCATCTTAAACTCAAGGTTAATCTAATTCATCAATTACAACACATAAGAGCCTCAATTGTATTTCAAAAAGTAAGATTATAAAGTAAACAATCCATGTTGATACTCAACTTAATTTTACGAAAGTAAACAAATATTATTAGTAGCTATTCTTTTGGTTATTTAAAAAGTTAAACTTTTATTTCAGTTAGATCTTAATTTCATTGGGATGATTAGGTTTGAACTTCCTTGGTGAGAGTTCAACTACCTCCTCAAAAATTAAAAAATGCATTGCACAAGCATGAACCCTCATACCTTTTTATTGGCCCTGTTTGGTAATTGCCCAGTAGCTACTAGCTGGTTTGTCTGGCTAGTAGCTGTTAGTTGTTTTGTTTGGTAACTAGTTGTTAGCATTTGGCTGTTAGTATATAAAATTACCTTTAAGGACATGCTTATTTTAATTAAGATATAAAATTATTTTAATTTTTAAGGGATAAGATTGTAATTTACTTATTTACCAGCCAAATGAAAAAGCTCTTCTTACCAGCTTGCAGCTTTTGGCATAAAAAATAACTTTTCAGCCAATGTAAAAGGTCAAAAAAATAAACAAGTATTTTGATTGTTTGACCAAGTCAAACAAGCTAAAAGCCAAAAGTTAGCTGAAAAGCTAGCAACTAAATACCCCCATTGCATACTATTCCCTTTTTTTAGTACATTATGGTACATTAATGCATGCACTTGAAATCGATGCCTCGTGCTTGTGTTGCGTTTTTGTCAAATATATCAACTACTCCTTCCGTTCCCTTTTGTTCGATACGCTTTAACTTGCACATATGTCAATACATTTGTTTAATCTTTAATATCTTTTGTTGTATATATGTAAAAATTATAATAATTGGATATTAATAACGTACACATTGAGACGGATGAAACAAGACCCCATTTGACTATATTACGTTTTACATAATGAATGTAATTTATGAAAAATTCTCTCATTATAACGTCAAGATTCTAAACGTATTAAACACAAAGGAACAGAGAGTGTATGAAATTCAATTACTCAGCTTAAATTGCTTGTAAAGCCCGGTCACCGGTTGAAGTTAGTGCGTTTGTGTTTTCCCAATACAAAAGCCTACATAATTTCCTGTAAAAATTGTCAACACATCTATACATACATGGTAACCCATTGTCATTATTTCAAAATCACAATCCTAACTTGCCTGGAAACTGAATGTGAATAAAGGGTCTTAATTAATTTGGCAAGGGCCTTAATTAATTTGGCAAGGGCCTAAACATGCTCGGCAGATGAGTTTTAACAGATATGGGAACTCCGAACCTACATAATTTGATTAGAAATTGGGTAAAAATCCACAATATTCAATATTACATTCACAAGCCATAACCATCTTCAAGGCAAACAACTTTCAGAAGCTAACAAAGCCGCAGGGCAACAAGAAAAAAGAGCCCCCTTAACACCAAGACAACCTGAATGCAGCCCATCAGTTAATATCACTGGTCCAACAAGTGCTGAAAACACACTATGAAAAGATAGCATGAAAAATCTACTAAATACACCCTGAATCACACTATTTTCTAACTCATTTACATGTATGTCACAACCGAGATTACTGGAGACCTAGGTCAAAAGAACTCACCCAACCCATTCGATTGAGCACGCAGAATAAAACCTGCCAAAGGATAGAACAGGATCCATTAAATTTCAAGCCAACGAGTGAAAACAAAAGCAACCAGAAAGCAAGGGAGACATACTGTGCAGATAAATGCTGAGGTCCACAAAATAAAAGGCATATGCATGAATACTGGAGCAGTTGATAGAGCCACACTCTTATGTCGTCTGCTTGGATTTAGACCGCGTTTTCATTCCCTCCTCAACAAGTTCTGGAGGATCTATATTGGCACCGGAAGGGTCCTCATTATCTGGTTCTTTTAAGTTGGCATCATCTTCCTGACAACACAAAATCAAACACATCAAACCACCACACATAAGGAAAAATAAATAAATAAATAATTAAAAAAAAAGTCAAAAGTCCAGTAAATACAGCTGGTTCTTAAGCAAAATGAATAGTTGAGAGTTGAGGCAATTTAAAGAAGAATAATACAACTGTAAATTTAACCACAGGATTTAGTGAAGGAAAAAGCTCAACTCCTATTTACCTTGTCTCTTTGATTCATTTTTAGTAAAGGAAGAGAAATAAAAAATCAAGTCTACTTTTCCGTGTTTGGTTTCAAAGAGAGAAATTGGATGGAATCCTGAATTTGGTTGGTAATAGTAAAGGAAACAAAGACAAACGCCTGATTTTTATTGTAGTGTTTCAAATTCTCTCTTTTCTCCCAAACCTCCCCAATTTTGGGAGGAAAGGAAAGTATAAAAATTGTTTCTAATCTTCCTTCTATTCCCAATCAAATCCTATCTAATATTTTAAACCAAACACTGCAGGAAACACCCTTTTCTAGAGGCGCAGAGGAAATCAACAACGACATAGATAGATATATATCTCTCAACAGTCACAAGAGAGATTAGTATTTCATGCACCCATAATATTTTAAAAGAGAAATTAACATAAATAATCCGAACTATTAACTTCCTTCTCACTTTAATCTGAACTACATTTTAGATCTGCATACACTAAACTTTAGGGGCTGTTTTCTTATATTACTCTAACCGTGTTTTTACCTGCTAAGCAAGTTTTTATGGATCCCACTGCTCATCAAAACCCAAAATTAATTCACCTAAAACAACTTACCTCCACTTTGCCCCTAAATGACTAAATCCTCAAATAAACCCCAAAACATGTCTGTTCATCTTCTTTGTCTTCCTTACTCTCTTTTTTTTCCAATCTTTCCTTCAACATTTTCAATTTATTCCAAGTTCTTTATTATCTACTAATTCATGAGTAAGTAACTTTATTATGATTATTTTTTCCATTGAACATAGTTTGAACCAAAATTGTTTCCTGGAAGTTCCAATTACTTCCAATTGAAATAAAGTGGGTGACGAACTCCACCATAATCACCATCAAAAAATTGCATCTTCAGTCCACCTGAACTGATTTAATTCCACCATAATTAGTTAATTAACATAAAAAATTACATCTTTATTCCACCTAAACTAATTTTAATTCCATCATAATCACCATAACAAAATTACATCTTCATTCTACCTACACCGAAAATTCATATCAACTACCATCCCACAACCAAAATAATGCCAGTATGATCAGAGCTCGTCTTCCCCTCTTTCAAAAATAATTGACATTTTCATATGATATTGAAAGTGGTTTTTCAAAAACAAAATAAAAAAAGTACAATTAAACTTGCAAGGTTGTAATGGACCAAGCTGTGCCACCTGTCATTCACACATACAGTAGGAGAGCCAAGAAGAAGACAAACAAAAACTCACCTACCTAATCGCAAGTCACAAGCCGTTATTTTGGCTTCTTCTCATTTTGGTTTATTAGCTTACTTTAATTAAAGCACTTCTTAGTTTGGATACAAACAAAAGGGAGTAGCATTAGTCATTAAAGCAGTGTTCTGCTATTTTGGGTAAGAGTAGTAGTATTTGTAATAGAAGTGGCTTGTAATGTGAATCATCCAGAAATTGAGAGTAACTTGGAGAGTTGTGACCTCAAGTCACTTTGGAGAGTGGTGGCCTCTAGTCACTTGTAATCATTTGAACATCATTATTAATCAAAATCACTTCTACTATTTAGTTATTACAATCTGCAATCGAACAGTACATTACAAAGGTGAAGTGCTAAAGTGAAGAAAAGAAAAAAAAATCAATAAAATTCAAAGGTGAAATGAAAATGCAGAGAAGTCAGGACTTATTTTATTGTTCATGGTTTTACAATAACTGACGCATGAAGATGGTGAAGTGACAAATTAAAGAGGAAGATTAGAAATTGTTTTCGATGAATTGATTTTGGGTTTTGATAAGTTGTGAGCATAGTTTTAAAAGGCGAGAGTCGCACCAAGACACAAAAGGGATGTGCGCCTTGCGCCTTGCGCCTAGGCGTGCTGTTAAAATTAAGGTTGTGGGACCCATAAAAACTTGCTTATCAGGTAAAAACAAGGTTAGAGTAATTATAAGAAAATAGCCCCTAAAGTTTCGTCCATATACATTTAAAATGTAGTTTGGATTAAAATGAGAAGGAAGCTAATAGTTCGGATTATTTATGTTAATATATCCTATTCTAAATTATCCTTAGATTTTGCTGTTGTAGTTGCACTATATAAAAGAAATAATCTTCACCCCAATCATACAGAGCATACCAAATTTTCAACGTTCATCATTAGAAATATCTAATTACCTGTGTTCTTAGTTCCATATTCCATTCACCCCCTCTCTTCTCCAATTCCTTATACTCGCCATCAAAATTAGAAGAGCATGTAGGAAACCCTAAATGTTCAACTTTACCACACGCCACTACCATTATCCAAAAAAAGTAGAACTACAGTGGATTGTCTGCACAGACGATGGGCCATCAACACATAAAAACTGAAATTCACTTTAATTTAAATATGGCATAAAGGGAATGAGAAGATGTACTGTGTCCTCTACAAAATTAGAACAGGCACAACCATTCCTTGACTTTCAATTATACTCAAGAGTCAATACTGATCCCCCCCCCCCCCCTTTCTAAAAGAAACAAGTATTCACTTTAAAACAAAATAGAGCACACAATGACAAATTCAGGACATAATGCAAAACCCTGCTTCACTCATGAGTAATGAACACAAATAGAAGTAAGTTACCTCATGAGACCTCTTCACTTCTTTGGTATCCTCGACTATGAGCACTTCCTGTGCAACAGTTTGCTTTCGAGTGACCCGCCTCAACACTTCATCACCTAACAGTACAGATACGTTAAATTCACTTGTCACAGTATGACGCAGAGAATTGCAAGTTCCAATCATTTCTGGAGGAATTTCAGAGTTCACAACTTTACTTAGAGACTTAGAGTATCAACTTCTTCCACCTTACCTACTGCTTGGTTGACAAACCATTGATCATCATCAACACTCGGCTCCTTGGATTCCATGCTGTACATAAGAGACAAAATGCTCAACCTAATTAGAATATATCAGAGAGGGGGGAAGGGGACAAATACCCCTCACAACAAGATTTCTTTTTCCATGACCAAAAAATTAGCCTGCACAACAAAGCACATACCAATAAATGACATTTTGAGAACTGTCAGGATCATCAGCACTTTGCCGCCGCCTCTTGTTATTTTTATCATCATTTAAAAGCATAGCATCATTTTCACGCACAAATGAGTCACCAGCTCTTCTTTTTTGGCCAGCGCTAACTGCAGGGGCAGAGCTATTATTTACATCTTTCGCTGCATCTACATATGTTGAATCTTCATCCACGGAAGGAACTTCATGAATCACTTTCGGCTCTTCTGAAGAAGTTCCAGCAGATTTTCCAACACCGGATACCATGGGCATCCTCTGTTCCAAATTGCCATCTACGCTCAAACACTCTTTTTCAAAATATTTTGAAATTCCTTCTTCACACTGAGGATTCAAAGACTGTTCCCCGGGCTTCGAGGAAACATTATCTGATGGATGCTTGAATATCAACGAAGCACATTTTTTAAGCCAGGAAACAGAAGAGTTGGGTGGTGAAATGCTCCCTGCATCATGCCCATCTTCTGCAGCGGTCATTTCCTGTGTAGGATCAAAAGAAGAAACATGTATTAAGGCTTCAGGAGTTGATTCTGCACAGATCCGCTTTGTGAGAGGGGCAGTGTTCCTATCAGAATCAACTTTCAAATCCTCTAATTTCCTAAGCTGTTCAATCTGAGAAAGTATCTCTTCCCTATCTGCATGCAGTAGTTCCCGCTGCTCCTTCAGTTTAAACCTTTGCATCTGAAGCTCATCAATCAGATTCTGCAACTCAGTCCACGCCCTGTCCCTCTGTTCGCGATCCAATTTGATTTCGAACTTCTCTGTCTCAAGCTTCTTCAATGCTGAAGCAACATTTGCTTGTTCTGTCATTAGATCTTCCTTCAGATAACTAATATACTGAAGCTCTCTCTTTTTCTCTTCTTCAAAGGCTTTCTCCTTCTCTTTCAAGTAGCTTTCAATATCTCCACGGCGTTTATTTACACAATCCTCCAACTCTCTTTTCCGGCATTCAATATCTAGCAAGAAATCCGCACGTTCTTGCTGAAATTTGGAAAACCACTCAGAACGTTCACGTTGGCTCTCATTCCTGAAGGCTTCCCGGTCAAGAGAAAGTGATTCTAGATCCCGTTTGTACTGCTCACGCAGAGCCTCCTTCTCCACATTTAGGCTATCACGTTCGTCTTTTAGAAACTTCGAAATTACTCGTCTCTCCTCAGCTATCCGTTCTTCTTCCCTTCGCAGTTCCTCCCTTTTTTCATCAATAACTTCCCACTCTGTCTCGAATTTTGCCTTCTCAACCTTCAATTTCTCAGCTTCAACCTCAAGTTGCAGACTTTGAGCTCTGATTGTATCAATTTCTTCTTTCAGTTTTGTTTCTAAAATCAGAAGCTCACTTGATTCACTTTTCATAAGCTCCAACCTTTTTTCAGCCTTAGCAACTTTTTTCTTCTCTTCTTCCAAACAAATTAGAGAATTCTCTAGGTCAATCCTTGACTTATCAATCTCTTCCCTTTCTTTTTGCAAAGTGCTCCTCATTAGCTCAACCTCATCCACAGATGTGTGCAAACGCCTCTCCTTCTCTTCCATGGCCTTTAATTTTTCAGTCAAATCATTACCCTTGTCTGCTATAACTCTAGCTTGCACCTCTAGGTATTGCTCTTTCTCTATAATAACATCTTCCCGTTGTTTAAGATCCAACTCTCTCAATTCCCAAGCCCGCTGTTTGTTCTCAATATCTTCTTCTGCAAGTTTCCGCTTCACCAATAACTCTGCTTCACATTCATCTTTTTTATGCTGCAATGCAATTTCCTGTTCAGCAAGGAACTTTTGGACTTCATTCTGCATCACCCAAACAAAGCACCAGTTTCATCAACAAAAATTATATGTCAGACTTCAGTGTCATTTTAGTATCATATAAAGCAAAATAGAAAAGAGGGCAGCAAAGTACATGTTCCTTGCTAGCAAGTTTTCCTTGTGAAATAAGCATCTCTTGTTCTCTTTTGTTAAGATAAACCTCTTTTTCAATAACCACCTGAAGGCACGGAAAGATATGTTTATAATCATACAAATTGCACATACTAAAAAGAGCAACAATATTTAGCATAAAATATAACAAGGGAAAGGACCAAAAAGATGCTAGCACCTTTTCTCGTTCAGAAAGAGAAACTGCATTTAGCTGCAAATCAGATTTCTGGTCCATTAAGGTCTTCCATTCAGCAGCAATCCTCTCTTTCTGATCCTCTAGCTCTTTCTCAAAGTTTTTTAGTGCTTGCGATTTACTGAGGACATCAGTTTCCCTCTGATTTAGCAAAGCTTGACCATCATATAATTTGTTCTGGGCATCACTCAAAACTTTCTGCCTGTCAACTAAAGATTGCCTTTCAAGCATAATTTCTTTCTCCTTGACGTCACAACTAGCATAAAACAATGAAATAAACATTAGAGGCTTCTCCAATAAATACTACTTATATAAGAAGGCAACTAGACCAGAACTCATTGAATAATGAATAATATCTGCCACAAAATTTTTAAAAAAAAATCATACTTTATGCATAACACACTTTCATTTTCTATAAACAAGGCTACAAAGCTAATAGAAGTCAATGATTGGTCATCAAACATGCGTTGAGTGACCAATCAGCACATCTAAGTGCTAATAAGTTCCAATCCATTCAACTAAGTACTAATAACAGTAACATGTTCAAAATGTTTTAATAAGCAAAATAAGCTGAAAAGTATGGCCCATAGATAATAGTAGAATTGTTCACCAAATGTACAGACTAGATAGTATCACTACTGTGGGTCTAGGTGCACTCAAGTATGATATGGATCTCTAAGTTGATAAAATCCAGAGAAGGGTAAGGTTAAGGTAGGTACATGTCCAAAATTAATAGACCTACCTCAGCACATGAACTCGCTGAAGATTATATTGGCAAAAGTTTAAAAGAAAAATGACCTAAGCTATTGGTTTTCCCTATGCAAAACACAAAGAAACTCATGAGGACACTTTCTACTTCTTAGTCCCACACTCCCACCAAACTTGTTCAATGTACATTGTATACATTAAAGCGGAAAAAAAAAAATTGGTATAGAACAAGAAAAGGATCTATAACGGACACCATAGTGTACCCCCAAATTTTCTATTACATGGGGCTACTCGGGATATAGGGGCGGTTAAGTGTGTGAAAGATGTTGATCAAAGAGTGTTGGTTGATGATAACAAGATAAGAGTAAATGGAGGTCCTACTTTGATAATTTATTTAATGAGGTTCGGGACCAAGAGATTGAGGGTGTAGCTATTACTCATGACATGGTAGATTGGGATTTTGTGAGGATTCAAAAGGGGAAATTAAAAGAGCTTTAACAAAGATGGGGTCAAGAAAAGCTAGGGGCCGGATGGTATTCCTATTGGAGGGTGGAGGATGTTTGGGAGATAAAGGAATTAAGTGGTTGACAACTCTTTTCAACAAGATATGGGGAAGTAATAGGATGCCAAAAGTATAAAGGAACAGCACCATAATCCCAATGTATTACGAATAAAGGAATTAAGTGGTTGACAGCTCTTTACAACAAGATATGGGGAAGTAATAGGATGCCAAAAGTATAAAGGAAGAGCACCATAATCCCAATGTATACGAATAAAGGTGATGTTCAAGATTGTGCTAACTATAGAGGAATCAAGCTAATGAGTCATACCATGAAACTTTGGGAACAAGTTATTGATTTGAGGTTGAGAAGATTTGTGCAAATTTCGGAGAATCAATTTGGATTTATGTCATGAAGGTCAACTATGGAGGCAATCTATCTCATAAGGCAGCTTATGGAGCATTAAAATGATGAGAAGAAAAACCTAAATATGGGTTTTATTGACTTGGAGAAGGCTTGTGATAAGGTATCGAGGGAAGTGCTATGATAGGCTCTTACAAGGAAATGTATCACAAAGAAATATATTGATATTATTATAGATACGTGTGAGGGGGTTAGCATGAGTGTACGAACTAGTGTTGGAAAAACACAAGAGTTCCCTATCACTATTAGTGTACATCAAGGTTCTACACTTAGCCCTTTTCTTTTTGTCATAGTTATGGACGAATTGACAAGTTCAATTCAAGATGGTATCCCTTGGTCCATGTTGTTTGTGGATGATATTGTGTTGATCGATGAATCGAAAAAAGCACCAGAAAAACAAGGTGGAATTGTGATGAAAGACGTTGGAATACGGGGTTCAAGTTGAGTAGAAGTAAGACGGAATATATGGAGTGTGTGTTCAGTGGGACAAGGAGCAAGACGACAAGCTCAATTGGTTTGGATGGAAAGAGTGTCCAATGTTCGGATTTCTTTAGTTATTTGGGATCCATAATCCAAATAGATGGTGAATTGGACAGAGATGTGGACCACAGGATCAAATCGGGTTGGTTGAAGTGGAAGGGAGCTTCTGGTTTTTCATGTGATCGAAGTATGCCTAACAAATGGAAGGGAAAATTTTACCGCATAACCATTAGATCGGGACTGAATGTTGGGCTTTGAAGTGCTACCATTTTCATAAGATGAGTGTGGCAGAGATGCGTATGCTACGTTGGATGTGAAAATACGGAATGAGGTAATTAGGAAGAAGTTGGGGGTTGCTTCTATTGAAGATAAAATGAGGAAAAATATGCTAACATGGTATGGACATATCAGACGGAGACCGAGTAATGCTCGGGTAAGGAGGTTGGAAAGATGGCAACAAGAGGGAAAGAGGAGAGACAGAGGAAGACCAAAGAAAACTTGGAAGAGGGTTGTTAGTGGAGATATGAGGGTGTTGGGGCTTAAAGAACATTTAGTGTCAAACACGGAAAATGGGAGGAGGAAGATTTCTGCTGATGACTCTTGCGACTCCTCATATTAATTCATGTCTAGCCAACCCCAAATTAATTTGGGACCAAGGCTTTGTTGTTGTTGTTGAGGCTAAAGACAAAAGTCACAGCTATGGGCCCATGCACTATATTTTTTGTATGCCACTATACCCTAATCTTCTATACTCTAAGTAAACCCTTCCCTTTCACAAGGGCAATTATATACTTATATAGTCTTCATGTGAAAATGAACCACTAATATGAAGTAAGACGATCAAAATAAATTGCATAAGGTGACTGATATCATTGCAATATCCTAAGGTAATTGTCACTTTATTTAAGTGTTGGAAAAATGATTTCATAACTACAAGTCTACTAGTCTAAACTATAATAATATCTATAAAAAAATAAATTTTTCATGCCAATTCGCCAAATCAACCATTGAAAGAGACAAAGAAGTCAGGAAAAGAATACTGTTAAGTCAATGCACAACATTACTACAGTAAATTAGTCTACTAGTCAATACACAACACTATTACATACAAAAAACCTCCCGTTGTTTACTCCCCATCATGGCTTCGATAATACAACACTAGAAATTATTTGAGAGACAAAGAAGTCAGGAAAAGAATACTGTTAAGTCAATGCAAAACATAAAAGAAAAACTCACTCAGATTTAAAAGAGGTCATTCGACGGCGGAGATCATCTTCACGAGCTTCAACTTCCTGAAGCCTTCTTCCGGCAGTTCGTTCACTTCGTCTAGCCTCATCTCTTAAAGACTCTGCAGTGTGCAGCTTTGCTTCAGCCTCAGCAAACTTTCTATGGGCATCTTCAAACATACCACGCGCTTCAGCCATCTTACTTTCTGCTGCAACCTTCACCTCTGCACACTCAGTACGCATTTCATGTAAGGCTTTTTCCATCTGCAAGAAAAAACCGAAAATACTTAATAGAAGTAATGGTGACAAAGAGGAAAACAGAGACAATAAAACATATAAGGATATATGAAGAATATCTCTGGGGAAAGAAACTTACATTTGCCACACATTCCTTTTCTACACCTAAAGCTTTTTTCAGATTATCTTCTCGCTTCCTCGTTTCAGCTAAAACCGATGATAATGCAGCTTGATCACGCATATGATTTACATCAGAGGACTCAGAAGATAATCTAGCTTCATCATACTTGGAAGCATAATCCTTCCTTTCCAAAATGAGAAGCCCCATGTTGTGTTGAAGCTCATAAATCTACAAAGGGTTGCTCATATCAGGTCATTTAACAAAAACTTAAAAAACCAAAAAATAAGCACCTAACAGAACACGTATAAATCCTCAATTACCCAAAATCCTCCTCTCAAGCCCTAATTACTCTTTTTCAGCTTTACCTAGTTCTTCAACTACTTGAAAACAACAAAATTCATTGAATTGTCTCTTTCACGTTTCTTCAAGTTGATATCACTTGACTTTTTAACAAAAGATAAATTTTAAACACACTAGGCAAATGAAAAATTATGGATATTATCCTCATGCAGCACTATTTGCAAAATGCAAATATCATAAAAATTGTTTACCCAGTGTTGGTGTAATTGAATTAAGATCTTCAAAATTCAAAGTATTTGCGATTTAAGTTTCCGAATAAAGCCCTGATGAAGCTGGCTCTCAACTATCTGACCTAAATTAAGAGTTTGCAGCTATGTAGCACCACTCCAAAGTCCAAACATCATGGGAATGTAACATATTTCCCACTAGGGGTACTTTTGCTAGTTTCCATGGTTCACCAAACTGTATTTCAGGCATTTGACAGTCTCTAGGAACTAAAGAAGTTGATGATATTCTTGTGCACATGAAACAGGCAACGGTAGAATTGAGATCTTTTGAAGACCAATTGAAAATGAAGGCAAATTTAGACCAAGACTCAAACCTAATAGCTAATATATCCCAACTTATGGATCGTTTAGATGATAATTCAAGTTGGAGATAAAATAGGTCGTGTGCCAAATTTGGCCAAGATGAAGAACTTATACCCGTCCATGATGAACTCTCTAGGCTAACGGCTAACCCAATTGCATAGCCATCTGTGCAAACACTCCAAAACTAAGGAAAACTTTACAAGGTAAAGATTTCAAAGAACCATTTAGCAAAAATGGTTATGCAACATACCGTATCATTTCTTCTTTTAAGAAGGGAAAAAAAGCCTTTACACTGCTCTAATCATAGTGCTTCACTATAGTTTAATTCTTATATTTCATGTTAACCAAGACTTTAGCATGATATATGTTACTTTATATGTCTTCCCTAGTTCCCTTATAATAAAACTCAATGTTATGGAAATAAATACGAATGACAATTTATCTCTTGGTAAAAAAAATTCTAATATTTGTACAGTTTTTTTTTTCTTATCTTAACTTGAGATGTGTTACGTAGGGCGGAAAACAATTTCCATTTTCCTCCGGTCCTCTCCTCTTCTATTTTCCTTTTTTTGGTCCAAGAATGGGTAGAAAATTATTTACACAAAGAAAAATAACTGTCCTAAATATGGAAAACATTTTCCTCTTCTAAGGTAAGGAAAACATGTTCTACTTCCTTTCTCCTAGCCTCTCTTTTACTCTTACCTAATTTCCCCTCTTTTCTCCTACAACTATTTTTCTACAATTTTTCGGACATGCAACCAAACAATGGAATATAATGTTTTCCACCCCACCAAACACACCTTTAGTGTTTAATCATTGACATTATCCCTTAACAAAAAGGCATCACAATACCAAATTCAAGTCAAGTTTATATCTTCCTTCCTTGAATCTCTCACCACAAAAGCCCTTTTGTCGTTCACGGAGAAGCCACACAAGTTTCCGACGGTCATTCCAAATCATCACCGAAAAACCCCTCATTCAACATCTCAAATACAACTATGCCCAAATCTCAACAACTCAACCTAAACAAAACAAAATTTCCCTATTTAACGCACAATCACAACCTTACAAGTGTAAAACATGTAACAAAACACCTTGGAAACCACACATTTATGAGTATATATCTCATGCTCAATAACAACCCAATAAGTACGCAGATTTTTCTCCGAAACCGCTCAAACAAAACAATCTCAACTAAACAAATGCAAACGACTCGAGAAATCACAACACATCGAAACCATCAAATATAATTGAATTCCACATACATGAAACCCAATTAACAAGATTCTCATACTCGGTAGTATAATCTTACCCCCAAAACCTATATAAATTACTTAATCAAATTATTCAAATTACAAAATCCATCCTAAAAATAACCAACAACATCAACCTAGATCCAAAAACAATTACTTCGTAAAACAAAACCCTAAATTTCCGTAAAAAATATTAACAAACCAAAACACCCTCAAATTCACCAAAAATTACCACACTAACACACAATACTTTCAGTCATTCACATCAAATTAACCATAAAAAAAAAACTAAAAAAAGGAAATAAAAAAATGCGGAAAATAATTAAATTAAATTAAATACCTCAGCTTCAAGTTTAGCAATGTAAGCAATAAGAGCAGCTTTATCTCTACGACGAATAGAGTCTTCATTGAAACCGGCGTCACGGAGACGTTTCCAGATCCCATCATCGGAGAAAGGAGTTCGGCCGTTAGTTGACGGCGTAGAAGAAACGTCTAGAATCCTTGACCCTGGAGTAATTGTTATCGGACGCAAATTTACCGTCGCTTGTGGAGTCGCCGGAATTCCGGGACTCGCCATTGAAGAAAAAGCACGAAACCCTAGAAATTGAAAATTAAAAATGAAATTAAACAAAAGAAAAATTTAAAGAAAAGGAAAGAAAGAAAGATTCCTTCTAATGAACTTCTACTTTTTTTTGTGTTGTGTTTTTTTTTTTTATTGAGAATGATGATGGTTTTGTTGAAGATAATTGAAATGGTTTTGCTTTTTGTTTTTTTTTTTTTTGGACTGTTAGTGTGTGAGACAGCGAGAGGGGAGTGGTAGAAGACGGCGTCGTTTTGGGGTGTTGCGCTGCGTTTTAGGGAGTGGTTAGTGGGGGGATTTTTGATTTTTGATTTTTGATTTTTGAAATTTAATTAAAGGGGGGAAAGGGTAAAATTGGAAAGTGTTGACTTGGATTAACTGAGAGAGGATTTTGTGTCCAGGGTTTCTGAATTTAATTAAGTTTAATTGTGGAAGGTTTCTGCTCACTTATGGAAGTTTATCTGGAAATTCTTGTACCATTATTATTGTTATTTTCTTGTTTTTGTTTATTGGCTTTGTTGATTTGTGATTAGTAAAAGTTTATTAAACAATACATGTATCTGTTCGACATTGTTTTAAAATAATCGGGGCTAAATTCATATTTAAAAATTGAAAATAATTCAAAAATAACTAATAATTATTCAAAGTGTTGAATCACTGAGATATGGTAGATATAACCTTTATCATGTACTAAAGGGCTTCTATTGATAGAAAACCGCAATTTGTTTCTTCTTAGTTTTTGTTTATGTGCTTTCAAAGTTTCAATTTTGAGTCATCAATAATACTTTCTTTATTAGAGAACCAATCCCTTGAAGATAGGGATTATCCTACCTTTTTTCGAGAGGATAACTATTGTTTGTTTGTGTTTGTTATGTTCGTAGATTTATTGAGTCGTGGTGAATATGATTCATTGATAAGGGTTTATACGGGTGTGTAAAGGTTTTGGTTTTATCGGATACATGAAGATGAATTAGATGAAGATCGTCCTTACTACTACAACACATCGTTAGATTGTCTCTCTAGGAAAGTTATATATTACACCGATGTAAGCGGAAGATGTTCCACAGTACGTAGAAGATCTACTCGACTATAGTAGTTTTGATGAAGGAAAATTTTATTTGATTCAGTTTTATCATTTATTTGTTAGAATCGAATGCTTTTGTAGATGTCTTATCATTTAATATGGATTGTTTTTTACTTTTAAAAAAATTAGGAGTGCTAAATAGTACAGGTGTGTTTTGTAGATGTCATATGATTTAATATTGATTATTTTTACTTTTAAAAAAATTAGGAGTAATAAATAGTACGGATGTTCACAAGATGTTTGTCAAGATTTTTTTTTTTTTTTGATGCTAGGGAGCCACAAGGGCGGGGATGAGAATCGATCTTAGGATCCCATGGAACCGGGAGGGAAGTTTTTTTTTTTTTTTGTCAAAATGTTAATATACTTGTTATTTCCTAAATCCATGTCAAGCACTTATCCTCCCTATGACTACACCTTATAAAAAAAATATTCATTTGATTTGTAATGAGCTACAATACGGTTTCTAATCAATTAAGCATAATTTTTAGTCTCTAGGTATACCGTACAAGATTGAACCATATACATCCTCCTCTTAGTATCTAATTTGAGTCACTGTTGTCTTTGATAGTTGAATTTGAGTTGGTTTAAATCACCTAGGAAACAAAAGCTAGCGCTACTAGAAGACTGGTATTAGGAGAAAAAAGAAACAAAAGCCTTAAGAAATTGCAAATTCAAAGGTTAGCAAGATACTTCAATTAGAAGTGATCAATCTTAGCCCGACCCGAAAAAATGCGGGTTTTGGGCATCATATTTCCGGCCCGAATTCGGGTTATTCTCGGCCCAATTTTTACAACTTTCCCGCCAAATTCGCTCTAAAATTCCGGGCTTTGGACAAGCCGGACAGANTTGTTGTCTTTGATAGTTGAATTTGAGTTGGTTTAAATCACCTAGGAAACAAAAGCTAGCGCTACTAGAAGACTGGTATTAGGAGAAAAAGAAACAAAAGCCTTAAGAAATTGCAAATTCAAAGGTTAGCAAGATACTTCAATTAGAAGTGATCAATCTTAGCCCGACCCGAAAAAATGCAGGTTTTGGGCATCATATTTCCGGCCCGAATTCGGGTTAGTCTCGGCCCAATTTTTACAACTTTCCCGCCAAATTCGCTCTAAAATTCCGGGCTTTGGACAAGCCGGACAGAACCTAGGCCCAACCCGATTAACAGGCCTTCTTTAGTGTGACAAGCCCGACCCGACCCATGATCACCTCTAACTTCAATGTGTGAGACACTTCTCCAAAATCAATATTCATACTCCGTACAGAGCACCGGGTTTCATTATACTGGGTAGTTTGTTTTTAAAAAACAATGATATAACAATAATGCTAGCAATCAATATTAACTATGTTTAATGGAAGCAAATACATTGTGATTAAAATAAAATAGAAAAATTAAGTTATCTTTCCATCTATTATACTACATTATGGAGTACTACGTATGATTTTACCATATATATAAAGGAATAGACCGACGTGAGGTTTTCAAACATAATGCACAAAACAACCCAAAAAGTGGCAAGGTGCAACGACGACCACCTCTTGCGAGGTGCAACTTGTCCTCTGCAGCTTCATTTTTGCTATTTTTGTTTTGATTCTTCAAATACTAACTCCGGTCCAGCAAATGTGCAACATTATCCTTATTAGGAGGGTTTACAATAAGTGCAACTTTGCTAAATTTTCCATTTTGGGTAATAAAAAATGAAATTACAATTTTACCCTTACATTAAAAAATAACTACACACTTTAAAAAAAAAAACTACACAATTATAATCAACAACACTTAACAACTATAAGTATCATTAATTACAATGATTAAACTAATCACCCTTCAACCCACCACCCATCAAACCACCGACCATCAACCACTAGCGAGCACCACTCGTCGCCTTTCGCCCACTACGACACCACAACCACCCTTTCGAAACCCCAGAAACCACAACCACCCTTTCGCCCACCACCACAACCACCCTAAATCGAAACCCATAACCACAACTATCCAGAGCCCACCACCACAACACCATAATCACCTTAAATCGAAACCCTCAACCAGTCGAAAACCCCAAACCCATTACCAAAACCCAAAAACATAAACCTTAAACCTAAATTAATTTCAAAACCCCCAAATGATTTTTGATTTTCGAAATTAAACCCGCCAAATTTAAACCCAAATGGTGGATGGTGGCAGAAGAGGTGGAGTGAGGCTTGGCTGAGCGAGCGTCGATGCAACCTAAGGCTAACTTGGGGGAAGCTCATTTGGTTCAATGACGTCACAACACGAAGGGGTCTGTCGCTGGCAGAGATGGAACAACCATGGCGGTTGTTTATTATTTTAGGTCTCCCTAATTGTTTGTTATTAGCTTACCCTCCCCCTCTTTCTAATTATCATTATCCAAAATTGCTTAGGAGAATGCGCCAACAAAATTGTTGTGTATTTGCTGGGCTGGAAGTAGTACCATGCTTTCTTAAACTAAAACACCATATCCATATAACTTTAAGCAAACAAACATGGATAAATCCACCCAATACTCTAAATAATTCAAGAAAAAGATCCTTCTAAACTTCTTACATAAACATGAGATGATCTAAAAACATGGGTCATCCACTCCATAAGTACATTACGTTTTCATAATGAATAAGACTATGAATTCTCAAATGCTCCCTATATTTGAGGTTTGGAATTTCCTTTTGAGATCAAGCTAAAAAGAAACTTTTATTTGGACTTGGGTAAACTTAAGATTTCTAATTTTTACCATTGATAACATTTATAGAATCATCAACAGAATTACATAGCTCAATGATTTTCACAAGAGCTTAAGTTACCAACACAAAGAGGTGCAATAAGGCATAGTGTTGGACAATCTTCAATATTTAGATATTTACATACTGAACGCAGAGCTCCTCCCTTGATTATAATCATTAATCCAACCTTCAATCAATCTTATCTCAGATGTCCTCTGCTGTATCAGCCATTCAGGATCATTAGCAGTTGAAGCTCGCAAATCTAGGTGATGTGCTCCTGTCATACGATTATTGCAAAAGAAATACTACTTATCAGTTATCCAGCAACCAGCATCACATCAACAAGTCACGAATGACAAAAATCTAAGAAATTCTAAAAAAACATGCGACGGATGTCTAAAGAAGAGCAAAAATAACAACAACAAAACAGTTTGATTGTTTGAACCAGGAATGATCCTGCTTACCTTCTTCAGTATTTAGAGCAACTAAGGTTTCTGAGACATTCTGCAGAACACTGTTGGCGAGTTGAGAAGAATGAGCATCAGGTTGTAAGATGTTGAAAAAATATTTATGTTCAAATAACAGCTTACCTGCCACCACTCCAGGGATCCAATAATCCATTTGCAAAAACTATGTTACTCCCACTCTTTTTCCAGGCAGTCTTAAAATCCTTCACAGCATAAATAACAGGAATCTCACAAAATTTCAGTGCAAAATTTAAATTATAATGCATTTTGCCATTTATAAACGAAGTATAATTTCAACTTAGCAAAACTACAATAAAGACAATAAACAATATTCATATTAGACTGAATCTGCTGGATCGGCATTTCCATTTTACTTGATACCTTGAAGAAGTTTTTAAAGCAATAGCATGGGAAAGTTTTGTTATACATTACGATTGCTGTAGTTTGTGACTCACCAAACACAAATCCAGATTTTCGTGCATGTGATTTGGTGCTAAGTATACATTAAGAGAAAAGAAGCACACAGCCACACAGTAGGGCAAAATGAAGTGAAGACAAGGCATTACCGCATTACTATGGTAACTAACTAACTGAAACAATCTAATTAAATTTTTTATCAAACATTCAGTAGCATGGCTTATATAAAACACCGACAATAACACCATGAACAAAGCAATTGTGAAAAAATTCTGCTCAACTTGGACAATAACTTATTCACCTTACAATCTAGTCTTTTAAGAAAGGGACATAGCTTAACAATTAACATTCCGTTTCATGCCAAATTGAGTAAGGTTCAAATGATATCATATGTACAAGCTTAGATTCCAGAAGACTGAAGCCCCACGAGAAATTAGTCCAGCATTTATATTGTATATATACAACAACTTAATAAAAGGGTTTGAAATACTCCATAGTAAACTGTACAAAAACAATAAGAATTGGGAGGAAAGCACACACGACAAAAGTAAGCAAGAGAACCATACTCCACATATTTGACAGTCATGATGAGATAGAAAAATCTTACATGTCCACCAAATTCAGTGGCTATCCACTTGCCTCGTGGCTTTACTCCGTACGATCTCAAGCAGCGCTCTTCCTCATATGTGTAATTAAAAGTAAATACTGGAAACATGCTTTTGTCAGGGTCACTAGACATTGGCATCACCATCTCAGTACATGCCTACATGGGAGGAAGCACATTGATCATTGATAAGTATCTCTTCACTATATGAACTTCTATACAAATTATTCAAAGCCTTAGTCTCATAATTGGGGTGGCTACATGAACCAAAATGCTATAAGAAATGAACTTCATCACATCTTATGACATGAACCAAAATGAACTTCTATACAAAGATAATAAAATGGTATAAGAAATTTCAGCACCTGATATTGCCAACCACTCATTCCATGAGGATCATCATCCAATTTGAAGCAGTCGACAGACCCACTGTAGTTATAATAAACACTTACTCCGTTAAATATGCGATCTAGAACACTACCGTCAGCAGCATTGTCTATCCTTTTGCAAACCTACAGTGCAAAAATCAAGGATTGATTACAGGATTTACAGCAGCAACTAATATAAGTTTGAGCGTAATCATGATAACTTTTCTGATTATTTAAGCTCCACAGGTCAAATAGTTTGAATGAGAGAAGACACTCGAATCACAAGGCACAAGCAATGAGCACTCAATACTGGGTAGATTGATTGCTCGAGTAGTCAAATTTCTTGACTGACTAATTACAGCACTGCATACATTTGAACCTTTTAACAAGCATTTGTGGAATCGATATAGGACTATAGGAGCTACAAATGAAAGAACTTGGGTTTAAAGCTAGTCAAATCAGGATAAATTATAAGTAGTTCACTAGCACAAAGCACAATCATACCACAAATACGAATATAATCATATGAATAGAATAGTTGTTAGTAGTTAATACCTAATTCCCTTTTACTCTGAAAAAAATTATGAAAAACCATTTGCCCTGGTGAGAAAAATCAATTATTATAGATTTATAGCAGCATTTCATGCATGCATATTATTGGCCAGACAAGGACAGAGAGAACTCATTAAATTGCTAACGTTAATAATCAACATCAGTATGAAAAGGCACATATAGAAGAATAGTAACAAGATTCCGTCATAACTGCTCAATACTATAAATATCAGCAGTAACCACAGATACATTAACATCTCAGAGATACAGCTCCCAGAACGTCATTAATTATTTGTCACATAATGACTTAATCATAGATTTACAAAGGGCAAATCAGGTACACGGGCAATTAAATGTACAGAATGCATATAAGAAGCTTATAACTAGAAGGCTTAAAAAATAGATAGTGTGGAACAAATTCGAGAGAGAAGATTTAGCTGGCTAACCTCTCTGATTGGATGTCCAGGCAAAGGCATCAAGAAGTTTGAAGGATACGGATAGTTTACCATTGCTAAATAAGAATAAGCTGATGATAACCAGTCCGAAATATCTTGAGAACTCTTTAATTCCCTGTTGCAAATTTCAAACATCAAATGGTAGGCAAAGAACTAAAAATTACTCTAAGAAAATGATTAAAGACATTCATGAAAGTTGTATTACCCGCAAATATGGAATGTTTTGGAAAGCTGTGCCAAGCCATCTGCATTCTCACCCAAAGCTTGCAATGCACCCCATGACTCCTTTATAGTATTGAAACAACTGGTACTTTCACGCTGTTAAGAAACTTCATTGTATTTAACAGTTGCTCACGTTTTAATTATAACTATATACATCAAGTAAGGAAAGGGATACAAACTCTAAAATCGTTGGAGACTATGTCATAAAATGTCTCAGGTGGTACAATATCTTCAAATTGAAGTATTGGGGCCGAAGAAGCAACTGCACCGACTGTGAGGTGCGGATACTTGAGTCTCATCCATGCAGCTAACACTGTTCCAATCATTTATGTAAGTATTGCAATGAAAGAATGACTCATTGTACGCCTTAGAAATTTAAGAGACATGCAACAACTAACGTAATGGAAATGCATACAAGAAAAAAAGAGAAAGGGATCAGCATCATACTTCCACCATAAGATCCACCAAATAAAACAACAGGACAACCCTCAGCAGATAGATTTTGCTTTAATTCCCTGAGCAGCACAGCATAGTCAGCGATAGCTTGTTCAGCTGTAAGATGTGCTAAGGTAGTGGAATTTTTATATGCTTCCTCTTTGCTTCCATAAGGCATTGATTCGCCATAATAACGATGCTGCCAAAATAAACAATGATCAAACATTGTTCAAATCGGTCATCAAACATTTGTATGCCTTCTTAGGCTACATTATCAAGAGGGGGTGCTTGAAAAAACTAGCTATAAGTCAAGATTACTCCTGAGAACAACTAACCACTAATTAAAGCCAAAATTCCTTTGCAAAGTTTAGAATAATGACTAGCAATAAAAGTTGATAACTAAGCAAAAAGAGTTTACTTGCATATTGTTGAAATTGGCTATGAATTCAAAAACACTACTCCATACTTCGGCCTTTTTCTTATTTACTTCGGCCTTTCACTCCTAGTGAATTTATACATAGTTCAATTCATTTCAGTTCAATCCAAAAACATAGAACCTTACATAAATGAAACGAATATAAATCTCAACTGTATATAGCTTTTCTTATGTAAAAATTATAAATTAATGTACACGGGCAAATCATATCTTACCGTCAATAACGAGGATATTACTATATTAGGGTATGTCCTCTTCATGTGAACTTTTTCCAAATAAGAATCTAATCCATTCCAATAAGTTTCAATCCACTCTAAAATTTTCCGTCTTAAAACCCCAAGAGAAAGACACTCTTAAAGTATACAACAATAATATTTTAACACCAAAAAATTGACACATAAAAGTTAAATCCAAAGTTCAAGTGGTTCAATTAAAAAGTAACCTCAATGTAACATTAAGGTGATCATCTAATTATCTATCATAATCCACTAATACTACATCCAAATTATCCAAAGCTTTGATTGCACTACAAATACGAAAGTTTATTCATCTTGTCAATCAATATACTTGATACCTACAATTAAAATAACAAATCATACACAACAACCAAAATACTAAAACCTTATTATTCATTTTATCAATAAAAAATAAAAATAACATACATATTAAGTAGCTAATCAAAATAAGTAAAAAAAAAAAAAAAAAAAAAAAAAAAAAAAAAAAAAAAAAAAAAAAAAAAAAAAAAAAAAAAAAAAAAAANCTTCAGGGAAAAGAAGCAAAGCGCCAAAACGAGGAGCAAGTTCCCAAAGAAACCCAGAATTAGTAGCAAACCATTCAATATCACCTTCATTTCCACAATACATGAATATAGGCCCATTACGCTGCGGCCCAACCCAATTTTTTAAATTAATAAGATATCTTTGCGAAAATGTTTTATAATCATGAAAGCTAAAGTGATCAAGTGTTTGATTGAAATATCGAGTTTCGAATTTGTACGAAGAAGATGATGATTTTGTGGGTTTTTGGGCGTATTTTCCGAGGAATGGAGGGGTGGTTGATTGAGTGAAGGAGAGGTAGTAAGAGCAGAGTATAAGGAGGAGGGGAAGTTTTGCCATTTTTTGAGTTTTGGGAATTGAGGAATTTGTTAAGTGGTGAAGGAGGTTTTAACTTTTAACTGTTTTATTGGGTATTTGAAGAAGACTTGAAGTAGTAGACAGAAATAAATTACTTTTTTGATCGAAGCGTTAAGTAACAACTTCCATACTTCTTGGTGGATTTTTAGTTGTTGATTGACGATTGACATGTGGATTATTCACCGGATCACCGGTACGAACTATGTGATTTGTTTTGGTCTTGTTTGAGAGTTAATTATTTGCCGCTAAAGGTTAATTAAGAAATCGGTTGTTTTAATTAGCTATTTGGATTTTGATTAGCTTATTTGACTAATTGATTATATAAGTTGTTTGTATGAAAAAAAATAGACTATATAGTTATTTTGACTAGTTATTTGCATTAGGTTATTTGACGAATTGATTGCATAAGTTGTTTGTGTAAAAAAAACAACACTACACTGTAGTTTCATTGATAATTGACGTTGGATTTTAGGTTGGACTGTTTTACATTGAAGATGTTTATTATTTACACATACACGTCTACATTTTTTTAAGGCTGTACATGATTACATCGTACATTTCCTTTGTTTAATTCAAGTTGTTAAATAGTTAATAATATTGATGATTAAGGGCCTATTTACTTCAACTGAAAACAGTTGGATTGAACTGAAAGTTTTTATAAATGATTAATGAATAGCAAAGTAAGAAAAGAACTGACCTGAATTGAGTTGAATTGAACTGAAATGAACGGAATTTAAGCTAAAGTAAACAGCCCTTTGCTATTGACCAGCTGAAAAAGCCAAAATCCAAACATTTCTATTATGTGGGCTTATGGGCCTATGGCTGACTTGTTGAACTAGGTTTTTTTTAAACCAACATTGGCATGTTGCACCTGTACTCAATGGGCTTCCATTCCTATTAGTCCAAAAACGTGAGATGTCCAGACTGAAAAAAGCAAGGCCCACCAAGTCTCACACTCCAGCTAATCATGAAGCTTACATAAACATAAAGGAAACCCACGCCAAAAAAAAAAAAAAGGTTGGAGAGTACATAACTACATGAGTACAAGTGTACAACCTTCCAAACATAAAGTAGCCAAAAATCAAAATGGCAAAAAAGTGACTATACTAAAATGATAAAAATTCCTATAATATGACCATGTTAGGTTGTGGAGTTTGAATATTGATTGATCTCTAATGTATCATTGCCTTAATGCATGAACATTGAACAATGGCCCATGATGCTTACGCATAAAGGGTTTACTCATGAGTCATGACTCATGACTTCACCAGCTCATGCATTGACGCATTGTTATTCAATACTTCAATTGATACTTTAATTTTTTTTTTGTTGGCGATTATTGAATGATTCATTATTGAGTTTATTGACCTCTCAAAACCAATTTTATCAAATCGCATAGGTAGGATTTAATTTTAAAATCAAAATTTTATACGCTTCTTATTGATAAAAGTATATAACGTGAGGGGTAAAATTGAAATCCGCTACATGTCACTCTCTTATCATAACTGTCATAGCACTAAGTAAATATTATGTTTATTGTTTTTCGCAAAAAATGAGGCAACACAAGAATAATCAATATCTCAAACTCCACGTTGTAAGATTAAGAACAAATGCAACTTTAAATACATAAGTAACATTTGATTAATGTTCTCCTCGTAAATACACATGTAACAATTTCATAATTTTCTATTTTTTAATTGTCTTTATTATTCATCATGCAACAAACAAACAAGCAAGCAAATTAGTAAAATTAAATCCATTGTCATTTTTATCCATCTCATGTACATTTTATTAAAAACCCGAGCCATCATATGGGCCGTAAACTAGTTTAAGTTCAAATTGGTAAAAAATAGTTGAGTAAAACATGGCTTAAAGCCTTGTTCTTTTCAACTCATTTCCATTATAATTACTGCTTCATTTCAATCCACTTTAGGTCATTTCAATTCAGTTCGGTTTAGCTCTTTTCAGTACTGTTCAATTTTAATTCAGCTAAGTTCAGTTCGATTTCATTCTATTCAGCTACTTTTTAGTCCAATAGAACAGGGCCTAAATACTGAGTAAAATAGAAATTGAGTATCATATATACAACAATCATATTCTTTTGAACTTATTTGAGCTAATTAAACTGAATTGTGTAGTATTGAAATGAATATATAATGCGGAATGAGATTCACTAACTAAAATGAAATGAATTAATTAAATTCAAAAGAATAAGTTGGTCGTGCCTGTAATTAGAACTTGGGCATGTTATATATGCTCCCTCGATATTTTTTTAGTTACTATATTTGAGTTTTTGACACTATTCACAGTGTAACTAAAATATAATTTTTTATTATACCAAACTCGAAATATATATTTTATAAGTTGTAATTTAGGAGATGTGAAAAACTAAATGTAGCAAGTAAAAAAAACGAGGGAGTATATGAAACTATCAATAACGAAATATTTTTTTTGGTTCATAATTATTAGTGAATGGATATCAATATTATTCCTATATCATTACAAATCTATAGTTAAAAAACATTAATTCATACTTAAAAATTTCAGTTCAATTCACCTCAAATTAGTTCGGATCAGCAGAAGTTTACAGTGCGATAATTAATTAGTATGCAAGGAAACTAAAGAACAAATTAAGCTAAAAACAGCCAGCTGCGAGCTATGGTAGGCGCACTAAGCAGTCAGGCAGATGAGATTTTATAGGGGAAGCCTTCTCCTTGGGGCTCAAGTACTATCTCTAGCTAAAATGTTTATACGAGTATATAAATTCCCCTTCTCCTTGGGGCTCAAGTACTATCTGTAGCTAAAATGTTTATACTCCGTATATATATTGATGTCATATTGTCATACAATATTGTGTAATTGTGTATAATAGTTTAATTATTTCATAAAGAGTCATGACTCATGATAATGAGATTAAATTTAAAATTAGGTACTTTCTTCAGTCTTCCAAAACTTTACACTTTTAAGCCTTCGCCTTGGGGCTCAAGTACTTTCTCTAGCTAAACTTTTTTATATATAAATTTATGTCATAAAAGATGTGTATAATAGTTTACTTACTTCATATGGAGTCAACCAATAATTTGATAATGAGATCAAATTTAAAATATAGTACTCCGTAATTACTTTCTTCTGTCTTCCAAAACTTTACATGTCATTATTATATACTTCTGGTAATTTGGCTAGGGCGATGCCTCGGGTCGATCTTAAATACAAAATATGTTATTATTAAACAATATTATAAGTAGTAATTTATATTATTATCATTATGCAATATTTTGAGTCGTGTAAAATTGATAAAAACTTTTTTTTTCATGGTAGGCCTTTTGCAATAAAATAAACCTTTATTTTTTTGGACGAAAATAACAATTATCAGACATTTGGGATAAATGAATGTGTTAACAATAATATTATATTATACCTCTTAAAGATGTACATATTTATGCATTACTATTAGTTACATGTACTCATGAAACTATAACACTTTATTATCTTTTATTGTAAACAACTAATCAACAAAAGCAAAGTTCGTGATTGATGACTGTGTACTTAAATTTCATTTAAGAGCGAGGTCACAAGATAATTCGTAATGGATACATTAATTAGGGTATGTACATCCAATTAACATTAATTATACCATTCACTCAAATATGAAACGAAAGTAGTATATTATTAGATGCCGGCTTCCAAGAGCATGATAAGCATTGTGCTCCCTGGTCAAAATTACTTCGTTTTGCTCGCTCTCTATGTACTCCATATATATGAACGAAGCAAACTATCCCGGGATTATTGCAGTATTCAAAAGGCCATGACTAATGCAAAAACAGAAGTGCTAATTAATTAACATCCTAAATTATAGTTGAATTGAAAGTGATAGCTTAGCTTGCTTTTAATTAGCTAAGCAATGCAAAGCTATATGTTTGGAAAAAGCACAGAGTCACAAACATTTATTTAATAAAATAATTATTAAAATCCAAACCTATAACATCATTATATTTGCCGAAAGTGACATATTTTATAATTATCATCATTAAATTAATATATTAGTGGAAGTAACAAATAGTGGAGTGTGGTTCAAGTATTATTGTTGCTAGACTTTGGTTCTATTACATATATGCTTTTTGATCTTATATAGAATAATACTCAAATTAACCATCAACTGTATACAAAAATGTTGAATTGTAATTCTTTTCAATTACCCTAACGTCAACTTGTGCGCTGCTTTCTTTTTTGTTTTCCATTATGGATTTATGGTACTAGTAGTTGTTAACTTGTTACACGCAAAACTTTGGTTACATACTTACATTATAAAAGGTGTATAATTTATACTTTGAATATACGAACACGAAACAGAATTATATGTAAGAAGTATTTTGTAATATTATTTTCTAAGCTAGAATTCGATGTTCTATAAAATATTTAAGGGTTATTTTAAGATGTATCCTTCAGTTTTTTCTTTTTCTAAATTATATCCTAAATTTTTACAAATTTTCAACTATAACCTTAAATCCCTTAGTTTTCTAAGTTATACCCCCTTTATTGTTAAGGTTTGGTTAAAAATTCCATATTTATTGTTTTAATTTGTCTCCAAATTAGATTTGAAGTCAATGCATTTAAAGATATATCTTAGAAAGGGTACAACATAGAATTGTACATAAGTTTCAGGGTACAATTAAGAAATTTGAATAATAGTGGACATAGCTTAGAAAATGCAAAACTACATGGGTATAGCTTAGAATAACTCAATATTTAAATTTGAATCTTATGAATACGACACAGTACATACAACAGCACCAAAAACCGCTCCTTGAGTCCTTTATTTTGTAATTATTGTCATGTGAAGAGTAACAATTATACGAGACATTACACTATATGACCATGTATTCATGTTCTCTGTTTAATCTCTCATTTTGGGAAAATGATGATACATAAACCTTTGTAGTTAGCTATTGTCAATTTCAAAGGTATATATATGCGCCTGTGCGGCCTTTGGTTAAAATAAAATGAAGTGATGAACCATTGTCATAAAAAAGTTTAATCAACTTGTCATGTTGAATTGGGATGTATATCTAAACAAGATAGTTTTTCGATCGGTCTTCATGCTAAAATTTATAATTTTATGAAGAAAACAAATTACGATATTTTTGTTGAAGTTTCCATCAAGTTGCCTTCACTCATTAGTGAAATGGACAAATGACGAAAATAGTTACCTGTATCTTTTTTTTTTTTTTTTCTATAAGATGGTTGTTAATACTTCATAATAATACTTGTGTAGTTTTCCTCCACTTCCTCAAGGCAGCTCTATTATGTTTGGACACTACCCATATCTTGTAAGGTTATTCTCCTAGACGGCCAAAAGAAGTACCACTATTATTTCCACTTTGTAAGTTTCTTGCAAATTGCAAGCTATATGCATTTATAGTGATTTAGCCAAAAATGTTCATGGTACTTGGGTAGTTGAGTACGTGTAAATTTAGAACAATGGAGGGGAAGTTCATATTGGCATCTCCCAATGATAATTTTAATATGGCATTGAACAACTTTTCCCTAATGAAAATGTATATATATTACATGTAAAAGAGACCAAAACTAACATTACATACTTTCCATAAGTACTTGATTATTTGTAATTAATAACGAAGGGACGTTCATATAGACGTCTTCCTATTGATATGACATTCAACTTACGAGTATTACTATTTTTAATTTTGAAATAAAAGAAATTTCATTTAATTAAGAAATGAGTTACACGTGGTACAATAATCAAAATCAAAATCAAAATTAACAAACAAACTTGTACGGGATATCAAACATAGGTTTGGACATAATTAGTTCAGCACATGATTTAATTTAATTATGATTTTAACCAAATTTTGAAAATTGATCTAATGATGTGATCACCAGACTAATTTAATTGAAAAAAAGTTCATTGTTTCAAATAAAGGAGAAAAATAAAAGATATGGAGGAAAGCTTAAGTTTATTACGGAGTACATTTTGAAGGTAGGGTTTTAAATTATAAAAGTGCTTGCGTCTTACCTCTTCATTCATTGCCCCAAATTTCCACGCTTCTTCACGTATCATTGTAAAGCGCCAACATATTTGGGCAATTTCATGGTAGCTTTTCAAAAAAAAAAAAACTAAGGTCACGTTCTCCTCGTCTTATTTTTACTTATTTTCAGCAAAAATAAGTTCAGTTTAGCAAAAATAAGTTCAGATCAGCAAAAATAAGTTCAGTTCAGTAAAAATAAGTTCAGTTCAGCAAAAATCAGTTTCAATCCTTAATAAATTGTGAATGATTTCAGCAAAAATAAGTTCAGATAAGTAAAAATAAGTTCAGTTCAGCAAAAATAAGTTCAATTCAGCAAAAATAAGTTCAGATCAGCAAAAATAAGACGAGGAGAACGTGGCCTAATTATAGACAACAAAACCATAGTGGATACAAATTTGATATTCAATAGATCCCATATAAATTCCCTTTATTAATTAAATAATTATCTTTATGCTCCAAATAATCCATTATAAGTTGTGTGGCTTGTGGTCTATTTTCCAATCGCTTGACTCATTTTCCACCAAAATTGTATTGGTCTAGATTAGAGCATGTTTAGGTTAATTTTGCTAATCAGCTTACTTAATATAATTAGTAATTTAGCACCAAAAAAAAAAATATATTTAGTTATTGACTTGAAGTTACTTGGTTGGATACATTACACTTTAATAAAAGAATGAATATTGTACGTATACACCCGATCTACGATAAAACTATTGTACAATAGCTAATTTAAATCAAATTTTTGGTAACTTTAAAATTATTGAAATTTAATTAAATATTTTGAATAAATAACTTTTATATATGACATAATAAGGTATATTGTTCACTGAAATTAAGTTTTTTAGCATTAAAATTGACATAATATTACCAAATAAAACCGTCTTATATAAGTTTTTGTGCTTGAGTTGATTTTAAGGCAACTAAAGCTAAAAAAAGTGTAACTTAACCTCAATAAATTACAACTTGATCTGGTCTTATGATGACTAGAACGCAAAAATGTGTGACATTAAACCCGTTGTACAATTTTTACTATACATCGGGTGTAAATAAAACTTTGTCTTAATAATTATTTGTGTGTTCAATTAGTATGCTTCCGTAACATCTTAACTTTTATTTTATTTCAAATCATTATCTCTCTTTCTTTACACAAATATTGTTAGATTTTGAATCCCTAAAGTAGCGTAAATATATTTAACCAACAATGAAATTAAATTTAGATACATAATTAATCAATTACAAAAATTTAAAATGTGAAAAATTGAGATGTTATTCATCATCCAAAAAATCCTTATTATCATCCCTATTTGACCCATATTTTCCTTTTTGCCCTTATCTCACAAACACTACCAAGTACCAACCACCACCGTGCCACCACTCCATCACCTAACCACCACTCGATCACCACTAACAAAACCCACAAAAAAGGTGACACTTGTGCCTGGATTAGGCGCAGGTGTCATCAACTCTATGCCTGATCCAGGCGAAGGAGTCACCTTTATCTATTTATTTATTAAAAATGACAAATGCGCTTGAATTAGACACATGGTTCATGAAACATGCGTTTGATTTAGAAGCAGGTGTCATGAATCTTGCGCCTAATCTATAACCGAGTCACCTTTATTTTTTTAAAATGACACCTGCACCTGGAATAGGCTTAGGGTTCATGAAACATGCATTTGGATCAGGCGCAAACCTCATGAACCCTGCGCCTAATCTAGATGCAGGTGCCATTTAACAAAAAATAAAGTATAAGGGTGGTGGTGGTAGTGAGTTGTGGTGGGCGAGTGACGATTAGGTGGTGCAGTAAGTGGAGGTAGGTTGCTTGGGTGGGGGTGGTGGCACGGCGATAGTAGAGGTGGAATTGGTATTTGTGATAAAAGGGTGAAATAGGAAGTTCAAGTATGAAATTGGACGATACTTAGAATTTTTTGGACGATGAATGGCACGTTCATGCCTAGTAGAGTAGTAGCTAGGCATGAAGGCATAAGGGCCATGCATGCCTTGATACACGTGTGTAGATTCCAGCTCATGCCTAAGTGGCTTGGTTTATTACTATTATTTTATTTATTTATTTATTGTTTACAAAATTGATGGAAATATGGAATGATGGAGGAGTTTTAGATTAGGCCTTACTACAAGGTGTGCATCCACTTCAGATTGTCCAACACAAGTATTTGAAAGGAGAAGGATAAGAAATCCTCCTAATTATGATTTTCAGATTACATTCTTGAAATTCCACCAAACCCACATGCCTTGATCAATTAGGCGGTATACAATTTAGAGTACATCCTAACATACGTACTCCGTATTATTTACAGAAAATGCATAATAGTCTATAGAATATTGTAAATGGTTCAATATTACTCTGTATATAGGATATCGAAATGCCATTAAAATTAAACGTGGATAATTGTAGGGTAAATGACTCAATATGAATTTAGTAATGCAAGACCAAAAATTGGTGGGATGGTGTGTTTAACTTACTCCCTTAATTGGACCCCAAGTAAAAGTGTGTGTGGATTATCAACTAACACCAAGAAAGTGAGTAGTGAGTAGTGAGTAGTGAGTAGTGAGTAGTGAGTAGTGAGTAGTGAGTAGCGACTAGTGAGTGGTATTTGATGATTGTTGCTTGCTAAAAGAGTAAAAGTGCTAACGTAATATAATATGGTTAGCATGTTAGATTGTTAAAAGCATTGAATATACATTATTTTACGTCTACATACATATATAAGGCTTTGTTATGAGAATTTCATTTTTTTTTTTTATAAATTAATTATTACTGTTATGGAAGGAGTGAGTGTATATAGTAGCGGAAGCAAAGATTTATAGATCGAGAAATCAATATGATAAAGGTAAAATGCAAGACAAATAGTAATATGGAACACACAATATTTAATGTGGTAAAAATTACAAAAAACCCACGAGCGACGAGCACGTGAAATTCATTATATGAAAATATAGGAGAGTACATACAATATCCCTTGAATGAGTATAATACAAGAATCCTCTCAATATATAAACTATGATCACATAGGAGTATTACAAGAAAAAGATAATGGATATATAATTTGGATTGTGTGTATGGTTGAACACTGGAAGGTTACGGTTGGATTAGTTCTTGTATGCTTGTGCCAGTGTATTCTCCCAAATGATGAAGTATAGAGGTGGAAGAAGTGTGTGAAAGATCTTCACATATTCATACACGTTTGATTCTCCATACAAAATCTGAATATTCATAACCATTCACCAATTTTAAAATTATTCTACAATACTCCGTCAATTTTTCAATGTATTAGAATTTTCTAAAAATCTCGAGACATAATATATTAGGCTTAAAAAATTAAGGCCATCAAACCGAACAATTACTTTAATTTACTATCGCTATTTCAAATTGCTTGCAAAAACGATTGTACTATATCTCTCTATATTATTACTCCAAATCATTGCAAATAATTTAAACAGAGGTAGTAATTGTAGAATAATTAAAGAATTGGCCAACACAATGCTCATCACTCATCAAAAGAGTCCCACGAACAGCTAACAAACTTGAAAGGGTTTCACCGACAATTGAACACTCAAATATTATGAGATTTATGATTATATCATCGTCAATATAATTGTACCCTCAAATTAAATTCTGATCTTTTGCCTACCTTTTGTTTTTTTGACGTCAATTGAGCACGCTTATGTATTGGATTTTAATTTTCTTGCTTTTCTTTTCAAGGAAGTGAATTGGTATCCAACTTCTTCACAACTCACAAGTCAAGCCACTGCTGGTTCGTTTGTTTCATTCATCTTGTCTTTTAAAAGTGTATAAATTAGATCATTATCTATACATAAGAGTAACTTATCTATATAAAAGAGTATTTTAACTAGGTAAAGTTAATTTATCTATGAAAAATTGCTTCATTTTAATTAGAATCAGTCATCTATAAAAGTAAATAATCTAAGCATTTTATATAATATAATTAACAATAATCCTTGTAATAAGAATATCTCATCTATATAAAATGTATTTCATTGCGCTAATAAGAATCGATTACTTAGCTTTAACCACTGTTGTATCAATATTATCCTTCTTTGTAATTGATGTAGTAATTTCATTTTTGATCTATATATAAAGTTAACTCATCTACACAAAAGAATAAACTACCTATGTATGACAGTATGAGGTAACTGATCTATATTAGAAACAAACAACTCATCTATATATAAGACCAATCCATTTAAATCAAATAGCGAGTAACTCATATATCTATACAGTTAATATAAATCTGAATACGTAGCATCGTCATTTTATTCCTTTCAACTAAACTTAATGATCTATGTCCAAAGTATATACATTGAAATAGCAAAAGCTACATGTGTAGTACGTACAATCACAAATATAATACAAATGAAAACAATTGATATATGTGTACACTTCCAAGAGCCAGTGCACATACTATTAGTCAAAATTTATTAAAAAATGACCACAATTGGTATATGTGTACACTAAACATATGTGTAGAGCATTTTCTAGGAAATATCCTTTTCATGTGTTTGATTGATAGAAGTTGCTTTGATGAATTTATGGCATTGGTACGGTGGAACTTTTCAATATCAATGCTATGTGAACTTGTGAGAAGTTTACGAGTATTTCGTAAGCAATTCCCCATTCGTGAAAACTCACACTGACACACTCCCTTTTTATTTTGAGGTCCACCAAACAAATGTCTTCCATAGCCTCTTAGAGGAGGAGTTATTTCATAACCTTTCCAATTAATTGTTGCTTAAGGTAAAGTGGATTCGTTGTCAATACTTCAATGCACTGAATATATATATAATCAATAGCCTTATTAATTAAAAAAGCTGGATTACTCAATAATAATAAGATCAACCGACCACAATAACTTTATGTAAAACTAATATAACTAAAAATATAACAATTTAATATACAATATTATTTAAAATGCAGGTTCAAATTAGACGATTCAATGTAATTAACAATGTGTTGGCCAAATATTTATATTTAATTTCATCCGAGATATAAAGGTCTAAAATAAGTGCAACTAACATAGATCAAATTGAAGAGCATTCCTTGGTTCAATTCTATAAACAAAGCATCATATCAATTACTTTAATTTCAATCAAATTATAATTAAACACAACCCTTAGATTGAACAATATTTATTTTTGTTTTGTTTCATTTTCATTTGTTTTTAATTAACGACTCGATTTCAATTTTCAAAATCAACATGATATTGATATAGTAAGAGATATGATGAGAACATGAGAAACCACTTAATAAGTTGCTAGGTGACCTTTTATGAGATTGGATGATAAAAGAAGGAATGATGTAATTCAATTTCAAATTATAGATGATGTGGTAGGCTATTATTGGCTTCCTTGCAATTTGTATTGGCAGGGGCGGATCCAGGAATTTCAAATAGGTGTAGCATTCCAAAATTTTCAATGTTCGAATCAATCTGTTCGGTTTAACAACTAAAAAATCTGATTCATCAATTCAGTTCTGTGCGTTTCTCTTTTGAGAAAAAACTTGAAATATCTTTTCTATATTTTCTTTTCATGATTCTGAAAATTATGATATGCAATTAATTTAGATTAGTTCATTATTCTTGATTTGTTGTCTTATTGAATGTAATTAGTGAAGTTTAAGTGTCAATACAAATTAAAACATCACAAATCAAATTAAACAAATTTAAACATGACTAAATCAGATTAATTAACAAAATCAGATTAACAAAATCAGATTTAACATGACTAAACACTAAATCAGATTAATTAACAACCAAATCAATCATCGTTAAGAACTTCCTAGTGATACAAGTAAAGTTCTGGAATAATTTCATACAAACAAACATAATAACCTAATAAAACCTGCAAATTTAATTTCTTATAATCACAAAAACAATAACTTAAAATTCAAAACTACATTACTACAAACAACATTAATAAAGTTCTAAACTTTTCTCAAGTTCTCGAGTTCTAAAAAATCAAAATCACCCACGAATATCATTAAATCAAAAATCACAAAAACTCAAACAAAAATCAAAACTTTAAATTAAAAAAACACCAAATATCATTAACCCACAACATAAAACCAATTAAATAACAAATCAAAACAAAAAAAAGATGAAACCTTTGGATCTTGATTCTTGAGTCGAAGAGGCGGAAGAGCGAAGCCCACTGCCCACTACCCACGTTGCGGCACTGCCAGCCTGCCACGCACAATCGAAGGCTCGAAGCACAGGAACTGCCGCTGCCGGAAGAGTCGAAGCCCACGCTGCCACGCACCGACGCACGCACATGAACTGCCGGAACTCGAAAGAGTCGAAGCCCACGCACCGACGCACGGAGGCTGAAGAAGATTCGAAGGAGTGAAGCCGAAGGACGAAGAAATTGGTGATGATTTGGGAAGAAAACCGAAGGACGAAGATTCGATATTTTTAAAACTAGTACTAAAACGGCGATTGAGATTTGAGAGAATGAGAGAAGAGAGAGAAAGTTAGGGTTTGGTTTGCTGATTTGGGGCTCTTAGCCCACACACGCGTTTTTTTTTTTTTTAATTAAAGCTGTTTTTTTTTTAAAAGGGGGGTAGCACGTGCATGGGGTGCTACTATGCTACCTCCGCCCCTGTGTATTGGTGTTTAGTAGGCAGCACCCCATGGGAGAAATGAAAATGAATGATGTATGATGTTTTTGAATAGATGCATAAGATTGTACAAGGTTCATTTTGGTGTGATATGAGGTCCGGACCGAATCACAGCGCAAAATTGTAGTCTAGATATTTTCTAGATCAGATTGAACCATATTTTTAATCAAACCCAGTCCAACTAGGCTGCAATTTTTAAAACGGATTGGTCTGGTGCAGTCTGTTGTTAAACGATAATTTCTGAAAGCTTTTACAAAGCATAATTAAAACTGCAAATCATAATTATTTATAATTAAAGATGGGATTTTTCTAAAAAGATTATAATGAATATGTTTTTTAAAGGTAAAAAATCTCAAATGAAATGAAAATTTTGTGATTAACATATCAATGTTCAAAGTTAAAATTGACCTTTGACTATAGTGAATTATACAGCTTACTCCTATTAAAATCCTAATGCTTAACTCAAACCAATGAGATTGGTCATAAATAACATAAAATTATATATTTTTTAAATAAATCATATTTTATTTTAATGCGATTTACGATCTGGTCAAGTGTGAAACTTTTGATAAACCAATCCAAACCCGAAAAAATTACGGTATAGCTTAAAAAAACCAGATCGCAAAATCTGAATCGCAAACCAGACCAGATCGCGAAATTGTGGTTTGGTGCGGTCCACACCATACTCTGTACAACCTTAGTGACACACAAGTTAACGTACATAAAGAACCATAAATAAGTTAGTAAAGACTGTTTATTTCAGCTGAAAACAACTGAACTGAACTGATTGGAGTTGAACTAAACTGAACTGAAAGTTTTTATTATGGTTTTAAAGCAAGAGCTGAGCTGATTTGAACTGAAAGTTTTTATTATGGTTTTTAATGAAGAACTGACCTAACCTGAACTGAAAGTTTTTATTATAGTTTTAAAAGATGAGTTGACCTGAACTGAAAATTTTTATTATTTTTTTAAAAAAAGAGTTGAACTGATCTGATCTGAACTGAATTGATTTAAGCTAAAATAAACAGGCCTTAATAAAAAAATTACTAAAGTGTTGTTTGGTTAATAGTAATTTCCCTTAGAAATACAATTTCCTAGGAAATGAGTAAATGAGGTTATCTTTGGTTGAACAAAAATTAAAAGAACATAGGAAATGAAAATTCCAACAAACCATGGGAATTTAATCACCAACTCCCCCTTAGTGACTTTAATTTCCAAGGAAATAGAATTTCCTATAATGTTAATCAAATGAATTTGCTCAATTTCTTGGAATTTAGTTTGAGAAATTTTTCTTATGAAATATGGATTCCCATAGGAAGTTATTTCCCATGGTGAACCAAACAAGAGCTAAATTAGTGACAGTCAAATTCTGACACTCAAATTTTATTAATTTAGTATTGGGTAGGGTAGCTATCCAAAAAAATAAACAAATGTAGCACATTAGTTGAAGGGGGAAAAATTATCATGAGTGTTATACATTATGAAAGTTGTAGACTTGTAGCTAGTCTCCGCTTTTAACAATATTAAACACGGGTCTTGAATTCCCCATCCCACCAATCATATATATATATATACCCCTAAACATAACACCTTAGAGCTATAATTGAACTCCTAAAAATCATTCCAATATTTCCAAAACTCTCATACATACATTACAAAACCAAACCCAAAAGAAAATACACCCTCTACTAAAACAAATCAACTCAACCATACACTAAACCATCAAATTAAACATCTTTTATCATCATCATGTATTCATTTCAATCCCAAATGCCAACAGCAACCTCTTTATTCTCAGCCTATGCATCCCTGTCAGCCTTAATCATGCTCCTACGTTCCATCTTCCATGAACTCATTCCGAACCCGATTCGGTCCTATATCCTTTCCCTCCTCCAGCACCTCTTCCATCGCCGCTCCAACCACCTAACCCTTGTCATTGAAGAGGTTAACTCCACCGGCATTGGCCGAAACGAACTCTACGACGCTTCTGAGCTCTACCTCTCTACTAAACTCACCAACCCCTCTACTGATCGTCTCAAGATCAGCAAATCCCCTAAGGATAAGTCACTAACTATTCGTTTTGAAAAAGGTGAACAAATTGACGACTTTTACGAAAACATCCGACTTTATTGGCGCTTTCTTTGCATGGAACCTGAAAAGCGTCGATCTTCTTCGACGGATTCTAACGATGGTAACTGTTTACCATCTTCTGTAGTCCCTGAAACTCGGTTTTTCGAGCTGTCTTTCGACAAAAACTTTAAGGAAAAAATCATTAAGTCATACTTACCTCACATTTTATCCAAGTCAAAAGCCATGAAAGACAAAGAACGTACCCTAAAATTATGTACACTTGCAAGTAGGTTTAGTGGCGGCAATATATACTGGGATACCATAAACCTACAACACCCTTCGACTTTCGACACAATCGCAATCGATCCAATTATAAAATCTAAGATCATAAACGATTTAGATCGTTTCGTACGACGAAAAGAGTTTTATAAGCGAGTAGGGCGTGCATGGAAGAGAGGTTACTTATTATATGGACCGCCTGGAACAGGAAAATCGAGTTTAATAGCAGCAATGGCAAATTATTTGAGGTTTGATATTTATGATTTGCAGTTAGGAAATTTGATTAAGGATTCTGATTTAAGGAGATTGTTGCTTGCTACTGCTAATCGTTCAATTTTGGTTATTGAAGATATTGATTGTACAATCGACATTAAAAACCGATGCAATAATCAGGCTGCTAATGCTAATAGTAGTGTTAATGATCAAAATGGACAAGTTCAAGTTTCTTATAAGCCTCCTGAAGTTCAGGTTAGTGCTCTAATTTTATTTAATTATGTCGTCTTTTATTTTTTATTTTTTTTCCTACTAATTTTTATAATTCGACCTACTGTACAATTTTACATGATGTATGTGGAGCTAGCTAGTTTGAGTTATTTTCTAGCTACGCAGTAGTTAGGAAAACTTTTAAGTTAAAAATTGGAACTTTTGATGGTAAAATTATTATAAACAGTAAGTTTTCCATTTTAAAAGATGTGATTTTAGGGTGAAAAGTTACAAATCCTAGGTTAAAAATTGCAGACATGTTTAACTTGTATATTAAATTGCAAAATAGAATATAAAAAATTACACATCCACCTATATACCGGAGACAACGGAGTACTACGTATATACCATAAACCTACGGAGTAAAATAATAACCTCTTTTCATTTACTTCTGTAAAGTAAAGTATGGAGTACTATGTGTCTATATTGCTTCATTTAATCAACTTTAAGTTTCTACAATTTTCACATATACTCCGTAAACTTTTTTCTTAAAATAATGCTTACATTAAAGAGCTCAAAGACACTTGACTTGTACCACGTACACCGGTATACATATCAAATTTAAGAGTGTATTTTACGGAGTATTTAACATATGAAACTTAACTTGATAGGCTGATGGAACTGAACTTGTCACAGGTGTGACAGTTTTAACCTTGAACACTATGAGACACTAGGAAACAAGTGAACTTTATTAGACTTGATTTCTACTTGAGTTATGTTTTTTCAAATTTATTTTCATCTCTGTTTAGTTAATTTTAATAAATTTCAATGATTCTTAAGTCAACATATTATAATCATTTCGTACACTTCACTTCATTTTAGTAAATTCAACTCTAAATAACAAAGTCTTAGTTTATAAGTTTATATCAACATCAATAGCTAATTAATTAATTGGTAGGACCATTAATATATATTAGTTATTAAATGTCTATTGTGGTAATCACAAAGATTATCCACTCATGCTTAATAATCAATTCATCAATATATGTAGTTGTCGTGCTAAGACTATACGTACCGTTAATGTAATTAGGTAATGATGTTAAAGAAAAGGCTTCCATTTGTCAATCACTCACACCACCTTTCAGTTTTTTTTTTTTTTTTTTTTTTTTTTTTTTTTTTTTTTTTNNTTTTTTTTTTTTTTTTTCATTTCATGAGTAATTTACATAGAAAAAAGCTTAAAAAGTAATATTACTTGTATTGAATAATGGCAAACAAATTAAAGCAAGTGATGAGTAGGATCACAAAAACATTTGTTTGTTTGTTTGTTCATTTTAATGGACAAATAATTGAGCTTCATTTTGGGTATGAGCTGTGCTTTGCCTTTTCGCTTTTTAGGGAGGTACTTGTACTTTTTTAGCCACCAAACTTTTTTTTATTATTTTTTTATTTTTATTTTTGTTGTTTGTGTACAGTACTATTTTCCATGAGTTGTCATTTTTAACTGCTCATTTTCAGTATGATTTTATTGCTTACATAATTATCTATTATTATGATATGATATAATCCCTATCCAAGTATCTAGTATGTACATATTGCTACATAAAAATGAAAGAAATTGTAATGTCAATCAGTCAATACAACCATCCCAAGTTTATTTTTGAAAAAAACACCTAAATAAGAAAGACTATAATGTTGACAAAGATGTGCAAATGGACAAAAGTATGGTTAAATATTACGGAGTACTATTGAACCGGAAAAAAAAAAAAAAACTCTTATTATTATTATTATTATTACATAGTATTATTACTCGTATTATTTTTTTTATACTCCAGAAACAGCTAGTATATAGTATACTTGTAATTTCTAATACTGGAGTGTAATTATGGAGTACAATTGTATTTTAGTCTAACAATTTGATCAAAGACTTGGAATTATTTTACACATAAAAAGGAAAGGCATAGCTTTAGCTTGGTGCAACCCATACGTGAAATTAAGCTTTCTTTTAATGGCAATATTAAATAAAACACCGGTATTTGCCTTAGGATAAAAAAAAAAAAGAAATTAACCAATATTCCATATTTAGTAAAATAATAACCTCTTTTCATTTATAGATAAAAAAATGTCCTTTATTCAATCATAACCCTATTAAACCGGTCCTAGCTTTGTAAACAAATAAAAAGGGGAGTCAGGAGGGAAAAACTTATAGAATTAGGTGACAAGTTAGATTTTAACGTGTAACTCGAAAAAACACTATTAACTTAAGTTGATAATTCGGGTTATTAGTGTCAATTTTTCCTTAATTCTTTCAGAAACCTTGCTCGACTAGCATATATCACTTTATCATATCACTCTAAATAGTAGTGGATATTAAACATGACACTATTTGATTAACATGTTAGTTATGTTTGTTGTATGGTTGCAGTTGACACTATCAGGGCTACTGAATTTCATAGACGGCCTATGGTCAAGCTGCGGAGATGAAAGAATTATAGTATTCACAACAAACCACAAAGAAAAGCTTGATCCAGCATTACTACGTCCAGGAAGAATGGACATGCACATTCATATGACTTATTTAACGTACCCTAGTTTCCGAATCCTAGTCACTAATTACCTAGAGTTCAATGATGAACACCCGCATTTTGAGGAGATTAAAGGGTTGATCGAGGTGGTTAGTGTGACGCCTGCTCAAGTCGCGGAAGAGTTGATGAGTTCAGACGACGTTGATGTAGCTCTTGATAATGTTCTTAAGCTTCTTAAGGGTAAAAAGGAGATGATGGATAACAACGAAGACAATGAGGTGATGAAGGAGGAAGATGGGGATGGTTCTATTGATGAAATAAGTATTGAGGGTTGATTTTGATGACTTAATTGATGAGGGGCCTAGCTTGGTACGTAATTGATTGTGTATGTAACTTTGTAACTATAGAATTATTCAACATGAGTTTACTACTAGTACTAGCAATTGCAAATTTGATTAGTTGTTATTAGTTGTGTAATCTTATATATATTGTGTAATGAAGCAAACATGTACTTTAAGTCTCCGGTAAACTATATATCTTACCAAATAAAACTTTATTATTTATGTATTTTCTTAATTTAACTATTCAATTTAATTAATTTCTTAAGCAAAACAGTTAGAGGCGTGAGGAATGATCACCATCTATAAAGTAGTATTATCGATCTCCCATTGTAATTTTTATGGGTTACCAGCTAATTTACTTTCAACATCCCCCTAAATTCCAAAATTTTATGTTAGCAATTCCATAAATTTCTCCAATGATTAACAATGAAAATAAAGATGAGAGAAAAAAAAAATTAGAATTATTCGTACTATTTATATGAGTCATTATCAATTGAAAGTAAGGAAATGCATGTGTATACATAGACAAAATACATGCGTTGCCAATCAACATAATGATATTAAGAGTTATCAACATCTTTTATGAAAGGATGCTACCAAAGATAATCATAATTCTATCCCAAAAGAATAATTAATTACTACTCAAACACAAGTGATTATCCATACAAAAGTTATAATTAACTCACCTTTGAGTATGGTGTGTTTTGCCGACTCAATTAATCATGAGTTTCATGACTATATTAACTTTAAATTAAAGTCGCCCAAATATTAATTTATTATTAGGGTACTATTTCAACCAAAAGTTTAAGCTGATGGTTGAGGCTCAAGAATTGATTTTATACTCTATCATGCCCCTCACACGAGAGCCCGTTGTACTTGAAATGTGAATGCAGTATACATGGGCCTCATTATATTCTGTGCTTAATAATTCCATTTAGAAGGGAGGGGTGGATGATATTCGAACCCATGATTTATGTGCTACGTTGGCGTGATAGATAAAACCAATTCCTAAGCCTCAACCATTAGCTTAAGATTTTGATTGAGACAGTGCTCTAATATTATAAATGGACAACAATCAACATGAGAGGCAAGAGATGTAATAATCATACTACTAGTACGTCTACTACGTAGAATAAGTGGGCAACTTTTGACATGTATTTTGTGAAGTTTATTTGGTTGATTGGTCAATTACATTAGTATTCGAGGATTGGAACATGTGCTGGATATAGTCTTTTATTTTATTTTAATTTTTATTTTGATTGTGTTTTTCCCTTCAATTTTAGTATTTGAGATCAAGAAACATTTGTTAGAGGAGACATAAATTCAAATTGTAAGAAGAGATTGTATTACTGTTTTCGTCTTTTTTTACTTGTTATAGTTTTATTTTAAGAGTCAAAGTTACTCCTGGGTGGTAAACTTTGACTAATTTGTAGTCAATTAAATAGACAAGGGAGTAGGACACAAAGTCTATTTCTTTGCTTATCAAGTATCTTAACTAGAAATTCAAAATCATGCTTATCATATAATTGAGTAGATAAAAAACCTCAATTCCGACATGAGCTTCAACATCCATGGATTAACTTCTTAGAAAGTGAAGGTCTCTACACTTCAATAAATCAAAGTACAATTTCCTTATATATATATATATTTTACTATTTAAGCGTGTATGGAGAAAGAAATTCAAGTTACAACCGTAGACTCCTACTCTCATAGATGATTAGTTACAAGTAACATAAATTTTAACCTTCTAAACTATTTACGAGTAAGGGTCTGTTTACTTCAACTGAAAATAACTGAACTGAACTGAATGGACCTGAACTGAAAGTTTTTTATGAAGGATTAATGAATAGCAAAATAAGAGAAGAGTTGAACTGAACGGAGATGAACTAAACTGAACTGAACGGATTTTAAGCTAAAGTAAACAGGTCCTAACACGATATGTTGATATCTGTTAAAGCGTTAATATCTTATGTGCAAGAAAATGATGCTAGGCAGTACTTGTAATTTCTTGTAAGCTCAGAAGTTCATTTAATTAAATTTCAAGTGGGCTTACAATCCACGCAGCCCAAATATGCTCTCTGTCTAATTCAAATCAACATACTAGTTTGTTACTTTTTTTTTATTTTTATTATTTTTTATTTATTTTTGTGGTAAGATCAGGGGCGGACCTAGCATAGGGCATGGGTAGGCAGATACATCCCACTTTTTAAAAGAAAAATTTTAAGAAAGGATAAATTATTAAAAAATAAAATAGAATATATACATTTAGTGGTATCTTAGTATCACTTTTAAGAGCTTGGGCTAGTTGTAGTTGCACAAACTCTTATATTATAACTTCTTGTTATTGTATTGATCTTAGATTTAAACCTTACTCTATACATAAACTCTTTTTTTTCCTTCTTTGACATACGTTCTTTATTGATCAATTTTATTTTCCCTCATTTGACATAGGTTCTTTATTGTTTAATTTTTTCCCCTTCTTTGACATAGGTTGTTTCTTGTTTCAAAAATAAAAATTAGTACAAAGAAATGTCATAATTTATTTTTATTTTTATGGAAAAATATAGCACCTAACTCATAGCAATATAGTTGTTACATTTGTCATTTGTTTGGTTAAATCTGAATGGCTCGTCAATATTTAGATTTTTTAATGTAAATTCATGCAATAATATAGTAAAAGTAATTAGCACCCTCTAAATATTCGGTTGTTGCCTAGTTGGTTCGACTTGACAATGATCGTATAAGTAAATAAGTAACACTTCAACTATTAAACCTATACTATAAATTCTTAGAACATTTTTTATTAAACTGTTAAATGTTAAAATTTTGTACCCCAACATGAAAATCCTGGATCCGCTACAAGGTAAGGTGACAAACCAAGTTCAGTTAGCATTGATGTATCACAACTATTGGTACTTTTATTAGTCAAAGAGCAGCGGCGGCCCTAGACACTCAGTCACTCACACTACACAGTGGCTTAGTGCTTGGCTGCTTCCTCAGTTGCTATGCTACATGACACTGCATTTTCCATGGGCTTTCTTGTTCCTTTACACTCTTACTTTTATGCATTCACTTGACTTTTTTACTTGGCTCCTTCATGCTTTCTAGGAGCCAATATCTTCATCTCATAATTGATTGTATCTTGCAAACTATATTTTATCGATACACTCTCACAAGGTACATGAGCATATATATATATATATATATATGGTGCAACCGTACAAATAGTTTGAGGCGGAAGGAATAAAAAAGTACTTCTTGACCCTCATCCATAATTTTTGGTAATTTGACCTTTTTTCTTATTGTATAGCGGTATACATTTAATTAGTCCATTTTTAGTTATGATTTCAAATACTGAGTAATTTTTCAAGGCTTAAATTTGTGCTATTCACAAATTCATAGTTTAATTAGACCATAATTACTCATCTTTCTATTAAAGCGTTGTATTGGTTATGTTTCTATTTCTTTTTTTTTTTTAATTAAGGTGAACAAAACAATTACTCCATCCGTTCTCATTTGTTTGATACGTTTTGATTTACATATATATGTCAATGCACTTGTTTGATCTTAAATATATTTTGTTGTGTATATTTAAAAATTATAATAATTAGATATTAATAATGTACTTATCGAGACGAATCAAACAAGATGCTATATGATTATGTTATGCTTTATATATTGAAAGCAGTTTAAAAGATTCTTTCATCTTATGAGTATTATCAAGATTCCAGACGTATTAAGCATTTAAGAACATATGGAGTATTAAATGGTGATGATTCAGAACTTACCCTGAGAAAACAACCTATCCATTGAAGAAAACAAATAAACACCAGGACCATGAGTAAACAACCATAGTTTGCCACGTTAGTGTTTTAAATTCATATTTATTTGTGGAAAAAGCCACATTGATCTCAGCATGAAACTATTATGTCTTTTTATGTCTAATTAATTAAGTAATGGTCCTATTCATTTAAGAATCTTTGTGTGATTGTGTCTGACAAGAAAGTCCACCTCTGTTACCTAATTAATCAAATCTAAACATTAAGTACTTGTCATCTTTCTATTTGAAGAACACAAGTTTAAAAGGCATCCAAAGTCCAAACTTCCAACACTTTAAGACCCAAAAGAAACACACTTCTATATATACTTAATACTTTATAATGAGTTTTAACTCTCCAAAAATATTATTTGTTGCACATCAATAACTTACATTGCTCGGTGAAGGCATTGCTATTCTAGAGGCAAGTTTTCTACCTTTTCCTTTTAAATTTGAACTTTGTGCAATTGTGCTTTATTCATTCATACATTTTTTTTTTTGGGGGGGGGGGTTTAGTTATTGGTTAGGGTCTAAATGTACTAGTTTGGTCTTGTTTTTGGTCCTTCCATTAGTCTTGTTTACGTATAAGGTTGCAAGGTTGCGTATATTTGAACCTTCCTAGCTAGGGCCTAGACGCGTGCTACATCGACAAAGTTATTTTATGGTAGTGTTGTTGTTGTTGTTGTTGTTATAGTATCGAAACTAAGAGTTATGCAGATTTTAACAGGAGGAATGTCACTAGGAACAATGCCAATGTTTTCAGCATCATCATTTTTCTCTGCATATGCTTCACTAACAGCAATAATTACACTTATCCAGCAATTCTACCATCAGTTAATCCCAATACAACTACGCCTTTACTTTAGCCTAAAACTAGAAGAATGGTTCACTAAAACAGCCACTTCTTCAACCACGGTATTCACTCTAGTCATTGAGCAGTTCGAGGATGGAGATTATGACTCGTACAATCAAGTGTACACTGCTTGTGAGGCTTATCTTGCTAGCAAGCTAAGGTCTACTTCTACTCGACTTAAGGCTAGTAGACTAACCAAGAAAGATCATGTACAGTTTAAGCTAGCACAAGGAGAGAAATATTCTGAAGTTTTCGAGGGAGTAAACCTCGAATGGAATTTCGTATGCAACACCAATGCGGCTTCTAGTTACAATAGCCAAGCTGATATTGATGATAGTAGGTCATCATCATACAAACTACACCTGGGAAATAAGTACTATTTTGAGCTTAAATTTGATCCAAATCACAAGGATAAAGTGTTTGATTGCTACTTACCTCACATACTTAACTTTTATGATGACATGATTGAAAGAAGCAAAGAGTTGAAACTATACACACTTGATTGTGGGGGTGGAAAGCCTAGTACTATTTGGAGATCAGTAAAATTCAAACACCCTTTTACATTTGATGCACTTGCTATGGAACAAGAATCGAAAAAGGCGGTCATTGATGATTTAGATAGGTTTTTAGGCAGAAGAGATTTTTATAGGAAAATTGGCAGGCCTTGGAAGAGAGGCTACTTGTTGTATGGTCCTCCAGGAACTGGGAAATCTAGCTTAATTGCTGCTATGGCGAATTACCTCAAATTCGACATTTATGATCTGCAGCTTTCGTCTGTGCTTAATGATTCAGTCTTAAGAAGATTGTTGCTTTCGACATTGAATAAGTCGATACTTGTCATCGAAGACATTGATTGTAGCTTGGGGTTGTCAGACCGTCAAGTGCATCTTGTTAGTGACACTAAAGATAAATGTGGAAATGAAGTTGACATGGATTCACAGGTCAGTAAACACTACTTTTGCTTCTGTTTTTTCTAATTTTTTTTCCTATCTGTACACTTTGTATCATACCCATCTTCGCATCCTTCACTTTGATTGTCATTTATGGCTTTTACATAAGCAAAGTTTTTCGTGTGCAAACATTAAATCGGAGTGTGTACAACGTAATGCATCAGACACCAGTAGTTTCCTGTATTTCGTTGTCTGTTCTCTGAAAAAATACAGTTTATAAAACGCGAAGCTTGTCAGATAACACCTTGTTTAAATTTCCGTGTTCAGGCATTTATCAAACGACTTAATTACTCATGTCGAAAACAAGTTAATTAATGAAAAGTATATAAATGATTTAGTTTAAGACTGATGTTAATGATAGCAAACGAGTCTTTCAATGATGCAATCACTTTTGAATGCAGATATCACTGTCAGGATTGCTCAACTTTATTGATGGTCTATGGTCTAGTTGTGGCGATGAACGGATATTTATTTTCACTACAAATTATAAAGAGAAGCTAGATCCGGCTCTATTGAGGGCAGGAAGAATGGATATGCATATTCACATGGCATACCTGACAATGCCAACTTTTAGGATCCTTGCTCGCAACTACATCGATGTTACAGGGGAGCATTACCTTTTTACGGAGATTGAACAACTTATACAGAATACAAACGTAAGCCCAGCTCAAGTCGCGGAAGAGCTCATAAGAAGTGATGATCCTGATACTGCTCTTTCTAGTGTTATCAAAATGCTGAAACAGCACAAATTGGAGCTTGATCAAAACAAGGAAATAAGTTTTCCGATCTGGACGAATGGTAAGGTTGAACATGATCTAGGAGGTTTAACCAATGGTGTATATAATGATACAGAAGATGATGAGTTTTCTAGTGATTAGGCTTAATTAAGAATAAGTTATGTTCTATGACTAGTAATTGTTAGGCTTATTTGTGCCAGTTTCTTTAAAGTTCATTGTTTGTGTTTTTTTGTTTATCCACAAATTTATGTTTTCTTGTTCTGTCAATGCTGAGCAGTTGATTGTTAATTAGATGTCTTCTGTTTTCTTCTTCCTCGAAATTAGCAAAAATGATTGGGCTTGATCTGAAATCAGATCTTTGTTGCTTTGAGCAATGACCATCCAATACTTTGTTTACCAGTTAGTGGAATATTCCTATGTACATTATAACATTATAATGAGAAGTATAAATTGAATGTTCATGCGTGAAAAAATAAAAAAGCTATGTTATTGGAATCTTCATTTCATCTTGAGTACTCTTATCCGACACCTCTTAAAAGTTAATCATGCATTGAATTACATAAGCAACTACTAATAGAGGAATGATATACTAATAGACGGATGGACAGTCTATTTGTGAATACAGATACACTAAGCAAAACTATATAAAATTGAATATTGTAGCAGTTAATAAAAGAAATTACACAAGAGGAATCGCTTAATTTGCAGATATATGTGACATTGTAGTCAATACTATTTCTTTTGATGGAAAGAGTTATACTATATGCCAATTACTAAGTGTAGACAAATATCCCCTCATTTTCCTTATTTCAAAAAAGTGTGGGAAGACGTTTTCAGAAGTTTAGAGCATATTCCATCATTCTCCACAAAATTCTTCTCAATTTTTCTTTTAATCTTCATCATCTCCATCTTCATAAACACAAAAAGTTTTAATTTCCACCATTTTAGTTAATTATTAATTCTTCATATTATTATCATAATCTTCACCATCATCATCTACATATTATTTTCGGGTCATAGGCTCCTCAAGTTATTCTCAAGATCGTTTCGACACTAGCACGCAAGGTATCTAATTTGAGGCTACCATAAATCATCGTTAAGTCTTCATCAAGTTATCTTTATTACTCTATTATTATTATTATTATTATTATTATTATTATTATTATTATTATTATTATTATTACCATCATCATCATCATCCAAGTTAAATCTCTAAACCCTCTTATCACATTTATTTCTATTTTTCTTTTATCCATGAAACATTGACTAATAACGGGTTGAGATGTAACAAAACAAGTAAAAAAAATCGTGCTTAAGCCTTTAATGCTTTCAAATAGTATGATTACATGCCTTTTGAAGCTTTCTTGAGCATGAATACATGATTCTTTAGTTTCTTTTGTTTTTGAGCATGATAACATGTTGTAAAGTTTTGTAAGCATGATGACATGTATTTAAATTTCCTTGAAACTTGCATGATTACTTCATTACTTGTGCTTTAAAGTTTTTCCAACATGTTTTTATTGTTTTCCATATTTACACTGGGAAACCATTGCACCCTACCTTAGCCGATGGGAACGTGGCTAATTGAGTCCGTAAGACTCTATGGAGTGCGGTTGTTGGCCTTGATTGGAGTTTCGTTCCAAGCCAAATGTATTCACCCTACGCAATAACTCTTCCCATAGTTTAAAAAATATGAAGTAATGACTCGTGGGCCCAAGATAAGGTGTCCACACTAAATCAGGTATTTAAAAGTCCTTTAAAATGTGTAACTTACTCACAAAAACACATGTGAATGTGAATAATCAAATTAAATTTGTTTTGCCTTTACTCAGTTTGTGGAATATTCTTGAGTACATACTTAATTACTTGTAAGAGATAAATTACTTGCATCTTTCTAAGTGAAATGGAAACAGGTTGCTTGCATTCATTATTTCACCTCAATTTTCTGATAAAGCTTAGACACGAATATGAAACTTGGATACTTCTTTTTGAACCAAAATTATGAGCCAACCCAAAAGTATTTTTAAGTTTGGAACTTTGCAAACTTTTTAGGAAAAATTGATAAAAATAATCCCAACTTTGGTCGGATTTTTAATAAAAAAACCCAACTTTGGATTATTCAAAATTGGATCCAACTTTAAAATGTATTATTTACATTTGGACCTTAGTAAATGGTGACCTACAACATTAGGTAAACTTCATTTAGTAGGCGGTTTTGTTGACTTCTTTTTATTTTATATTGACCTCTATCCCCATTCTCTCAACTCGTCTCCTTCCTACCTTCTCTCTCTAATTTTCTTCCTTTCTGCTCACTAAAATAACACATATTTTTCCTATCATCTACACCAAAAAAAACTCATGCCAAATCTTCAAACAAACATTATCATCTATATATCCTACAATTTCTGAATACAGGAAAAAAAATCAACAAAAACAAACAAAATCCAATAATAACAACCACAATTCAGCAACAACGAACAACCACAATTCACCAAAACCACCAAAAACAATCAACAACAAACACAATTCAACAACAACAACCACAATTCAAGAACAACAACTAACAAACAAACATAAACTCAGCAACAACAACAACCAAACATAATTTCAGCAACAATCTAAGGGCACAAAAAAACCGACAAAATACAACAAACCCAAAAACAAACCAATTACAGTTTATCAACAAATTCAAACTCATAACCTTAAATTTATGAATCCAAAGCAACAACAATCAACTAATAAATTATAAAGATAAAATATAAAACCAAAAATTAAATAGTATACATATCAACAGTTCGTAATTAACATAACAAAACAAATAATATCATAATTCGTGGGAGGATGACTAAGTAACCTAATTGATTCACTATCAAGAAGAAAAACATGAGTTCTAATATCACTTCGATGTCGAATATGGCGATTTTGGGAGAAATTTTTGCTGCGTGTAGAAAAAGTTAGAAGAAGAGAAGAGAGAACACAGACAATTAAATTGATTAGAGAGGAAAAGTAAAGTCATTTAAGTCAAAAAAAAAAAGAAAAAAAATATTTTAACCACTACAACAGGTAACAAGTAATGAAGTCCAAATGTAAATAATACATTTTAAAGTTGGGTCTAATTTTAAATAATCTGAAGTTGGGTTTTTTTTTTTAAAAGTTCGACCAAAGTTGGGATTATTTTTATCAATTTTTCCAACTTTTTATGAACCAAATATGGACACATGGAAATGGGTATGAAACTTTCTCATGTCCGATACTTACTATTAAAGTTGATATCATCATATACATGTATGTTTGTTATACACCTCATTACAACTAAACAAATGCAATTGTTGTTATAATTTCTTTCCTAAATTGAAAGATATGGATTTTTTTTTTACAAGTTATTTCCATAATTGTGGTAAATTAGTAATTTGCAAATCACAAGTAGTTTCTTTCCATGTTTGGCAATCCATGTTTCTATTGGAAAATTGCTTAAGAATAAATGAGCAACTACATAAAACAAAGCCAAAGTATCATTACGTAAGCGAACATAAAAAACAAGTTCAAGCGATGAAAAACACAATGACAGAAATCCCTTCAATAGCATCCTTATTCTCAGCCTATGCATCCTTATCAGCCTTTATCACCCTTTTCCAACAAGCGTTCTATCAGTTTATCCCTCAACAGGTTAGAGACTATATCATCGTAAAATTCGAGGAATGGTTCAACAAATCAAGGTCATCTCCTTGTTTGTTCACGTTGATGATCGAGGAATCAGATTCCGATTCAGAAGGGCATAATAGCTATAACCAAGTTTTTGAAGCATGTCAAAAGTATTTGAGCACTAAGCTTAGCAACTCTGCTAGCCGTCTCAAAGTAAGCCGTCATAGAGCCGAAGACACTCTTAACTTCAAGCTAGCACAAGGGGAGCAATTCAAGGAAACATTTGAAGGTAAGGACATTGTGTGGAGCTACGTTATCTCTTCAAATGACAACTCTAGGCAACAAGAAAAGCGATATTTTGAGATAGTTATTGACGAAAAGTACAAAGAGGTCTTGAAATTATACTTAAATTTTGTACTTGATTTTTATGATGAAATGATGGAGCAAAAAAAAGATTTGAGCTTATACACACTTAGTCATTATAGTGATTATTGGCACTCTGTTAATTTCAAGCACCCTTTCACATTCAACTGCTTGGCTATGGATCCAGAGGTGAAGAAATCGATAATTGATGATTTAGATCGTTTCGTGAAGAGGAAAGAATTCTATAAGAGAGTAGGAAAGGCTTGGAAAAGAGGGTACTTACTGCATGGCCCTCCTGGCACAGGAAAATCTAGCTTGATCGCGGCCATGGCTAATTACCTCAAGTTTGACATCTATGATTTGCAGCTTGGTCGAGTAGAGAATGATTCGAATTTGCGAGACTTAATGTTGAATACAAGCAATAAATCAATACTTGTTCTTGAGGATATTGATTGTACTTTTGGATTGCCAAGCTGCAGAGACTCTGAGGACGACCCTAGCGACAATGAAAAAAAAGCAGGTGATGAAACTCAAACAACGTCAAAGGTATGTACTAGTTTTGTTATCCGTTCATTTGATAGTACAATTCAATTGAACTAACATATAAGAAAGAGGGAGTCAATTATAGTCTAGGAAAAAGTGTAACAATAATTTAAATATCAATACCTAGGCTTTAGTTGTAACACCCTGGAATTTCCTACCTTCTTCCTCTCAATTTCCGGAAATATAATATATATATAATATAAATAATGATATATATAATAACATTAGCAATGGCGGCAATATAGGGTGAGGTCGTGAGGAATATCATGGTAACATTGATGCACTTGCAGTTTGATATTGATTGTTCTTGATTATAAAACCAATGGTAAAACCGATTGTTGCGCACAAGACAGTTGTTATGCACTTGCATTTTGATGATGATTGCGCTTAATTAGAGAATGATGATGATTTAACAGTTTGATAATTTCATTGACAACACAGATATCGCTGTCAGGGTTGCTGAATTTTGTTGACGGACTATGGTCAAGCTGTGGAGATGAGAGGATCATAATATTCACCACCAATCACAAGGAAAAGTTAGACCCTGCATTGTTACGACCAGGGCGTATGGATGTACATATTCATATGTCCTACTTGACTATGCCTGGTTTTATGGTACTCGCGTCCAACTACCTGCAGACTCCACTTCATGATGAGCACGAGGATAAGCACCCTCTCTTTGGAGATATTGAAAGCCTGATCCAAGGCGCGAATGTGACTGCAGCTGAGATTTCTGAGGAGATGTTGAGAAGTGATGATAATATTGAGGCTGCTCTTGGGAGAGTTGTGCAGCTACTCAAGATGAAGAAATTGAAAATCAAAGAATCTAAAGAAAAGCTGATTACATTGTATGACAAAGACATGAACCTAGGAGTTGAGAAGAAAGAAGAGCGAAGAAAAATTGAAAAATAAGAATGTAAGATCATTGAAATTAAAGAATAAATTGTATTGGGTTTAAACTTGAAATCAAACAGTGATCTACATAGGAAGAAAATAGATTCAAAAACAATAAATTAGGTGGGAAACGTAATATCTTTGATACATACTCTTCTATATATGCAAACCATACTATCACAAGATATCCCCCATTTTCATTTCATTAAGTTTTGCTTTACTTGTTTTTTCAAAGTTTTCGAAACTTGAAATTTTTTTTTTTTTTTGAGGGGAAAAACTTGAACTTGATTATTAATATGAGGTATGTATAATTTCTTACATATGAGTATAATTTAATGACGAATAAAACTTGATCAACTAATCATGTAAAATCAATTTGGAGAGATGAAAAATGTCTGATAGTAGAATCCAACTCAACATAAATAAAACAGAATATTTTTAGCCCAACTATTAAGCTCACCTATAGTGGGCTCATCACATATCAAACAGATCATGCAGTATATATCATCTCGAGCTCTCCTATTAAATACATGTAACAATTTAAATAATAACATTATAAATAACACACGAATCATCATTTACTATTCCAATAATAATAAAAAAAAAAACATCAAATAAACAATCACCGAGAAAAATCGACAACAATAGTACAGCAACTGCCCCAAATACACATTTGACAATTATAAAAAATAGGCAAATCACACCTTCCCTTAATCCCTTAAAGCCTAATTAAAGTAAATCCTCAATAATCAAGCTCAAGCCTCACAAAGTAAAAAACCTCCAACAAATTTTTAAAAATAGAACCGTTACTTTGCCACTAAAAGACGTTACTTTTGCGCGGTATAAAATTTTCATTTCTTAATTAATAAAAGAGTACTATTTTAATATTGGTTTTTTTCTCCTACAAAAACAAAATAATTTGCCTAAAAATGCACAATTTTCTCACTTAACTCTCTGTTAACATCTATAACAATGGAGAAGAAGAGTGAAAGACCAACTATTTCGTCAAATTATTTTCTCTCTCCTCACCATTTTTGGACATTTTTCCTTTTTTCTCCAAATTTTCGCAAAAAGGTAAAATTTGGTTTTATTTTTTCACAGGTAATTTTATTTTGTCTCTCTTATTTTCTCTATTATTGAACCCCTGAATCTCCATGTTCTAATAATTTTTCCCTAATTTATTATTAATATTATAATATTTTTTATTTTTATTTTTATAAAAAATGAGTTAGATTCCAAGAAGCCGTTCAATCTTTTGTATTCATATTATTGTAATAATTCATCGCTTTTATTTAATTTAATTATTATTATAATTTTACCTTTTATTTTTATTTCTTTTGTTTAATTTACGATTTAGGATTATATATAAATTTTGGTTAATAATTGTTCTGGAATAATTTACAATTTACATATAAGTTAATCCCAATTTTTTTAAAATCAATTTAATTTTTAATGTTTTTGGGTTAATTTAATAATGCACTAGTGTAATTACTTGTAGGAAATTTTTTTTTTTTGGATGTCTTAATAATAATGAAGAGCATAATAATGTATGTGAAATAATTTAGATAATTGTTATTTATTTATTTAATTTTGGTTTCTAATGTATAAAATTATTATAGGAATATATTGTAGCGGCTTCTCAAATCTACCTGCATTTCATAGCACCTCTGGATAATCTTCCTCTTCCGCTGTTCCTCCTTAATTAATCACCTTCTTAACACCACCATGGCCGAAACATCTGACCGAGGTAATCATTACTAATTGTTTACAGACAACTTTTGCAATTTCTCTTATTGATTCATGTCTGGCCGACCTCAACATATTTTGGGACTAAGGCTGTATTGTCGTTGTAATTGCTTTTCTTTTGGAATTTACATAATTGTTTCATTTCATGTTTTTAGGTGTTAATTGATTTGCTCTTATTTTAAAGTGTTTATAGATTAGCTAGTGTTATTGATGTTTATCATTGAGGTCTAACTAATAAGAATTCATTTCCTTAATGACAAACAGCGGATTGAATTAGCTGATTTTGATATATTGAATTAGCTTTGAATGAATGTGTAAAATCATCTCAATCCTCGGCCATACTATGCCAAATATTTTGTAGTAGGGAAATTTTTCTAACATTTTGTGGGATCTTTTTGAAACCATTTTTATTGAGTACATGAAGCAAAACATCGATACAAAATTATTAATCTGATGCTCATGTAAATACGGTTATTGTTGAATTTATAAAGTTGTTAGCAATCAAAAAACTATCAATTACATTTGATCAATTCTAGGAAGTGAAGCTAGTCACTAAGTGGTGCTAACTTCATCATCATTTATGACAACTTAATTTAGTGATGCAACTCAAGTTATTGTTCAATGCATACTTTGCATTTTTGCTAATAGATTTCATGTTCATGATATGAAGCTGTTGACATGGACAATTTTGATGATGAAAAGAAGCACGCCGTGGGGTCTTTCAAGAAGAAGGCAATGAGTGCTTCTAACAAGTTTAAGAGCTCATTTACAAGGAGGAGGAGGAGCAGTAAGGTTATGTCTGTCGATTTTTTAGATATTCATGATGCTGAGGAGGCCCAGTATGTCGAATCTCTCCGCCAAACTCTTATGTTAGAAGACCTGTTGCCTTCAAAGTTCGATGATTATCATGTGTTGCTCAGGTACATTATTGGTAAATGTGGGGTGTACTGTGTATGTATTTAGTCGTGTATGTTCCATAAGCTTTTTCAGGTTTTGTAGTGTATGAAATATCATGCACATATATTTGCTCATTCGGGTTTCATATTGAACTGAGGTGCAACGACTTCCATGAAAATTGTTACTTCTTCTGTTCTTCAATTGGTCGAGCACTTACTGGAGCAAGCACTTAAATTTGAATTTTCAAGCTATACTCTTGTTCTTTATGTTGCGAAGTTTTTACAATTAATATATTGAAGCTAAGTTCGTGTCAATAAAAGTGTCCTTCGATTTAGAGCTTCTTCTTGCACAGAGAAGCTTTTCTTTTTAATCTGTTGCTAGTGCTTGTGCAAATCCTGATATGAATCTTAATATAATTAACAACTTAAACTCACTAGAAGGCAACTTGAATTGTGACACAGATTTCTAAAGGCAAGGAAATTTGATCTTGAGAAGGCAAAGCAAATGTGGAGTGAAATGCTGCAGTGGAGGAAGGAATTCGGTGCTGACACTATTATGGAGGTGCATATCTATAAAACTCGAGTATTAATAATACAAAAATTCTGTGTTCTAACATTGTTTAGAAACTAGATGACTGTAATTAAACATCACTTTTTGTTTTTGTACTCAAGGAGTTTGACTTCAAGGAAATGAATGAAGTATTGGAGTATTATCCTCAAGGACATCACGGAGTAGATAAAGATGGCCAACCTGTATACATAGAGCTTCTCGGCAAAGTAGATGTTACCAAGCTGATGCAAGCCACAACAATAGAGAGATATATAAACTACCACGTAATGGAGTTTGAGAGGACCTTTGCAGTTAAGTTTCCAGCCTGTGCAATTGCTGCAAAGAAGCACATAGATCAAAGTACAACCATTTTGGATGTTTCCGGAGTGGTAAGTGAACTCTTTCCTGTGAGGCAAAAAAAATCTGCAACTTTTTATTTGCTGGAGATTTCAACTTATTGACCAGTGTGGCCTTGTTCAATTCTATTTTCAATTTTGAAAATTTTTATAATTTTGGTCATTTCTGAATCAATGCATCAGGGACTGAAGCAATTTCACAAAGCTGCCAGGGATCTCATTGGACGTCTTCAGAAAATTGACGGTGATAATTACCCAGAGGTACATATATTATGCCTAGACTCAGTGCCTCAGAGTTTCTTCTCTTTTAAAGCTCTGGCCTTATGTTCGTATGTGAAATATACTTTGAGCAAATTATCGTCCTTTTGCAGACATTAAACCGCATGTTCATCATCAATGCTGGTTCTGGGTTTAGACTTTTGTGGAATACTGTCAAGAGCTTTCTTGACCCAAAGACCACAGCAAAGATAACAGTCCTTGGCAACAAATACCAGAGCAAGTTACTTGAAATAATCGATGCTAGGCAAGTTTTTCTCAGTTATTTACTGCCTTTAGAGGGTTGCTACCCTTAATTTCCTGTAATCAAGCTTGAAGGTTTCAATATCATGAACATCTTAAGACGCTATTATGTCTCTTCTAACATTGTTTTCACATGGCAATTTTATCTTGCTTTCATTTGGTCTTCACAACCAGTGAGCTGCCCGAATTTCTTGGAGGCACCTGCACTTGTGCTGATAAAGGAGGATGTCTGCGTTCTGACAAGGGCCCCTGGAAGGATCCAGAGATATTGAAGGTCTTTTTTCCTTTTCTAGTTATATTTGTAACGCTGTTATTACAACTCAACTACATCGCTTGTGATGGACCTGTATCTAGTTCACATAAATCACATTAAGCTTAATCCTTTTGATCTACAGAAGGTTCAAAATGGCGCAGCACTATGTAAGCACATTGGAAACAACCACCATTGTGATGAGAAAACAATACCTGAGGATGAGGCAGCCAGGAAGGTTTGATTTAGTGTTTGTTTGATGAATACTTTATTGCCTACACATTTTAGTCTTTCGGTTTTCATTGAATGGGGAATGGCGTAACTCATCCATGGCTCTTATGCAATAGACGCAGAATGATGAGGAGGCCTCAAAAACCAATGTTGACCATCTAAATCTTCCTCCTATTAGTGAAGAAGTAAGTGCCATCAGGAAAGTTTTTGTTGCTACTGTTACCCAATCTACACATTATTTATTCATTTTGTTCGTAATAAATTTGTCAGGAGAGTAGCAAAGCAGTGAGCCCTAACAGCTTAGTGCCTGTTATTGTCAAACCAATGGATAACTCTTGGCATAAGATGAGGAATAATGACAAATATGCCCTTGTTAAAGGTAAGTAACGATATAAGCACCTACAGTCTTACAGTACCAAGATTTGTTGTATATTTTCTGCCTTTGCACACATAACAAGCATACACATATTTGTAAGTTAGTGAATGGACAAGTCAAGTGATATCAGTTGTTTGGAGCACTACCATATTTTTACCCTGCAAATAGGTTCTTTAAGGTTACCCCTGAAACTGCAAAGGGAAGCTGTTTCCACAAGACGTTATACCCTCCTTCCGAAGTCGGAAATAAAAAGCAGTTTGGCTAGCCAGATGATTTTTAATCCAACTAATTTTTTAATGTATTCTTGACGTTAACTTTTTCTTAGGAGTGATGTATTTTAGTTATTTTAAAGTAAATGTGAAAGTATGTTAATTTGAAGGATTATTTGGGCAAGGCTGTCTCGGAGAGGGCTTCTGTATTTCTTATTATCATCAAAAAAATGGATTGTATACGTGATGGTTGTTTTATCTTAGTTTCAATTCTAATGCTTCATTTTTTTGTGACTCAACAGCAGCTGATTGTTACTCCTTAAACAGCAGTTTCAAGTCACCAGAAGGAATCAGCAATCAGATAGTGGCTGGTTTGATGGCCTTTATAATGGGTATAGTCACAATGGTGAGATTGACTCGCACCATGCCCAAGAAGCTGACAGATGCTACTCTCTATTCAGCTCCTGTGTACTGTTTCGACACAGTGGGTAAAGCTCAGGGTCATGAGCTAGCTGCCCCAGGCATCTCCAATGTTGAATTCATGACTGTCATGAAACGCATGGCAGCTATGGAAGAGCGACTCTTGGCGATGGCTGTGAAACCTGATGCTATTACCGAGAAAGAGGAAAAGCTTCAGGTTGCTTCCAATCGGGTTGATGCACTCGAGCAGGAGCTTACAGCAACTAAGAAGGTATCATAGCACTTTTGACACATTGCTATTCACTATGTATTTAGAGAATCTTTCTTTGACTCTTTGTCAACATGTAAATCGAGTTGATCTCAGCTTTGTTTTCTTAATGCAATTTAGGCCCTGGAAGATGCTCTGGCAAAGCAAGAGGAGCTCTTAGCCTTCATGGAGAAGAAAAAGAAGAAGAAGAAGATCTTTAGCTGGTAAGTAACTACCTACATGGCGTAATGAGAAGGCTGGAGTCTTGTGATATGTACTTCAAACATCCAAGTGTATTAGAAAATGTTAATAGTATATTAATCTCGAAAAATTTTGAGCAAGACAGCACCAAAGTATATTCTGTTTTTCAATCCTACCTCTGAAAGGCACATTCTTGATGGATTCTGAGGAAAATTGTTGTAAACAGAAAAGTCTGCCCTGCTTAATTGGAGCATTGGACTGTGTTTAATTGTGACAAGATATGCAGTTACTGAAGCTTCCCCTGGTAATTTTGCGAACTAGTTTGAGTTAGTTAATATTCCTTTCCCCTCATCGTATTGGTCTGTCCTTGATTAGGCTGTTTTTTTCTTGCACATATTGGAGTACATTGTAATTAAGATAGTCTACCAGAAAGCTTGTTTCTGCTGTATTCTGATGCTCTGCGGTTTGAGCAGATTGAACTTGTTTGATTTTGACCTTTAAAGTGCCTTAAAAATTTGGGCATTGGAACTGATAGTGCCAGTACGTTTGCAATTCTTATTAGATAGACTAGCAGTTTGACACAACTATATCATACGCCTTTCATAATGGTTTACCTCATCAATGGTTGCAACCAGTGAGAGCACAAATGTTGTCTGGTGTTACTTTTGTGTCTAGCAAGGGATGTCTGGAAGGCTTATTTGGCAATCAGCGTACAGTTGCCTCATGTTGGCTAATTCTATTATTCCGTATCTGTTTGCGTTAGTTTTTTTGCAAGACATTCAATAATCGTTACAAGCATAAGAACTTTGACATGTGTCTCTGAAAAAAAACTTAACAAACAGCCAAACTGGGTGATTGCTACCACATCAATGAATCTATATTTCATGACAGTTGCAAGAATGAACCACNGCAAGACATTCAATAATCGTTACAAGCATAAGAACTTTGACATGTGTCTCTGAAAAAAAACTTAAGAAACAGCCAAACTGGGTGATTGCTACCACATCAATGAATCTATATTTCATGACAGTTGCAAGAATGAACCACACCGTTAGAAGATTGTATGAGTGAAATACATGTAATAATTCAGTTTTACAAGGGGAGAAATACATCTTAAGCTTAAAGTTCAGACGCATGGGAAATACAACTATACAAGAATATACAATGTCAATGAAACTAAGCCACCAACATCAAATAAGCAAATAGTTATTGAGGTTCCTATACATGTAGTTACACATTCTAAGTTCTACTGCATGTTATTTACATCTATACACACTATATATGACAGAACTACAAATAAAATTTGCATATGAAAACGAAATCATGTCTAGCCAGAGGCTGGTCCAAATGCTTTTGTTTCTCGAAGATTCACATTTATTATGTAAGATAACAGACGTCAAGTCCACTTTTTCTGTCCGGACCTGAACTGCTTGAGCAAATCCTTCCATTGAGCTGCATTATCAGAAAATACAATTAATACAAAATGCATTTCACCTTTTAAAAGAATGGTAAATAATTTAAAACTTGAGGATTGTAAGGACAAATAAGCTACTCTGAAAAGGTGATAGTCCAAAAAAAATTTGCCTAATGGCCTTTACAAGTCTACAACACTAACCAATAAAAAGAGAAATTGCTCGTCTATTGATAATAAATACTCGTATGTAACTCTTTTGTAATGATTCCAATTGTCAAGGCAACGTCCCAAAAAAAAAAAGGATTTACTAGATTCACAAGGCAAGTTATCTTTACTTTTTTTATGCCATCCCCTTCTCAACATAAATGATGAAAATTGTTATCCATTGAAATACCATAAGATCCAGCAAGTATACATTTTTAATCTTGCCATTTCCATCATGCAACAAACTAAAACCCATAAAACTAGAAACTAGTCAAATGCCTTGCAGCATATATACTGTGACAGATGCCTACATGAGAGTGGCATGGAAAGAAACAACTGTCTTTGCAAGTTCCTCATCTTTTTCCCCCCGACAATCTCACTAGAACCTATATTATGCCTGAAGTACTCAAGAGTTCCATATTTAAGGATAATAACAAAACCAGGCTGTCATGATAATAAGTCATGCCCTGAAGGCTGAAGGATAAAATCAGGATGCATCTTCACAGCAAAATCCCATTAAGGAGGATAAAGATAGCAAGTTATTTGAAAAAAGCATGCAGCCTACCTGCATCATGATAGCGTTCCTCAACAGCAGCAATCAACATGTTTCGTAGAAGGACAAATTCTTCACTCTCGGGACAGGGCTGCCCGTCTGGTCTGCATCAGATATCAAATTTTTGTTGCTATCAGAACAATAGACGATTTTACAAATCTCAGTAAAATAAAATGAAATGCTCCGGTGATTGGGTGGATAGGTGAGAGGGATTGTCTGTGACATTTTTTCCTGAAGTAACATTGCACAGCGGGACAGCAATGTTATAGCAACAAAATGTTTAAAAAATAATGAATCACAAAAAATAGATCCCCCAGGTACAAAGCAGTGAAAGCACGGATGTACTTATATCAGTTCTGTTTATTAAGCATTTCCCCAAGTTTTTGCACTCAACCAAATACAAGTACTTGATCAAAGTTCAAATCTAGAATTGTTGAAACAAACAGTCAAACAGTGCCCCTCATACTATAACGTGCTGCTGGTTTGGTATACTCACCAAACCAGTTAAGCAGTTGGGGGGGAAGGGTGCAATGGAGAAGTTAAGCAGTGTAACAAAAATTGAATAGCAAAAATAAAAGTCAATAAGTCATACGAAGTACGTGGATTTTTTATAGTTACCTATCCACTTCCGCAAGCAAAGAATCATCAAAGTGTGGAGATTTATATGTGGGATTAGTAGGCTGAACAATTTTCATTCCATCACTGATTGCTAAAGTCTTGTTCACTTGTATAGGTGCCTAAACAAAAAACAATAGACTATGATATTAACAGTGGAAACTGACACATTATATAGTTACAATACAACAGACAACAAGTTGACATCTTGTCATGCTAACTGATGATTCAAAAAGACTATCCAAAGTATACCAACAACATCAACTACTGCAAAAAAAAAAATAAAAAAAAAAAGAAGCTGTAGAGTGGCTTCTACTAATTGTCAACGTAACTCAGTCACATAGGGATTCCATTAAATTGAAACTGGTAAGTATAAGAACCACAGCAACCCCACTGCATTGCCACATATAGGCATTCAGACAATATTTTGTTGCTATTAACCACATAGAGATATCCAGCAACTGTTGAGAGCTGCTTATTTCTCACACTATGCATAGACTGCTATTAAATTAAGGAAACAAATACCTTGCATCTTACAGCAATGTTAATGGCATCAGAGGGCCGAAGATCAAAACTAAGAGACTCTGTTTCACTACCCATCTATGAGAAAAAATGGAAATATATTAGTTAGTTTATGGATAGACAAGAAATAATGAAATATATCAAAGTCGATGAACAGAAGAGAGGTTAGGTTAATACTTTCATAACACAAAGTTCTGCAAAATAAGCTTCTTGCACCCTCTTGGTAACTCGAACATATTTCACCTTCATTAAAAACCAACTTAAACAAAAGTAAGTAATCCCAGAAGGCTGGAAATCTCAAAAAAAAAAAAAAAAAAAAAAAAAAAAAAAACGAGAACAAATTACCTTGTATCCCATTGTTTCTATCATTTCCTTCACTACATGGTACACAGTTGGCCTAGCCTAACCATATAATATACCACAAGCAAAGATTGACTTAAAAGTTCATAAAACAATAAAAATCAAAAATATAAAAAGGCCATCAAACAAGGAGGAATGTTTATACCATCCGAACATGACGAAGTGAAGCTATCAACAAAGCGCTTGGCATCTCCACTGAAAACAGAGTTTCGTATATTTAATTTCACAAAAATCATTCAGAGGTATTCTTTGTAACATAAAATAATAAATTTTACTTACACACAATAATAGGAAGTAAGATATTACTTCCATCTTCTAACTTCAGCACAATGGCAGGGTGAGAAATATAATCAGGTGGATAACCCCCTTTGGGATGATTATATACACATCTTAAGTATCTTCCGTCTCTCATTTTAATTGTAAAACCCTCTGATCCATTCTTCACCTCAACTAAACAATAAAATAACATAACAATTTTTTACTTTAATCTGCTATGAGGAGCAACATCAAAGAGTGTACCAGAAGTGCAAAATAAACAATAAAACAACAACAACAAAGTCTTAGTTTCCAAATAAACAATACAAATGCAAAAAATATTCTCAGCATGTGATAATTGGTTACACAATGCAAATCAATAAAGAAAATTATAGAACCAGCAATGTAGGAAAACAATAATAATATACAGACTATGCAATCATATATTGTAGTATATTTGCTGAAAAATAAAATATACAATGACTAAACGAGGTTGGGTATAGATGAACGTTGATGAATATAGGATAACTTAGCTCTATCCCACCATTATAGCTGATGAAGGTGCACTAATGTTACACCAAAATGTCTATTTCATCAGCATAAAATCCTAGGAATCCAACAAAGCCCATTCACAAGCCTATGACTCATTCAAGAGCTCGTCTACTTCGAAGAACCATCTTGCTTGGCATTTATATCAAACTGCTAATTAGAAGTAAAAATTTAAAAACCGGCATTTAGGCATGGACAAAGCACTTCAGCTGTAGTAATTCAGCACTTGAAGCCAGGAAAACGATGATGAAGAATCAACAGGAATAGCTGTTCTAACCTAACATATCTGATTCGCCTCCTCCAATGCCATCTTAACGAGTTTTAAAACATTAAGCAAATTACCTATAAAGGTGGAAGAAGTGTTTGAAACTTGTACTTCAAAGCTAAGTCAAAAGTGTATGTCTATTAATCAATTCCGAAATCCCAACCTTGGTTATGTAACTACCGAAGAACTCCATTATACAACAAGACGAGGGATGAATAATTGAATAGTGACTATCATGCCCGGCTAATCACATATCGCGCAATAATGGGAAAGGGGAGAGTTTCACGACTGTTCAAGTGCTTCGTAATTAAGCATTAACTTTGAAGCAACATGTGTTCTGGCATACAATATCCGAATAATAGGAGATTCAACTATTAAAAAATAACAATCATCAATTACTTGATTAGGTTATTGCTAATCCCATACGTCATCTAATCTTAGTATATGAGCTAATAGCTTGCTTATGTTAAACGTTTCGCAATTTCCTCACGCAAATTGTTGTATAATCTACATGCTCACATGCAAGTTTACGAAATTCCTCAGGTGTATATTAGAGGTAATAGTACTAAATTTGCTACCGTAATATACACATATACAAGTCAGCTACACATGAATATGAAAAGAGCTAGATTGTCTTCATTCAACCAAAAGCGATTATTAAATGTAATAAAACTCATATAAAAACCTAATTTATTGTAACCGAATTTCTAAATTGAGAAACTATCCATATTTGCATCCAAATAATCCGTTAATTTGATGACCCCATGTTTTAACACATAGATTTGAATTACTTTGTCAAATAACAAACTAAATTCAACATAATCAACAAAAACAACAACAACAACAAAATATAACTTCATATATCATCGCTCAAATTTTCGACTAAACGAAAAACAATATCGATTAATCGGCAGAATTCTACTGTAAATTCAAATCAAAGTCGTAAAAAAACTAAAAATTATTATAAAATTAATTTACTCTCAAACGAAAAATTAATCATAAAGCATAATCAACAACGGAAAATCATCAACAACACATAAAAAAAAACGATCTAAGAGAAAAAAAACCTCAAATTCGTAAAAAATAAAGAATTTAGCAGATTACCAGCTTCAATAACAGTAGAATTAACGAAATCGTCATCACCGCCGTCAAAACTACCAGAAACGTTATCACCGTCATTAGGCGAGCTACAACGGCAGCGAATTTTGGAGAAACTTCGATCACGCGAAGAATTGCGCGCCGTAACAGAAGTGGCGGAGCAATTGACGGCGTTAATACTACTTCTCTTTCTCTTAAAATCAGTGGAAAATTGTTTCGCCATTAAAGTGTTGAAAATTCCGACTTTATTTTCTCCATTGACTAATCTACAGGCGATTGAAGATTGCAGTGTTGCTGTAGTAGTCGCCATTTTTGCAGCAATTGATTGGAGTTTAATTGATAAGGATAGAGAGAGAAAGAGACAAGTTAGAGAGAGAAAGAGGAGGAAACTTGTAGGAGAGGTAAATGGAAGAGGAAAATGTCAGATGGAATAAAAAGATTGGAGATTACACTTTTTAAGAGAACAGAAGAGTAAGAAACGAAGATGAAAAAAAAAAAATTTAAAACAGAGGAAAGAAGTTGAGATGCCTTGCAAACAAAGAATTGCGGATTTGTACTCAAGGAGATTGTTTCTGTTTGTAGTAATAGATTGCTTTTTTTTTTTTTTTTTTTTTTTCTTTTTACTGCTTTCGGCGAGTGAACTAATTTTCTATATGAGTTAGTAATTTTTTGTATAAGTAATTCAATTGATAATGTGTTAGCATCCCTCTTAACGTGCCTGGATCTCAGGAGTATTATCAAGACTTTACAAGATAGAGTTAGATTTTAATTATCCATTTTATAATTAAGGGCTCACAAGTAGTGGGAAAATTAAAATAAAGGGAGATTTTTGGATGGAAAAAGTAAGAGGATTTTTGAGAGAAAATATATAATGCACTTATTTAAAAATCAATGAATGAATGACATTTAGCAAACACTATCCGAGAATCACAACATCCTCCTAAATAGGGTTTTTCTATTTCCGAAGCTCAGACCAGAAATCTCCGTCAAGGAGCATTGGAGCAATATGCACTTAATCACTCATGGAAAACTTAGTTGGTTAGTAGATTGGTAATGTGATTATGCGGTTATATGATAATTATGTTTCAATTGGACAAAATACTTATGTAAGATATGATAATGGACCGTGCCAGCTTTTGATAAGTGGTTCATTTATTGGAATTTGGCCCAACTCTTTAATCAGAATAAATGTGGGTGTGACATGACCAACAAGCCCAATATTTTGGAATTTGGTATACGTTGTTGTAGCATGTATTGTTTAGAGGTGATTATTGAATGAGTCGAGCTGAATTTTTTCTAGAAATTCATAAAGGTCGTGTCGCTAAATTGAGGGGATTTTTTTCCCAGGTTAGGGAGCGAGCTTTGGCTTGCAACAAGTTTTTCAAGTTGCTTAAATGAGTTAAACTTGCAATTTTTGGGGAGGGTTGGGTGGGACTTGCTGGAGGTGTGCTAGAGGATATCATTATTAATTATTAATTGTACATTAAATCTATTTTTTAAGACCTCTCAAAATTATTAAGCGTTGGGTATGATAAGGCACATGCTACATCCATATTTTAACACCGACTGACTTTCATGTGAGGAAGTGTGATGGAGTAATAAACTTGTTCCTTTACCTCAAACCAATTCTTAAATCTCAAGTTTTTAATTGAGCTGATCATCTAATATATCAACGGTATGACGGTATCAACACGTCAATAAAGTTAGAGGTTCAAGGCTCATTCACCCTTCCATTCGATCTGGAAACACTAAGCGCGCAATGGGTATGGAGTGAGGGGCCTCTAATATTTGTTGTATCACGTGTGTAGACTATGTATATGTATAAGTCAACAACTTTAGTGCTTTAAATCTTGAAAGTTAATGGTATAGAGGAATTTATATAACAATCATATCATTTCAGTGCTCGTTTATTGGTTGCCACCAAATTTCAAATGCATTTAAAATTCTCATGATTTTAACCTTGAGCTCTTTGTTTAATTGCCTAATAATTGACAAATTGGAGGAACTTTAAATTTTTGCTTTAAATTACCCACTCCCCCTTGGTCATTGTAAATTCCCATGATGTAAAATTTTCAATGACAACCAAACAAGTTTAGACAATTCATAGAAATTTCAACTCCCATGACAACTACACCTAATATACTTCCCCTCATACACTTTTATATGGGTATATATATATATATATATATATATATATATATATATATATGGGTATATATGGGAATCGAATGAAGATAAGAACAAAGTAGGGTTATGAAATTAATGGGCAATGGAAGCAAATCACATTGTAGCAATCGGTCGTGGTTGCATTACAATCTCACAATCATATTTCCAACTATTTGACAATTGTCACAATTACGTATATACTACACCTAACATAAGAAATGAAGGAAATATAATAAATTTAGGACTTATTTATTTCTGAAATATAAGAGAAACTTCATTCTATTGTTGATATCTATTCATAACGCATTAGTCACAGTTTGCATGCCTTCACAATTAAATTATCAATAACAATTGAACTTTACAATGCAAGTGAAAAGTCCTTACATACAATTTTTTTTTTCTTCATAAAATTACTATGAATAATTGCCACTTTTCATTTCATAGAAACACATATTAGCCATTTTGTGCATGACACTTGAGTGGCTAGAATATGCACTATATCTATTATAGAAGTATAAACTATAAGTAGGGTATCTAACACTATTATTACATACCCCAAAAAAAAAATTAAATAAAAAAAATAACATTATTATTGATACAAAAATACTCACCTACCAAAACATTATTATAATGGCGATATTCATAACATCAATGCCCTTTTGATTCACAAAGGAAAAAAATAAAGAAGGGAAAACAAAAGGACTTAAAAAAGCACATACTAGCTAACTAGCTTAGTTAGGTCAAAAGAAAAACTTCATTCCTTCATGTTATTTCCTTTTTAATCATGATGATTTAATAATCTATAAAACAAGGTGTACCTAATTGTCTCAAAGAAGAAAGAAACATTGTTTTTATTATTTTTTTGGTATATAATTTATAATATACTCTCTTTAATTTAATCCGTACATTCATTAAGTGGATATGCGCCTAACAATGGTACGATATAGTATAGTAATATAATTTAATAATAATAAGCTAATAATAGGGAGAATGATTTGATGCATCCAATTGGTTTGGCGTGACAAATGATGACCATGAGAAAGGCACAAGGCATAATCCTCTTCTTCGAAGCTCTACTCTTTCTTCTTCGTCCTTTGCGTCATCTTCACCACTTCCTAGTCCCTACATTTGTAATAAAAAACACAACAAACAAGTTTATAACATATAAAACACACAAAAAAAAAAAAAAAAAATGGTTTAATGTATTAGTAGATCAAGCCTGATGATAATATCCACATTTCACACCATAATAAAATGGTCGAGGGCATGGCAGTTCTGGTCCGATTGTCACATAAATCAACATAAGAACGCTATGTAGTCTTTGATCATCGATTCATCACCTATTGGAAAGACTAGTAAGTACAATGATCCAACTAACAAGCTAGGTATGGCTAATTGGCTACAAGTTAACACATTGATAATGAGTCGACTATGCTATACATAAATTATACATTAATACATGGTCTTTGTCTTAGCTCAATCTGAACATACAATCATACATTTTTCAAAATATCGACCTTATATAGGTTTAGATTAAAAAAATATATACTACGTATATATACCAATGAATCAATGGTCATCGAACATGCATAAAAATATGTAGCAGATGATCTTAATACAATACGTACGTATATTCGTGCAAATTAGTTGAAAAATAATCAAAATAATGAAGAATATAAAGAGTATATATATATACCATTTGGAAGGGTGATCGACAAGGCATGTTTCGAGAAGGCTTAGCATGGCCTTGAGGCATGCAAAGTGTCTGCACATTACCATAAATTATTATACATATTCAGTGAATTATTATAATTATATTATTTAAACAAAATATATATATTGCTAATTAAACTATGGTTTAAGTATATAAATATATACTTCGTATGTTACAGTTAGTGAATACTCACATGGATCTGATCTTGAAGGAATTGGATGTATCCAATCGCTTCTGTCAACACAGAAGCTGTATCCGTCTAAAAAGCAAGCAATAGTATGGGTAAATTCATTAGTCTAATAATAATTCATCATATTGATCTAATAAGTATAATTAAAATAAGGAACATATAATTTAATCGTAACAATGTACTATAGTATGGGTAAAACTCATTAGACATTAGTATAGTCCATCCTTGATCTTAATTGTAAGTTTTAGCTAATTCACTGGATTTAATCTCGACATACATGTCAATAAATTAAATGGTAATATAATAATTATCACTTCTTTTGTCAAACCGCCGTCTGATGGTAAACCCTAAACCATATTATCACAAGTTTTAACATGACAATTTAGTTTCTCATCTTAAATGTTATGATTTTATGGTAAAAATGTATAATATTTTAGCAAAAACCACGATGTTAAATTAATCGTTAGACAGTTTAACATGAGACATGCTAAATGGTAATTAATTAAGGTAAGGTCACGAAAAATAACGTAAGTGGGAATTTGTACCTTGCCGAAAGGTGAAACCAATTGATGTAGTGCTGCTATCCTCTCTCCCAGCTTCTCCTTTCTAACCTAGTTGCATTTAATTAATAATAAGATAATTATTGGGGTTAAATTAAAAAAATAGAAATTATGTACTACAATTAGACGTTCGCTGTTAATTTATATTAAGAACCATAATTAGTTCATTCGTGATGATCACTTGTATATCAAGTATTCTAGATCGATCCCTAACGTACAATATATTAATTCTCTAACAATTATTCGTCATAGATATATTTTTATTTTCAGATTAATTCATTTGATTTTTATTTTAATTTTTTATATTTATTTTTACTGTTTTTAATACTACTGCATGTTGAAGCTTACAAGGTGACACTTTCAAGTTTCAACTTGGTTAAAATAATCTATGACTAGAGTTGGCAACTGTAGACTAGGTGACTCAACTTCTTAAAGAATAAGTGGCTAGCTGCATAAGTTGCAACTATACGAGCTTGTTAATCAATCTTTGGTAATATATAATTCATTTTATTGATCATAAACGAACTTATAATATGAAGTATAACATAGAAAATTGTATAACTTAATTGCTAGGTTTTGGTCACTAATTTGGTTATTAATTTATATAAATTAAAGGGATAATATCTTTCAGTTGGTCTAATCAGCAATTATATATATATATATGTAAGAAGTGTGACGTTGTTAAATTACTACTTCCTAGTTTCAGCCAATTCAAATTGGTAGTGAATACACATTCTAGCTAGCCTTGCTTATATATATATATACATATATATATATATATATGTAAGAAGTGTGACGTTGTTAAATTACTACTCCATAGTTTCAGCCAATTCAAATTGGTAGTGAATACACATTCTAGCTAGCCTCGCGTAATCAGCTCTAAACATAAATAAATAAATAAATAAACAATCACATCAAGTCTACTACGTTGCTAATAGAACATTTGATAAGTGCGCACGCAAGTGCATGATAAATTCTAGGGATTGAGCGAGCCTAATATGTACCTTAAAAGGAGGGCAAGAAACCTTGAGGGGAGATTTCTTAGCACCAACATGATTGCTAGATGTTGACGCCTTTGATTGATCACTGCTAGAACTCCCTGCTGCTCTTTTTGTTCCCGTTAGTGATCCATTATTCATCAAGCTTGAATTCTTCAAAAGGATGGAAAAAAAAAAAAAAAAAAGGTTAATAAAAAAGGAAGACTAAAAAAGACTTAGCTTATAAGTGAATCATCTTTTATTTTTAATTTTTTAGCATGCACTGTATAAAGCTGAAAGGGAGCTATGAAATACCACCAGTCAAACTTGATATGATTTAATTGTCATGATTTATGAACAATGGACCATGCATGCATGCATGCAAATATATATGCAATTTATTTAAAAACAAGCTTTTATTAATTAAAGAGGAATTATTATTATTATTATTATTATTATCATCAAAATTCAAAAATGAAATTTTAGCAAGGTTATAAAAAGAACAAAAGGGGAGAGGGGTTTATATTTTTGTGACTTTATTTTGAATTTTGTGTATAATTTGATTTGAATGATGTTACTTGAATATCCAAGGTATGTTTTGAGCGTATGTTTCATATTGCAAATGCCTATTCCCTACATGGCTACAATTTGTGCTACATTCTTTTTCACTCATCTAATCAACTTTTCTTGTCACTTTTTATATTGTTTGCCATCTGCAATAACAAGTTAACAACATTATTTATTAATATATGTACCGATAAGAGAATTAAATTAGTTAACAATAAAAATTGGATATATATAACTAACAAACACGAGTAATTATAACTTATAATAGGGATAACATTGCTATATAAAACTCAATTTATAGGAGTACGTAATTATATATATGTTATTCGTTACACGCAAGTTTAATTAATCAATAAATAAAAGCAATTAATGAGAATCAATCCCATGATTTCTTTAAGTTGGAAGGAAAGCTCTAACCAACTGAGTTATCTTCACTCTCTTAGTTACTATACATCGGTTTATCTATAGAATCATGCCTCCCATATGTATATTAATCAATTAACCATAGACTCCCTAGCTAATTGTAGCCAGTCTGTAATCACTGAAGTAATTGAACTCATTAACTTAATGATTTAATCAAAAAGTAAATATGCCAATTTACCATTTACCAAAAATTATTGACATTTTTATACATTTATAGGTATGTATTACAAATAGCAGAATTGATTAAAAATATTAAGGCTAGGTTTATGATTAATTTTTATTTGAGAGGGAAAATATATATATGTAAATGCAATTAATATATAACTATTACAAATCAAAATGAAATTGATTTTGATAAATCCTTAATCAATTTAAATTTAGGGCAAATGAAATCCACTTAATTAGTGTGGAATATATGAAGTACAAAATATACTTTTTCGACCTCTTATTAAGTTAATAATTTAAATTATGAATTGATATATTTAGATTAAACACAGAGTCAAAGAGAGGGATTGTCCACAGTTAATTGTTGTATACACATATCATATGAGAAAATATAAAACAAATTTGTGAATTATGACCTTTAAAAATAGAAATTATATATATTTTCAGTTTGAGGTAGTATAATTAAGTTCACATATTTACCTTGTTGGGCATGGTCTTTCCAACGGGACTAATAACCTCTTCTCCTCCAAGAACATCATAAGATGACATAGGTAGATTTTGAGCACCAAAACTCGAATTATTGCCTAGAAAATCCATGGCTTGCAAGCTCATTCCCAAGCGAGGACTATTACTCGAAACAGTAGAAGCTGTTGAGTTATTTGGTGAAGAAACTAATCCTAATTGATTTAGGAAACTTGTATTACTAGGAAATCCATGACTACTATTATTACTCCAATTGTTCACTTCTAAGGGAAATTGTTGCATCAGTCCCCTACTATAGGGCACACCAGGCGCAGAAGAAAGCAATCCATTGAATGACCAAGGATTAATATTATCCAAATTTGCTGGAGCATTTGTAGCATGCTGTATTAGGCTACTAAAACTAGGGAATGAGCTTAGCATGTCGTCTTCGATTTTGGGCATGTGTGAGACTTGTGTTGTGCTACTCAAGAAGTCATTTTCTTCGTATGGTTTGTTGCTGAATGAAGTGTTATTACTTGATGTTGTAGTACTCCTGCAGCATGAATGCATGATATATTTTGGTAATTAACAATAATTAGACATACCATTTATATTAGCTAGTAATGCAAATGATTAAAGGAAAAGATGCTAATTGAAAAGAAAAGTAGCTTGGAGCTAGCTCATAATTATTGCAATTATTTAGTTTCATTATTTACTTGCAATATTACCCTATAATATTAATAAGTTGAAATAACTTTATTACATTATGCATGATTGATTTATAAATCAACAATGTATTATAATTGATTTGATGCAACTAGTAATTCATATTGATTGAAAACTTAATTTGTGTGTACAATTACTGCTACTTTTTCCCAAAAAAAAAAAAAAAACTTTGTTTTTGGCAAAAGATTTTCATTTTGTTTAGAGTAGTTCAAAAAACAAAAAGGATTTTTTTTAGAGAAACCATCTAATCACTTTAAACTGAACTTGTAGCCTCTTCAGTTCATCTTATCCAACACATGCGATCTATAAGAGTGAAACTTGAAGTCAATTCGAATTTGAGGAAATAGTTCATAAAATGAAATTTGATATATCCTAGAACAAATACCAAGAGCATGTTTTTCTTCGGATATATACTACTGCAAATAAACAGATTTAGATAGATAGATAGATAGATAGATAGATAAATAGATAGATAGAGTTAACGAGACTAAGATGATATCAATCAAGTTTTTTGACGAAGGGGCGAGAATATGGGATAAAACTCGATTGATATCATCTCTTTTTCTATAAGCCATACNGATAGAGTTAACGAGACTAAGATGATATCAATCGAGTTTTTTGACGAAGGGGCGAGAATATGGGATAAAACTCGATTGATATCATCTCTTTTTCTATAAGCCATACTTGCAAGAGATAATCGACAACTTACGTTGGTAAGATGTTGGAGTCATTCCATTGAAGAGAGGCGGTATCATTATTACTAGAAACACCATAACCAGAAGAAGGGATGTTTAAAGGAGAGCAACCAACAAAGTGGTCTTGAAGCTGTTGTTGATGTTGTTGTTGTTGTTGTTGATGGTGATGTTGGTGGTGCTGAAAATTGGTGGAGTCCATAATAATAATAAGCTAAAGTGAGGGATTTTAAATGGTTGTCTTTTTAGATCCCAAGATGGTGTAATTATACTTGTTAAAACAATAATATGGCTAACTTTCTTGTAAACTTTCTCAATATTCAAGGAAACAACTCACCCATTAAACCTCTTGCTTTTTAAGCTAGCTAGTTTATGTAGAGTACCAACTTTTCTTTCTTCTAGGTTTTGTTCTTTACTCTTTCATGGGTCATCTCCCTCTAAAGTAGTCATTCATTTAAAATTAAAAAAGATACTACTAGTATATTTACAAGGATTATATTGAGATGCCTCCCTCTATATCTTTTTCAACTATGTACATTTCTTTTACTTTTTTATTCGAAATGATAATTAGTCCAAGAGCTAACCTTTACTTGGGTGTTAATTAATCAGTAGTTCTATAGACCAGTACTATACCATAAGCGAAAAATTAAGTATTCCATCATATTCTCGAACATTTAGTATCTTTATAATAGAGACTAAATCTTAAGCTATGTTCTTTAGTGCTGAAATTTATGAAAATTTATTAAATCGAAATGATCAAAATATGATAAAATGAATATTATATAATATAATGTCGAATATTGAAATATACTGCACTGATATGAAAATAAGCAAAAAAGAACATAGCTTTAGGCAATGCCTTAGAATTTAAGATAGTTCTCCAATCTCCACTAAACTATTACTTCTTGGTCGTCTCCTTTTCTTTAATAATGTTCATCAAAGCTTTTCTATCATTCGAACTTTGTTCATTATTATAGCTTTCTTACCTTTTCACTATAAACATATATAAGTATACATGATTTTTGTTCTTCAAATTATTGTTGCTTTCTTGGATTACTTGGACGGTTTATTGTTTGGTACAACATCATATATTGTGATAAGGATGATGAGTTTGTGTCTTTTATGATAATGCAAAAATATCTATTACTTTTAGTAAGATTATGATTTTCATAATTACATGTACTTTTTAGTGACTAACACCAAGCTTTTCAATTTTTTTTAAACTACTAAATTTGATTAAGACAATTTGCTACAAGCACTCAACCGAGGTGTCCAATTAAAATGATAGTCACATTGCTTAATATAATCAATTGGCTTAATACGTTGATCAAATTATTTCGTGCCTAGTCGATCCTTTACTTCTGAATTTAACAACAACATCAACAAAAATTTATTTTTGTAATGTTGATGACTTTTCCTTAGTATATATTTTAAGATAACAAGCGAGATTGTTGTTATCAAATGAATAAGAGTTCATCATCAACCAACGTAGTATTTATGCATGCAAGCAAGGCTATTTGGATTAAATCATGGCCAAATTGTTAGCAGCTACCTTGTAAAATCAAAAGGTTGAATTCCGGCAAAAAGATGTATATCAAAAACAAATTTAAAAGGTAGTTTAATATATATATTTTTAAAGGTACTTAAATATAATTGCAGAAACTACAATAAGCTAGCTGATTTAATGGCAAAGAATTGTAGAAACTCTACCTTAGAATGTAATGTAACTAGGACTTTCCCTTCCCCTCCTAGCTACTGTATGAGCATATATGTCTCGGATTGTATAACTATGTATGGAGACTCTTGATAGCTCCGAACTTTCTCTCTTTTATTTTATTGCTCTAACCTTTTCATCAAAAAAAAAAATATAATCTATTGGTTCTAAAAGGTAGTTTTTTTGACAACCTGACCTTAAATTGTCGATTAATTCTCCTAAATTTCCAATAAGGTCTATCATTGGTTTCAATTATCGATTTATTCTCCTAAATTTCCAATAGGATCCATCATTGGCTTCAATCATCGATTAATAAGCTGACCAACTTAGTGATTGTCTATACAAAAACTTAAAATATACAAGCATGGACAAATTTAACTACTAAGTTTCTAAAGAGAATGAACTCTGAAGATCTGATATAAGAATCAGAATATAAGTTAAAACCCACTTCTCATTTAACCTTTGATTTTGAACCCACATTCATTTTATTTCGCAAAAATGATTGACGTACATCCTATTATATATGTGGGTTGTATGCATGGCAACTTTTAATTTATAGTGGAATAATTTCAGTGAGTGCGGCAACCTAGACCCTACAAAAAGACACGCTCAAAAACCCAGCTCTAGCTTTTATATGACGTACACGTACTATACTACTATTAGAGTATAAACAATTGAAGTTCCAAGTTACGACGTTTTCAAGAATATTTACGTACTAGATTAGTTTGCTAATTGACATCTGCAATATTTGCATGTGTTGTTATTATCCTGTTTAATAAGCGCCCTTAATTAATTACTCCTTAACGTTTAGTCCTTGACTATGTAACCAAGTGGGTTAAAATGGATTAGTAGAAGTTGAAGATTTTAATTAAGATCGATTAGACGACATGTAATTGTATGCAACGATTGTCAACATCGATTGTCTTTGTGGCTACTTATGTATTAGAATGCTACGTACTTAGCTCAATTAATAATAGATCCACGATTTGCAATTGTATTGTGATTGTCGTCATCTACATCAACCGTCTTTGCAGCTACTTACCATCTAGAACAACAATCATTAATTGATTAACCCATCTACATTAGCTTTGATAGTTAGTGGGAGAAAACAAAGCAGCCAAAATTAGTATATATAGAGAGAGAGAGCAATGATCCACTAAAAACCTTAATTTTGCTAAAAATCGTGAAAACCACAAAAAAAAGGGTACATACAAGATTTAAAGCGGTACATATTAAGGTTAAAGTGGTATAGGTACATTTACAACAATTTTTTTATTATTTATGAAAATGTCATTAATGAAGTATATGTACCCTTTAATCCTTTATACCTCTATTGTAACTTTTTTTTGTGGTTTTCACGATAAAAATAGTTTTCACATGATCCTCTTTCTATATATATTAATGTATAAATCACATAATAGATCAAATAAAGCATCATTATCATCCCTTCAACAGACAACAGGAACAACGAACAATAATAATCCTTGAAAAATATCCGTAAAGTATTTGTTTGTTAAAATCAAATCAATCGCAGTCTTTGTACCCAAACCTCATAAACTGGTTTGATGTCGCCCTTAAAAAACAAGGCATTATTAACTTAAGTTCCTTTACAGTAGTACAAAATCATATACTACTTTTGTAATTTTTTACTTATGATAAAGGGATATTATTTGTGAGATATAAATTATTCCTTTATTGCAAGTAAAAGATTACGGAGGTAGTATATAGATCAATATACCATGTTATGTAATGGCAGCATGCATGCTAACATTTATTCTTAATTTATGTTCGATCTGAAATAGTGAAATCTAGACATAGTAGTGTTCTTTAACTTTTGATCTACGATTTTCATGCAGGGATTCTTCAACATGTCACTTGAGATTTACTATTAATTGAAAACATACATCAATTAATAATCAATGAAGAAGTATCATATAATGGAGCGATGAGAAGCATAATAGAATTTGACTATAGAACATCACATTATTCTATTTTATTTTTATTGTCCCACTAGATTATCTTGTTGGGCTAATCCGGATTTAATTTGTGGGCTTGTCAATTAGTTCTTGGTTCCCACCAAATTTATTGTTGTGGGGGATCGAACACGAATCATTCCTACTAAATGCAGTCTGAGTCACCACTATACCAACAATCAATAGGTATAAAATTGCATTCTTTTATGGTAAAAAAAGTTAGACTTTGAAATGTATAATATAAAAGAAAGTTTTAAAATGAGAAAGAAAGTTTGAACTCAAAAATTGGATAATTATGACGCACGAATAAGTGCAAGGAGAACATAACCTAAAATATCCAATTAAGCTTTAGTTTGAGCCTATTATTTAGGGGGTTAAACTTATGTAGGTTGAAGTCCCATGATTGTTTGCATACTCTACCACGCATCCACGCTCATCATATAAGAAGAGTAAATACCTGAAGTGTGGATGCTGACATGCATGTTCCTTTTCAAAACTAGCATCAATATGACATCAAAATAAGCTAGACTGCTAGAGGGGTGGATAAAATATGAATTAAACTTGTGTTCTTATCATGTTGGCTCTGATACCCTAATAAAATAGAAATTTAGAATGAAAGATAATTTGGTTGGCGTGGTTACAACTTTTCCTCCGATTTCAAGATGTATTTGGATCGAATCTCAACACTCAAATCACCCAACTTTAACCAAATTAAATAATGAAGTCTTGTGCTTGGTATGGTACTCTATAATATCATCATCTAACTAAAACATAGCAGGATGGAAGTATGGAACTAAGTTGTGTAATTGGGGAAGACTAGAGTAGTATTTATGGTTGGAATTGGATGGGTAAGACAGCATATGCAACTGCAAAATACACCACATTCTTCCACAATAAAAGGCCCATAAAATTTTGCAGATAAATTGAATAATTTAATTCAAAAGGACATAAAAGGTTTTCCTGAGGATCGGAATGCTGAAACTCATCGTATAAAACTAAGTGCAATTTTTGCACTTGCTCTTACATTACATTACATTACATTTATGCATGGTCTCTCTGAAATACTCTGACAAATACAATCAAACTTAATTCTTTCTTAAACCTCTTTTTTGTTTTTGCCTTCAATTTGATAAATAGATTCCTCTAGTACTTCACATGCTTATTGATGTTTATAATAACAAACAATATTTATGTAGTGAAAGCATCACCAATAATTTGAGCTTAAGCAAGTTGTTAATGTTACTAATAGGTATTTTTTTATTATATGAGGCCCTAGTTCATTCTATATCGATATATGTATATTTTAGCACGATTGGACGAGTCATCTGGAGTGAGTACAAGAATGTACGTAATGGAGGTCGACTAACTTATAATTTCATCACTATTGCGTAAGATCTGGTTTGAGATTGAATATCGTAATAATATATAGAGCCACTACTGATTTTCGTCACAATTATCATTTTGTATTTTTAGAATATAAACTAATTGGATTGTGCTGACTAATTATATTATTTACTATGATTAAGTAGAAGCTTTGATGTCTATTATTTGAAAATTGCGAGCAAAAGTAGATGCATTATGGACCTTCTCATGCCCATAGCCAATTAATATTGTTTCATATTGTTGACGCTGACACTATATTAGAGTATCATCTCAACCAAAAACCTAAGAATCCGTTCAGTATTGCTGTGGTTTTCTGTTTTTTGGTTTTTTATTTTTTAAAACCATATAATAAAAGTCATATAATGAATAAAAAAATTGTTCAAAGTTATTGCAATGATGCAATCATAAAAATTATGAAAACTGACAACAGAAAAGTGAAAACACATTTTTCTTGTTTCTTGGTTTTGGTTTTTGTTTCAATAAAATTAGAAAACTGAAAACAAAAAAACATGCCAAACAAGCCCTAAATTAATAGTTGAAACCGATGAATAATTTATATATATGTCACTTATATAATTTTGTAGTATTCTTTGTTTTTGGTGGAACAAATAAAAATTTGTACCCTAGCTAGTCTTTATGTCACTATCTTATATATATTGATTGTTTAACTGCGTGAACCTTTTTTTTTTTTTTTTTTTTTTTTTTTGCCNTTTATCTGGCCATTCAATCTACCAAACAATTGATCCATATTATAATGATAGAAACAATTTTGTTTCCCTTTAGTGCGATGATAATCAGCAAAAAGTGTTAGTAAAAAGGGCTGCTCTCAAATTTAATACAACTTTGGTTACAAAAGTAGATCGAATAATTTTTTCACTAAAAAACTATTACGTAATTAGTTATATATTCTATTCTTTGCATTATTTTTCTTATATACTTATAATATCCGTAGTATATTATCATGCTACTAATTAAAATATCAATTATCAAGTCAAATCAACTTTCTTTTTCTTCAAATCAAACTTTTTAAAGCATTGATGATTAGGATTTAGGACCCAGTTTTGTTATTAGATGTATAGGCTAAGGATAGTTATTAATATGGTTATTAATAATTAAGCTACTTTTTGTTGCAAATTTATGACAATAATATTATTGTGAATTATTGTAATTTTCTAATTAAGTGACAGGGAGGTGGCTTTGCAGAACTTTTAAGTCAATTTTTTAAATTTTTTGGTGTTAATTATTAAGTCAATCATTATACATATAGTACTCGCCTGCTCGGTAGTAATTATTTTAAGACAATGTTTTATTACACTCTGGTGTACAATAAAAACTGTACGACAAATTTAAAGTTATACTTTTTTGCGCTCTATTTATTATAATATTAACTCAAGTTATACCTTATTGAGTTTGACTTATAATTTTTTTCGTTCCAATTACCTAAAAATCAGCTCAATTTACCATGCATCTACCTACTTACTAATGCTACAAAGTTCAATTATAATTAATAAATATACCTTATTATGTCATATATCAAAGTTATTCAATAATATTTCAATGATTTAACAGTTAATAAAAATTTGATTCTAATTAGCAGAAAACATATTCAAATAATTGTTGTATAATAATTTTACTGTACATCGAGTGTATGCAATATCCATTTTTATTTTAATTGTGAAAATTTTCTATTACTGAATTATAATTTTAGTTTGGTAACTATGCTAATGGAAGTTATTATATATATTCACTTGTAATTTATTTCGATTTTTTTTATATATATAAATTTATTCACTTGTAATCGAAGCATAGGGATTCCAAGATTCCATGTGTTTGATGATATAAAAGCTTCACTTAATTATACTTAATCTTTACTGAATCCTTAATCATATCCCTTGACCCTTGTTATTACCAACCTAGGTAGACTATAACCCAGCTTATAGGTAATTAATTAGGTAGCACCTAAGAAGTTGTTGGATATTTGCGGCGTTATTTGGATAATATTAAGGAGTATAGTATTAACGTAAGCCTTAATTAGTACACTGGATTTTAGTCTTGGTAAGTAGCGTTTTCTATTAAATCTAATTGTGCTCAATATTTGTTGAAGATATATAGTATAGCTAGTACGTCCTCATTCCTCAAACAACACTGTTAGTTAGAATCAATCGATCTCACATTAATAAAAAGATTGAGATGAAAAGGTGCAATCACACGTTCAAGTGTGTATTCGAAATTGTGGGTATCCAATATTTCGGGTAGTGATATAGACACTTAGTTATGAAGTGAAAACCTCCTCCGACTTATAAAACAAATCCTCTATTTGTTAAAGAATGTAGCCACTTTTAGCCTAGACTTGAATTTTATATAAACATTTCCTTGCTATAAATCAACTTTTTTTTGTTGGTGGTGGTGTTAGGATCGAGCCACAAGGGCGAGAATGATAATTAATTTCAAGACCTTTTGGAATCAGAAAAGAAGCTCTAATCAAGATATACCTTACTCTCAAATCAACTCGAAATTATTATTTCTAAATCAACGTACTCAAGCATTCCACAACATTTCCCCTCCTATATATTATCAACTTTTTCGATCAGCAAGCTAGGAGCGTATGTTTGATGGTGGTTCAAATAAATAAAAGTAATAATTAGAAAATTCAATTAACGATGGCATGAGTAATTGTTAATTATGTGGTAAAGTCCTGAAAAAGAGGAGTTAAAGTTGCTGGTTTGAAGCGGATTAAAGCGGGTCGCTGTTGCAGAAGAAGACAATGTTTTGAATCAGGAGAATCTACATCTTTTATTCCCATTGAATTTAGGGCATGCATCCCGCTTTCAGGGACCATGGTCCTACAACCTTTTCCCTCCAAATAATTACATTACTAATGACATTTTAATCAAATTATATAAATAGCGAGAAAGAACAACTTCAAATATATCCCCATCCCGGCCAAGGGATATAACATTCAGGGGCGGATCCTGAATTTTTTATCAGGTATAGCACAAAATTATCATAAAATAAAAGTAGAAAAATGATTGCTTGAACACTATCATTACACTAATCTCCTACGATACCAAGTTTAAATAACACAATTACGCAGTCAACATCTGTAGGAAAATGTCACAAAAGTTCTATTGAAATAATATATGTCCTTTTTTTTAGCAATATAAATTTATATGCAAAATCCAGGTGTAGTACGTGTATCCCATGCTACATTGCTGGATCTGCCCATGATAACATTTATCCCCATCTCCATTCTCATCCCATCCTCGCCAATATATACAAAATTTATCCCCATCCTCGCCAATGTATACAAAATATATCCCCATCCTCGTCTCATACCCACCCAGCTAGGCTAGGGCAGGGATTAGTCGAGTCTCCTACATCACTTGCCCCATTAACATCCCTAATTTTATACATAATGTATTTATTTTTTTATTCTTTTTGGGGACGGGGAAATAAGAAAAATTTTATGTAGTATATTTAGTATGGTTAATTATTCACCTAATTACTCTTGAACTTATAAACATGGCAACACAACAGAGGACCTCTTTGGTGGTTTACAACATAATTATTTAATTATACTACTCTGCAACTAATAAGTTGAATATGAATATTGTAGTACTTCTATTGTGTGCTATCAATAGTTCAATCATTGAAGTGGTTAGTTGATTGTAAGTTGTAACGACGTTAAGAGATAAATATGGTTGAGGAAAAGTTACACAAAAATGTCTTCAAAAGTTGACTAGTTAACAAAGTAGCTAAAGCTTACAATTTTTCTTCCCCTTATCAGCCGACCCATAAAGCAAATTAATTCATCTAATTTTAGGATATATGACTTTTTCTAATTTAAACATTATGAACAAACACATTTACATTTTTGGCCACTAATACAAAATCTATTTTTCTCTGCTATAACAAGTATACGAAGTATGTAATACCATATGCGAAATAGTTTTTTTTTTTTTATTAGTATGCCAAATTGCCAATCTAAGGGAACATTTTTTTTTAGGATGCCAAGGGCCCAACGGAACTTTTAGTCCACTTTCAATGGCCAAAATTCGGTCTACATACCACCTCTAGGCTCTGGTCCAAGAATTTTACAATACTTAGGGCATCATTTATAAAATATAAAAATTCAAGTGTTGCAAAAATTTAAACCTTAGGTAGTATAATTTGTTTACTTAATACGAAGTAACACACCAACACATTTATAATTGGTATAAGAGTGAGGAATAACTTATTCATAATCCGGATTCCAGGAGATTCTGAGACAGACTCTCATCCTTACCCTTATAGCTCCCTAACACAAAAAAAAAAAAAAAAATTATAATTTACTATACTTTAACTATACTCTAACTTATGGTTGGTTGACTTTATATTCTATTAGAAAGTATTTTTGTCTTCCTATAAAAGTATACAAGGTGGTATAGTTTTCACCAAAAATATAGTACCGCATTACCATGTATCTACCAAGACTACCATAGAAAGTAAGAACGAGTTATGGGTTCCCCCGTTTCTTATTAGTTGCAACATTTGAATTTTTTATATATCATAAACAATACCTAAACATTGCAGCTAATAAGAAACGGAGGCAGTACTTTCTTAGTCCCTACCTTTTTGACTTTTTGTACTTGCCAATAATCAATATACAAATTTTGACCAATACTACTTCTAAATGTATAAATATATTTGCAAAAACATTTGAATATACACCTAAACCAATTCAACAAAATCCGACGTAATAATTAGTTACAAATTTTCTTACTTATGGTCAAATTGAATTAGAAGAATTGAGTTAAGTCATTATGTTCCATTCATCTACAATAAATTATAATGATAACAACCTATAAATATTTTTGACTTAATACATTTTTCAATAAAGTGGCTGTAGTTTAGTGGTTAGAATTCCACGTTGTGGCCGTGGAGACCTGGGCTCGAATCCCAGCAGCCACAGTTAGGGTTTTATTTTTTATCTTTTATACTTTTATTTTTAGTTTAAAAATAGTACTCCGTATATTTAAAGCAAATCCAATGCATGCCTAATGGGTCAACTAGTGTTTAGTATTGTATGGGCGCATGCCTAATGGGCCAACTAGTGTTTAGTATTGTATGGGCGCATGNATTTTTAATTTAAAAAAAGTACTCCGTATATTTAAAGCAAATCCAACGCATGCCTAATGGGCCAACTAGTGTTTAGTATTGTATGGGCGCATGCCTAATGGGCCAACTAGTGTTTAGTATTGTATGGGCGCATGCCTAATGGGCCAACTAGTGTTTAGTATTGTATGGGCGCATGCCTAATGGGCCAACTAGTGTTTAGTATTGTATGGGCGCATGCCTAATGGGCCAACTAGTGTTTAGTATTGTATGGGCGCATGCCTAATGGGCCAACTAGTGTTTAGTATTGTATGGGCGCATGCCTAATGGGCCAACTAGTGTTTAGTATTGTATGGGCGCATGCCTAATGGGCCAAGTCGTGTTTGGTATTGTATGGGCTTCTGCACTCTCAGAATCTTGGGCTGGACTAATAATAGCTAATTTGTATCACCTAATATGGGATCGATTGAATATGATTTATCTACCGGTGTTATATACCCCATTACTCCGTTAGTAACAAATATGGACTATTAACTAAGGTTACAATTACTCAAACCATTCATGTCACATGTCAAGTTCTCCTGAAANTCTCAGAATCTTGGGCTGGACTAATAATAGCTAATTTGGTATCACCTAATATGGGATCGATTGAATATGATTTATCTACCGGTGTTATATACCCCATTACTCCGTTAGTAACAAATATGGACTATTAACTAAGGTTACAATTACTCAAACCATTCATGTCACATGTCAAGTTCTCCTGAAAATATTTATCGCCCAAAAGCTATTTCCAAAATTATACTTCATTAAGTCCTATTTAATTTAAATCTTGAATATTGTTATAATAAAGTTATACAATTACAATATATTTAAGTATAACAAATGATGGCATTTGATGGTTTTTATGTGTTTAAAACTTAATATATAAGTAAATTTAATTTCCATATAACAAATGAGGCTCTTTTGAGTTTTGACAAAGTGATTAATATTTACATACGAAAAGAATATAAGCTTATTTGTAATTAAGTTTAATTATTTTAGACAATGATAAAAAATTCTTACATAAATAATTTGAACACACAATCTTTGCTTTTTTTTTAAGTTTGTACAAGGNAATATAAGTAAATTTAATTTCCATATAACAAATGAGGCTCTTTTGAGTTTTGACAAAAGTGATTAATATTTACATACGAAAAGAATATAAGCTTATTTGTAATTAAGTTTAATTATTTTAGACAATGATAAAAAATTCTTACATAAATAATTTGAACACACAATCTTTGCTTTTTTTTTAAGTTTGTACAAGGCGTGCATAGCCCATGGGATAAGGGAACTAATCTAGTTATTCAATAAATTAAAGTCAAAAGTAACATTATTCAAGTAACAAAGCAAGAAGTGGAGCACATTTCTTTGAATCTACTACCTTTGTTGACAAGAGGGTCAGATCGATGCAATTAAATTTTTATAGTAGTAGCAGCTATTTTTTGGATAGTTTTTCCCATTATACATCCATTTAATCTTAAGAACTATCTACTAAAGAGTACATTTTTTTAAATTTTAAACAATCAAACAATTAGAAATTTGGTGAGGATCGGAGGTAACCAAACGACACCATATTATTATGTGTCCATTAAGGTATAATCTTTTCTGGTTGGATACCAATCTAACTAATACGAATGGAACTACATTGCATGTAAAGAAACTAGTCAATCAATATACTATCTATCAAATCAAAACAAATCTATGCCAAAGACAAACGTCAAATAGCAGTTCAAAATTCAATTCTCCTTGCATTTCCAATGTTAATAAAAAAAAAAAATAATAAATTAATCAAATCTTATTAATCCACCATAGTATAAAACGATTATACGACTATTATCTAACGTACAATTCTAAAATAATCTCCCTAAAGTTAATTAGCTAAATAATTTTTTGTTTGCTATAATTAGATCTTTTTGTAAAAACCCTTCAAATAATGCCACACGTCCACACATATTCAGTTATTCTCTTACAAAATGCAACTAGTTATTAGCCCAAACGATGTCCCGGGTCATTGTATAGGATTACGATTGGAAAAATATAAAAATTCAATGAAATTTGATTAAAATGGTGAATTAAATGAATAAAAGATGAATGAAGAATAAAAAAGAATGGAGTAACATAGATAAGAGCTTTAAAACGGTTAATATATAATTATAATCAATGCTATTATATGCTATAATGGTTTTAAATACATATATAAGTTATTTAATTATAAAGTTTTATTTTTGTTATTCTTGATAACAATGGCTTACGGAGTATTGATAGCGTAATCAACTACTCCCTCCGTTCCTAAATGTTTGATACGTTTAGAATCTTGACACTATTCATAAGATGAGAGAATCTTTCAAATTACTTTCGATATATAAACCATAATATAGTCATATGGGGTCTTGTTTGATTCGTCTTAATGAGTACGTTATTAATAAGACTCATAATTTACCAACTAAACTATGTGTTATTATTGTCTATCCTTCCACAGCAACTTATGAAATCATGCATAGCCTAAAAAGGAATTACTCATTAAAATCTAATTAAAAAGACCAATTTATGTTCATTTTATCTCTTTAATATCAAAATGGTGGAGATGCATGGGATGGTGCCCAGTAAGAGGTTTGATCAATACCAACACTTAGCTTATCATAACAAATGGTTGAGATGCATATAATGCTGCCGTGACTATTGTTTATGTGATTATAATGAATATATATATCATTGTTATGATTATTTCATGTTCATTTTATCTCTTTAATATTATCATCGGAATTTTTTCAATCCATTAAGTTTCTTTTTCAATTATAAGTTCACGTGCAAACCGTATATTCAATATTATCAACAAACAAATTAAACATGCATTATATTCTCAGATAATGATACAACTATTGCTAAAAAAAATATATACGAAGTATATAAATCATTAAATATTTGAAGCCAACTATCACTAATATATACTATATAATTCTTTTAAACTTTTTAACGCAATAATTGTAAAATATTTTGTGGGTATCTACGGTATATATCTCACTGTAATACTCTTATTTTTTCACTTACCATTTTAGTTTTTGACAAATTTAAATTTAACTAATATAACTACAATATTTAAAATTTTGACAAAAAGGTAGGCTGCAAAACAAATTAAAGAATTCTTGAAATGAAATTTTGGGGTAACCCTTCAAAAAAAAAAAAAATTTCGGAGCAACGCCCGAAAACCAAAGCTAGTTACTTTAAAACCATTAGTTGAACGGTTCAATTCTTGGTTCTATATAGTAGAGATGTCACATTCACATAATTACATTAGCAAACCATTAGTTCAAAGGTTCAATTCTTGGTTCTATATAGTATAGATGTCACATAATCACATTAGCAATCTTCTTATGTGACTATGTGAGTAATAAATTAAAATCAAATTCAAAAATGGTTAATGGAAACAAAATTATTATTTTTTTGAAAAATGATTAAATTAATAATTAATTTATACACCAATGATTAATTAGTTGATTACCAAACTTTCATATAATGTCTCAACTATTTTACACAAATTCCGGACACCATTACTCCCTTAATATCATATTTATAATTTAACCAATTAAAAATTAGTAAACTTTAATAAAATATTTTTTTTTTTGTTTTACTTGAAGGACAAGTTTAAGTGCATAGGTGGAGGTTGCTTAATTCGTGGGATTACGGTGTTGAGCAATCACCTGCTACTTCCTCAACCTTTGATCTCTTTCATATTATTTGCCTTATCCTTTAGGTTATCTTTTATTATTTCATTATTATATTCTTCAAGGGATTTATTAGTTGTGTAGAACTTCTTTTGTGGTTATAGCCTTATAGGAGATCTTTGGGATCGATATTAATAAATGAGTTAATAACGTGTGAAGCATATACTATAAAATTTAAAAATTTGCTATATTGATTTTAAAAATAAATAGTTATTTGATATTTCGATAATTGTTCATAATGATGAGAATAAACATTTTAATTTCTATTATCTTAGGATTAGGACATGTTTTCCTCGCCTTATATCAATGATTTTCCATTATGAGTAGTGTAGAATTCAGAAGAAGAAAAAAAAAATACTTTCAAATAAGTTAAAATAAACACAGTTTAGAATAAATTAAATAAATTCAATTTAGTTAAAATAAAATCATCAGTTTAGTAAATATCCCTTTTAATCAGTTTAGCAAATAGCACTTTTCGTCCCTATTAAATGTTAATGATTTCAGAAAAAATATGTTTGTTAAAGTAAAAATAACATTAGTCCATAAAAAATAAGTTCATTAATTAAAAAAATATATATGTTCAAAAAAAAAAAAACAAGGTTACTACAAACAAGGCTTTAGGGCCTGTTTATTTTATCTGAAAGCAGCTGAACTGATTGGAGCTGAGCTGAACTGAACTGAAAGTTTTTTAAGAAAGATTGATGAGTAGCAAAATAAAAGGCGAGTTGAACTGAACTGATTTTAAGTTGAAGTACACAGGCCCTTAGAGTGTATATACTACTACTATCATGTCAATTTGAGCAGCTATTTGAAATTTGAAATTGTGATATACTATTTTTTGAACTATATATGTTCCGCCATAAAAACATCTTTGAGGAAATTATAATATAATATATGTTGCAACTGGTATACTTAATTAGTTAGTAACGTAATCATAAATTATTGAGAACTATTATCAAATGTCATTATATTGATTTTATGGTAGGATTTATTTCCGTTGTTTAATTACTTCTTTATATGTTTTTTTATCCTTCTTTAACTATTAACAAATCTGATCCTTAAGAAAAATTAAATATTATTTTAAAACATTTATTTATAGTGACCGAATTTTCGGTCTTAAGAACATCATTGACGGATTTTTTTTTAAAAAAAAAAACAAGTCTTTGGCAAGACCTCAACCATTTGTAAAATTTTCTTTAACTATTGTGTTGTATAATTTAATTAATAATTATTTTTATATACTATTTAGACTCTGTTCTCCTCGACTGTATTTTTACTTATTTTCAGCAAAAATAATTAGTTCAGTTCAGCAAAAATAAGTTTCATTCCTTAATAAATTGTTAATGATTTCAACAAAAATAAGTTCAGTTCAGCAAAAATAAGTTCAGATAAGTAAAAATAAGTTCAGTTCAGCAAAAACAAGTTCAGATAAACAAAAATAAATTAACGAAAACAGGGCCTTAGTGTCTTTTCAAATATATAAGACTATATTATATAAATTTTTATACAAAAATAAATATATTATGTAGATTAAAGTATATTATTGGTCAAAAAGTATAATATCAAATAATTAAAGAGTATATTTTCTTTTATTTGACTACCTTTTTAAATTTTATTTTATCTAACTTAGGATGCATAAAAANATATTGTCTTTTATTTGACTACCTTTTTAAATTTTATTTTATCTAACTTAGGATGCATAAAAAGGAAAGCAAGGTTAATTAGTAAAGATGGAACAATTAAAAGTATATGTAGGCCGGTAGTGGTATCAAATAAAATGAAAACATGTAGGTAGTTCGGTAAAATTACCGAAACTTAGCAAGTTGTTGTTGACAAAAAAGGAAAATTAAACTTTTATTGACAAAAAAAAAGCAATGAAAAATAATAAATTATAAATTTTCAAAAAAATCAAAATTTTCAATATTAAAGGCAATTCATTTATATATTTTTTTAAATACTTTGTTTTTATGGAATAGTAAACTGATGTAAAAAAAAAAAAAAAAAATATAATTTTTGTGAGGACGAAATTGACACTTGTAATAAAAAATGTTGTACTTTTTTATTTTTTTTAACGAGAATAAAAAATGTTGTACTTGTTTTAGTACTCCTTATTTAATCCTAATATAAGTAGTACTTATACATAGACAAGAGAATTTCACTAATACACCTATATAATCCGCTCACAACTTCACATAAACATTAATTTCATTCAATCATCACACAATAAAAAAAAAAAAAAAAATCCTATTTCAATATCTTCCGTTCGCCACTTTAACAAGAAAGAATCAAATTCCTTATCCTTCTAGGTTTCCTTCATCATCTACGTACAAATATATATTTAGTTTTGTAAAATTCAAGTACGTTTACCAAATTCTCTAACAATGGTTGAACCAAGAAAACTAAGAGTGCTAATGTCAAACAAGAAACACAAGTTCACAATCTGGCAAACGTTGTTCGAAATCGATACGAAATACGTACCACTTAACCCTATAGGGAAAGGAAGTTATGGTGTTGTTTGTTCGTCTCTTAACAAGGAGACGAACGAAAAGGTTGCGATCAAGAAGATCAATGACATATTCGGGAATCATGTTGACGCTCTAAGGACGTTAAGGGAGATTATTATCCTAAGGAATGTTCGTCATGAGAATGTGATCGGGCTTAAAGATGTCATGGTTAACGCTACAAAATCGTCGTTTAAGGAGGTTTACTTGGTTTACGAGCTTATGGACACGGATCTTCATCAGATTATTCGGTCTCCTCAGCCTATTACCAACGAACATTGCAAATTCTTTTTGTTTCAGGTACATATTTTTTTTTTTTATATGTTGTACGAGTACTTTTCTTGATTATTACACGATTTTGATTTGTTATACGTCATGGTTGGTTAGATAGTTTCGGATTCTAACAATGGATCGTCGATTTTTTATGTGCATTATTATTGCTAATTGATTTTCGAGTTCTTGAACTTAATTACATGTATTTTGGTACTAATTAACTCATGTTATCTTTATTTTCAGTTGCTTCGAGGACTTAAGCATCTACATTCAGCAAATATTCTTCATCGGGACTTAAAGCCAGCGAATCTCCTAGTGAATTCAAATTGCGACCTAAAGATATGTGACTTTGGGCTATCGAGGACTACCAAAGGCGAAGGTGAATTCATGACCGAATATGTGGTAACTCGTTGGTACCGAGCACCAGAACTTCTTCTAGGCTGCGACAACTATGATGCATCGATCGATGTGTGGGCTGCCGGGTGCATCTTTGCTGAATTACTAGGGCGTAAACCAATTTTCCCTGGCAGTGATTGCTTCAACCAATTACATTGCATAATCGAAATCATTGGGAGTCCTTGCGATTTTGAGCTTACCTTCATCGAGAATAGAAGAGCATACAACTACGTCAAGTCATTGCCTTATTCAAACGGCTACCCCTTAGAGGTCCTATACCCCGAGGCTGATCATGAGGCTCTAAACTTGCTGCAAAGGATGCTTGATTTCGACCCTCGTAGGAGGATTACAGTCACAGAAGCACTTCAACACCCTTACATGTTTGACTTGTATGAGTGCATAGAGGATGCACCGGCTCATAAGCCATTAGATATTAGCATTGATTCGGACATTGGGGAAACGAAGCTAAGAGAATTGATTTGGCGCGAGATGTTATGTTATCGCTCTCAAGCTGCTTATTAAGATTGGGATCGGAATTGGGAATGTGTTATTGTCAACCGTAGCAAGTGTAGGATGGTGATTATTGATCTTAGCTTGTATTTTATCACTGATTTTTGTTTGATTATTCATTGAGAACACGATCAATTTCTACAAATGGATGCAAACTTTGTAAGTTGTAAATATTTGACATATTTGAGGTTAACTTCAATTCTTTGGTATATTTTGTCTATGTTTTTAACATCATATGATTAATTTTGTGAAAGCATACATATAGCAAGTTAGCAACGAACTAGCTAATTAAGTTTATTTGACATTGATTCGCCATTAATGAAACATTTATTTATGGAATCCTTCATAACCTTTTGTAATTAACCAAACATGGCATAAACTTTAAGAGTAAATGTAGTCTATGACTTTATGTATGTGTATCTCTCTTAGAAGAAAAGACTGAATAAGTAATGCATATAATGAAAGAAGCATAACAAGTCATAGATAGATTATCTATTAGGTAATATAACCTCTCTTTGTCCCCAAATTAGCAGGAGAAGAACAATACTATTGATTTTGCAATCACTACCCAATAACTCAACCTTAAGAGTCTTCTTGATCATTTTAATCATTCATACATATACACGGCCTGATCCATCCGTAAGCTAGCTAGATTTCAACACGGGCATCCCTACACGCAGAATAACGTGTATATAATGCCTAGCTCGTTTTTGTACACGCCTACATAGTGCTTATTTGATGGTAGCGCAGCCGAAATTCATCTATGTGCAGTGTGCATAACCAAAAATTTTATTCTATAGAACAATTTTGAACCCTTTCAAAGCTAATACTTGAAGACTTGAAGTTATTATTACTCTATAGTTTAAGTTTATTGCAAGTTTACAGCTCCAACATACTCTGGATCATATAATTAACTTATACATGTAACAAGTACAAGCCATTGAAGCCAACATGTTGATTGTTGAGACAACATTACTTCAATTCACTGAACCTACTTTTCTCTTATGTTTACGTAATTTGGGCTTAACATTTTATTGGGCCAGCTATTTTTGGATCATCAGACATCATATAAATAAAAATAAAAAATAATTATAATTATAAAGAAAACCAATATTGATAAGTGAAAAATAACTTGATAAGGAACCATCGGCGTTGGTTGATGCCTTGTGAGTTGGAAGTACAGCTAGCATTTAGATTTGAGAAGGTAAGGTACATGTTACATACTTACCATGTACTTGACTTCAATTTTGTCTATGGCTCTATGCCATTATTTATATATAAGCTACCTTGACGAACCGTCATCGCCAACCAATCTACCATCCCATTTTTAGATATAAACTTAGGGTGTATGTTTTTTTTGACTTAATTTTAATACTCTCTCGGTCTTTTTTTGTGTTATTATATTATGGTTTTTAATACTATTTACATCATAACTTTCACTTACTTTGATATTTAATGCGTAGTGAAAAACATAATTATATGGAATTTTGTTTGATTCGTTTCAATGTATATTTTCCAAAAATATAATTTTTTATTATACCAAACTTGAGATATTAATTATATAAGCTACGTCTTAGGAGATGTGAAAAAGTAAATGTAGCAAGTAAAAAAAGACTAAGGGAGTTGAATAATCAGTTTCATTTTAGTCAATTTTTAATCTAAATGAGGAGTTTCATTGCTTAGTCTAACGTTAATTGAGTTAAACTTTTTCTTTTTTGGCAACAAGACAAAAAACAAAAGTTAGACAGATTTTGCCATAGCATGAGTGGCAATAACCTGTTGTCTACCAACCTTAATACATTTAACATAATTAAAAGAGGAAAATAACTATAATATGTCAAAAAATATTGTTTTAACATGGTGAGGAGCTTGTAATGGATGATTGAGGGCTTGGACTAATAACCGTAGGCAGCCAGTATGCACCAAGATGTGGGTACCATTGCATAGCATAGCTTTAGTCTCATGAAGCAAAGCCATTGCTTCGGCTAGGAGACAAGAAACGGCCATAATCGAATGTTAGCCTTTGGTGAGGAGGGTGCCATCTTGCTTGTTTATAAGCCATCTACCCCACAGCAGCTTTAGGATTGAGCTAATTGTGGGACCAGGCACCATCAGTAATCAGAAGATGTGAAAAAATAGCATGGTGAAAGTTCCCATACTCATACCAGTCTGGCGGTTTCGGAGGTATTTCACGCTGGGATGAGGAGCATTTGTGATTTGCGCCATGTTATGCCACCTACTAAGCTCCTGCTGCTTAATTTTGTAGATAGAAATGGGATTAATATGGGAACCTTTGAAGACAAAATTATTTCTATAAATCCAAATAGCCTAGAGGGTGGTAATGGAATGTAAAGTACACCGAACGCTTTTGTCCTGATGTCCTCTAAATCAATATTCATAAAATAGAGAAGATTATTTGCTAGACTTGTCTCTTCCAAAATTTGGTGTTAAACTTCTAATATATTTCGGGCCTATTTACTTCGGCTGAAAATAACTGAACTGAACAAAGCTGAGCTGTCTGAACTGATTGGAGCCGAATTGAACTGATTGGAGCTGAAAATTTTTTTATGAAGGATTAATGAGTAGCAAAATATGAAAAGAGCTGAATTAAACTGAACTGATTTTAAGCTGAAATAAACTGGCCTTTCAACTTCAACTGAAATAATTAAGAATTAAATTCAGTTCGATTGATCTATATACAACTGAAAATAACTTGGCCTTCCACAATATCTTTCCATTGCTCAACACGGATAGGACCTTTACTTCTAGAATAATCTTGTTGTCTTCTTCCCTTCCCATACATTTTCTATCTTTTAATTGCAACCATTTAGAATTTTTTAAAGAATTAAATCAATTATAACGTTGTCATTTTGGTTGATAGTATCATTGTATGGATGTGATGGATCATCTTCTTTGCTCCATATATTTTCTACTTTTCTCCTCCATATAATAATGATCTTTAAATAAAACAAAGTTATAGTTTGGGTTAAACATATATACATTAATTTAATAAGTTTTTATAAGATATAATTAGGTCCAATAACATGTAGTGATATGTACAAATAGATAAAATAATTCGAATTAGGATTGATAAAGATTTAGATCGAAGCAATATGATGAAGGTTAGTGGCTCAAACTAGGGGTGTGCACATGTTCAAGATCGGACCAGAACTTGTTGGACCGGAAAAACCAGAAACTAGGTTTCTTATGGACCGGAGACCGGATTGGGACCTGTTTTTTAGGTCCGGTCCGATCTTAGACCTGTTGGACCTGTTACTTAGACCTGTTTCTGATCATATAGAACTTGTTTTTGGACTTGGACCTGTTGGGCCTATTTTTGGGACCTGTCAGACCTATTTCTCGCAAATTTCCTTTTAAATATGTAAATATTCTGGTCCATCCGGTCCGGACTTGAAAATTCAGGCCCAAGACCGGACCAGACCGAAAACCCGAAATTAGTTTTTTTTTATTTTTAATGGACCGAAGACCGGACTGAAATATCAGGTCTGGTCCAGGTCTAATTACGGTCTGGACCGAATTTTGCACACCCCTACTCAAACTGTTATCTAATCTATATCTGCCATGTATTTAGCGCGGTTTATTTAATTAATTATTAAGAGAAAAATTTTAGACCAATTCCCAAATACCGGCCCACAAAGCCCACACCATGTAATTCAATGAGTTAATTTGAGCATTACGTTTTTGGACAAAAGCTGAGTCGGACTCGCTGGATGATCACCTCTAATTAGGATATAGTTTGGGAATTAATAAGTTGAAAAGGCTAAGATACTCTTATTTAAAAAGTTTATGAAATCCAAATCTTTAGTGTGTTTCATTAGTGTGCATTGTTTCTTATTGATATGTCGAATTCGGCATAATAGACCTGACCCTCGAATTAGACATGCACGACTCAATCACGTAGTGTAGAACAATTTGGTTTCCGTTTTAATTTTGGATGGACTTTGGTTAGTTGATTCAGATTTTTATACTCTGTACATAACAATGTTAGCCAACTATAAGAACAAAATTCCAATTAATAAATTTCAATAATATATCAACTTTAAAATTTAATTGAAAAGAAATCTGCTGTCACATGAATTTATGTCAAAATATGTNAATTTATGCCAAAATATGTGCCAATTGATGTGATTGGTACACATCACTAATTGATTTTAGTTTTTGTAAAAAAATAAAAATCAGTTTTTTCTTTCTTTAAGAAAATAAATTCAGTTATAACTTTATAAAATTCTAAAAATTGTAAACTGATTTTTATTTTTTCTAAAGTAATTGATTTTTATGCCTATGTAGACCAATCGCAGTTGTTGGCACATATTTTGGCACAAAATTGTGGTACAGGGGGTTCGGACTCCTTTAAATTTGATAACTTTAACCAATTAACTTGTGAATAGATAATTGTGTAATAATTACCAACTTTAGATAATAGTGTACTAAACACCACACAATAAAAGATATATTGAACCTATATATATTCCAAATTCAACAACATATATATAGTTTTTCAATTAAATTTAGAAACTAATAATAATCTACACCATTGTTTTAATTTCTTTCTTTAAACTTTTGTCCTTAATAACCCATCTTAATCTTCACATAATACTCAAGTAGCTATACACATTAGTCTATTGATGGACTAGTGGAGCATTTCAAATGGAATCTTATCAATATATTAAGAAAAAATAAAAAAGCAATCACATGTTATAAAATAACCTCTTTCTCATCTTCCACTTTCATTATTAATTTTCATTTTCTTAATTATTCAACTTTTTTTAATTTTTCTATTTTCATAACTTCCTACTCTTTCTTTCTCTTCATTTCCATTCTTAGGTTTTCCTTTCCTTCTCTTCTTTCCATTTACTTTGCTTCCTTTCATCACCTTCTTCCTTAACTCCACAAAATTATAATTAAAAAAAAAAAATATCTTAGCTTTTCTAAGCTTGTTCATCTCCATTACATTTACATACACCAAACAACCATCTAAATACATGATTAAGATTGAAACCTACCAACTATTTTCTTAGCTTCATACATGTCTCCTATAATCAGTGAAGTCCTCCTCTCTGGGTTCACCATAAACTCAGCTCTTCGCCGTCGTACCCACCTCGTCTCTTCCTTCTCCGTCGTCTTCCTCTACTGGTTCTACGTCTTCTCATAAACTCTTTCCATCTATAATTTAGCCTCATCGTTCATCATATACATCACTTACTATATACTACGTATATATAGTACTTTTTTTCTAATATATAAGATATATACTCGCAAGAATTTAAGACAGTCTTCTCTTAAGACGGTCCATATTATTATTTAACAAATATAGAATGGCAACTTCTACAAGTTCATCAAATTTACACCAAATGGTTCATCAAACCAACTCATCATCAGGATCCGAGGCCTCGGATCCTAACCAGACAGTGGATATACGGAAGAGGAAGCGTATGCAGTCCAACCGTGAGTCCGCTAGGCGGTCTCGCCTTCGAAAACAGAAGCACATGGATGATCTCACGGCTCAGGTGAACGACCTTAAGGCGCAGAACAACAAGATCTTGACCACCACGGCTACCACCACGCAGATTTACGCCGTGGTTGAAGCAGAGAATTCTGTCCTTAGGGCTCAGCTAGCTGAGCTTGGTAACCGTCTTCAGTCTCTCAATGATATTATTAACTGCCTTAACAACAGCAATAATAATAATAATAATAATCATAATGATGATGTTAATTTTGGTGGTTTTGATAATGATCTTGAGTTTGATGACGGGTTTTCGATGAATTCATGGGGGTTTTCTTTCGCTAATTATCCTACCATGCCTACCCAAGACGTGTTCATGTGTTGATCCATAAATTTTACGAGTTTAAGACGTAAGTTAAAATTGGAACGATACAGAGCAGAAAAGTATGAGATGTGGTAGATATACAATTTTAATTATGTGCAATATGATCTTATATGTTACGGTCATTGATTCATTGTTGTAAGTTGTAAACTTGTAACATTGTAATAGATGCTGGTGATGTAGTTTAAGTTATTGAATGATCATAGATCATTGTAGTGGTCTAATGGAAAAATGTGTTGTATTTTGATCACAATTATTATTGTATGAATCTATGATATGTAATGCGTCATGCGATGCAGATACATTTGGACTCACTTCAAATAATTTTTTTTTAAACTAATGCTATCCAGTTCATTAAAGCCAATTAACTGTAATTACATCTAAATTCGACGTGGATTGTACACCTAGTTTGTGGTGGGTCAGTGGGAGAGTCTCCCAATAAAGTATTATGCATTTGGTGGCCTGAAGCTTCCACCCAAAACGTCCCTTAAGCGGCATCAAGTTATTTGTGTGCCACCATATGACATTGCCAAATAATTTCATCAAAGATTGATTGGTTGGAAGATTATTGTCCATTTAAAAAAAAAATTGTGGCTTTTATAGTATTATGACTCCTCTTAATCATTGGATTGAGGAATCAAAGTGCAAATTAAATCGTGCCACCCACAAAAAACCTAATATGTATACTACAAAACTGTCGTTTTTTGGAAACAATTTTAATTTTATCAAATTGGTATTATTGGAGAGTGTAAGTGTATAACATATTCACATCAAAAAAAAAAAAAATTGTGTAAAGTATAATAATATTATGAGTTTGTGGTTGTAAATGTATGACAAAGATGAATCGGACATTTACCAGGCTAGTTGCATTATTTATGTGGGTGATATTATTGTCACCATCCTTATTCTCTAATCTCAACCGTACCTTCATTATTATTATCAAAAGTTAGCATAAACCTAATTAGTTTGCTAATCACCTTACTTTTGTCGACTAATTTATGGAAATTTCGTACCTATATAAGACATGTTTGATGTTACAAGCTACATATTACATATTTAGGTACTGTAATAACCTTTAAATTACAAGTAAAGTAATTTCCTTTTTCAAATTAGTTTTCATAGATTTACACATATTTTTGGTAAACTAGTTAAAGAGGTTGTTTAATTTTTGAAAAATCTGTGCAACTTCGATCTCCATGATATTTTATTTCGTACTCTTATTTCACACCTCACATAGACGAAATTATCCTAATGCATACACATTATAATTATATGAAACGAAAGGAGTATTAAAATTGATATATTTTAGTATGCCCCTGGTTGAGACTTTAATTGAGAGTGGAGACAAAAGTGATTTATTTTACATGCATGATATATAGACAAAGGCTTCGAGTTCACATGAGTACACAATTTTTCTTAAGATAATGAAAAAAAACTCAATAATATTAGCTAGGTACTAGGTAGCCCTTCTAGCCAGGGGAATACCTATTTATGAGTTCATAGTACATTAGTACTAATAAATGTATAGACCACCCTTTTTATTAAATGAGTAGTATAAATACACTCCATTTAGTGTAGATGTCGTTAAATCAACAATAAAATGTGAAGTATACAACGAACTTAATTAATAATTAACCGCCCTTGTACCAGAAAATTTAATTGTTGCATGTATTATTTGATTTGATGAAAAATATAAAAATTCTATCTAAATTTATTTTCAAGAATATCCTTTGGTTTTTTCCTTCTTTTTTGTGTATGAGGGGATAATACATTATCGTGTTTGATAAAAATAAATTCAAAAGCACAAAGTTATTGTTGATTATATACTTTCCAAAATGTGTATGTCAATTCTCCATGAAAATTTCAATTTTTTTGTGATATATTATTTCACACCTCACACACATATATAGATACCAATAATATATGACACAAAATTTTGTATAAATTATATGTCCGTTTTCTGTAAGTCCGTACCCATCACATATACATATTATTATTATGAAATGAAAAGAGTATCAAATTGATTGATTTTTATAATTCACTAGTGCGTGGAGATTTAATTGAGAGTGGAGACGCAAAAACTATTGTACTTGCATAGTTACATGTAATAAACGACGACTTCGGGTTCATATGAGTACACACATCACACGTTTATGTGTATACTAGTATACTACACATAAGTACATAACTAAATAACGTTACAAGACTTAGGTTCTGTTCTCTTTACGGGATTTAATTAGAATGGAATGGAATGGATTGGATTGGAATGGAATGGAATGGATTGAATTGGAATGGAATGAAATGGATGGGATTAGAATGGATTGCTGGGATTAGAATTGATTGCCGGGATTAGAATGGATTGTCGGGATTAGAATGGATTTAGAATGGATTGCCGGGATTATTATTATCATTAGTTATTAATATTTTGTAACAATGGTAATTGGTTATAATTGTGGCAACATGCACTTTACATAATTTCATTTGATTAGACAAGTTAGGGATTCCAATTTCTCATGGTCCCCAAAATATTGAACGTGTAGCTGATTTAGATTTCACTAATCCGACACGAACAATGTTAATGCGAGACATTCGTGCAAATATTGCAGATGAAATATGACAAGATGTGTGTGCTGGAAATATGAGGTTCTAAGATGATGATGATATAGAGGAGGAAGAAATATACGAGTATAATTGAATCACTTCTTTATCTACTTGTAACGATATTCTATCTACAGTAAATTATTATGTAACAAAAATGTAGTAAAAAAAAAGCAAATTTGTTATGAACATTATTGTGTAGTCAAGATTTAAATTTTCAAGAGTTTAATTAAGAATTTAATTTTAATTAAGATTTAATATTGTCGGAATTAGAATGAATTGCTGGGATTAGAATGGATTGCCGGGATTAAAATGGATTGGAATGGATGACCCGGGAATGGAATGGATTGAAATGAAATGGATCGGGATTGTAATCCCTTGAAGAGAACAGAGCCTTACAACTCAGTACCACTGCAAATAAACAAGTATTAACAGCAACACCGCCCAATGGATTGGGGTTTAGGTATGTGATTGTGAGGTGCCAAATTGTTTGGTTATATATATATATATACTCATATAACTGTATATGGTTTATGGATGATGAGATCATTCAGGTGTAAAAGCCTTTTCAAAGAAATTAAATTTATTTAGAAAACAAAATTAAGGCACTGTAGGATATGCCACATTATATATGAATTTATGAGCTACATACCAAATTACCAATAAAGTTGTATTATTTGAAAAAAAAAAAAAAAGAAAGAAAAGAAATAAAGCTATAATATATATTTGTGAATGAAATAGTATACAAATTTAATTAATTTTAGATACTTTATGGATTATATATAGACCTCCGTTCTATTAATTGATCGATAATATGAGAATAATGGTGAACTTCAACTAGGACAACTATATTATCGTATCATATATGGCCTTCCCTAGCCAAAATGTATTGTCGAAAGATCGAGGAAAATTGGTTGCATGTAGAATCCGAAAAGTATGTACACCATTGCATTGCTACTTCATTTTTCACCATGATTGCAAATTTGCAATTACAGTAATTAAGATGACCTTTCCATTATAACTGCAGTACTTTGTATTTCTTAACAATTGTATGCATACAAATATGCAATTCAGCTTTATCGTCTTTAGAAAGCACTGTTGGATACTTTCCTTCAAAACAAGCTACGGATGCCAATAAGAGTTGGCTCAAGTGGTAAGTAGTTTGATGTCGCTTAAGGGAGGTCTCGGGTTCAAGCCTCACTGAATGCAAAAAAAACTCTTATTGAGAGACTCACCCACCATAAGCTAGGTGTGCAACACGGGTCNACAAGATGTGTGTGCTGGAAATATGAGGTTCTAAGATGATGATGATATAGAGGAGGAAGAAATATATGAGTATAATTGAATCACTTCTTTATCTACTTGTAACGATATTCTATCTACAGTAAATTATTATGTAACAAAAATGTAGTAAAAAAAAAAGCAAATTTGTTATGAACATTATTGTGTAGTCAAGATTTAAATTTTCAAGAGTTTAATTAAGAATTTAATTTTAATTAAGATTTAATATTGTCGGAATTAGAATGAATTGCTGGGATTAGAATGGATTGCCGGGATTAAANAATTGCTGGGATTAGAATGGATTAGAATGGATTGCCGGGATTAAAATGGATTGGAATGGATAACCCGGGAATGGAATGGATTGGAATGAAATGGATCGGGATTGTAATCCCTTGAAGAGAACAGAGCCTTACAACTCAGTACCACTGCAAATAAACAAGTATTAAGAGCAACACCGCCCAATGGATTGGGGTTTAGGTATGTGATTGTGAGGTGCCAAATTGTTTGGTTATATATATATATACTCATATAACTGTATATGGTTTATGGATGATGAGATCATTCAGGTGTAAAAGCCTTTTCAAAGAAATTAAATTTATTTAGAAAACAAAATTAAGGCGGTGTAGGATATGCCACCTTATATATGAATTTATGAGCTACATACCAAATTACCAATAAAGTTGTATTATTTGAAAAAAAAGAAAGAAAGAAAAGAAATAAAGCTATAATATATATTTGTGAATGAAATAGTATACAAATTTAATTAATTTTAGATACTTTATGGATTATATATAGACCTCCGTTCTATTAATTGATCGATAATATGAGAATAATGGTGAACTTCAACTAGGACAACTATATTATCGTATCATNGGACCATGGGGTGGGTCTGAACTTCAACTAGGACAACTATATTATCGTATCATATATGGCCTTCCCTAGCCAAAATGTATTGTCGAAAGATCGAGGAAAATTGGTTGCATGTAGAATCCGAAAAGTATGTACACCATTGCATTGCTACTTCATTTTTCACCATGATTGCAAATTTGCAATTACAGTAATTAAGATGACCTTTCCATTATAACTGCAGTACTTTGTATTTCTTAACAATTGTATGCATACAAATATGCAATTCAGCTTTATCGTCTTTAGAAAGCACTGTTGGATACTTTCCTTCAAAACAAGCTACGGATGCCAATAAGAGTTGGCTCAAGTGGTAAGTAGTTTGATGTCGCTTAAGGGAGGTCTCGGGTTCAAGCCTCACTGAATGCAAAAAAAACTCTTATTGAGAGACTCACCCACCATAAGCTAGGTGTGCAACACGGGTCGAATCCGGATGCAGTCGGAGTTAAGCTCCAGTGAACCGGGTGGACATATTAAAAAAAAAAAAAAGCTAGGGATGCCTTTATTGGTTTGTTACCTTTCAAGAGATGTATTATTAATTTCATAGGTATCACAAACAATTAGTGTGAGGTGGCTTCGAATTTTGCAACGGTGGTGCTAAAGGTGGCGATGATGGATATTGAAGGTGGTGGTGGAATGATGATTATAGGTTAAAAGGTTTAGCAATGTTTTAGTTAGTTTTAATTAGTATAATTAATTAGGTTTATTTTCTTTATTTGGGTGTCATTAGAGATAATTTAAGGGAAATGATAACACCATTCATTGTAAAGGGTACTAGGTGAATATTATTAAAAGTTCAAAGATACTCCGTGAATTTCTAAAACAACCAAAATACCTTATAAAGTCGGAAAAAACAAGGGGTGTTTCGTACAAGTGCCGAAAAGAAATGGCATAATCAATTGCCAACCTCGGGTCTACCCAAATGGGTACTGGCCTCATGGGCTTCAACCCGAAACCCCAACTTGAATACATTCAAAACCAAACTAACCGTTACACCACCCAAAAAACAGAAGGCGGGAGAACAAAATGTCGCAAGAACTCCAAAACCCTAGAAAATGGCGGTTTACTTGGGAAGCTCAATCTCACCTTCCACTCCTCAAACTCATCATCTTCTCTCCAAAAATCAATCCAATTCATCACTGCAATCATCTCAAAGTTGATCTCAAATTCGAAAAATCACTCGTAATTTTAACCTGGAAAAACGACGACGATTTCCCCAAATTAATTTCACTTTTTGTTCCGTTACCTAGGGTTTTGGTTGACCTTGATTCTCCGCTTAATTTCATGGTTTCTAATGATCATATTGAAGTTAAGATTCCTCTTCTTCTTCCTATTGATCATCCGATAGTTTGTAACTTTGTTTCGGAGCTTAATTATGGTGATGAATTTGGCGCGTGTAGTTCGCCTAACGGATTTCTTCAACCGCTTTCTATGGATTCTGGTATTATCATAGTTTGCTGAGATTTTTAGTTATTTTGATTTTTTTTGTTTTTGTTTATGATTTTGAATTTGCGAATTTTTGTTGTTGTGTATGAGTAGATTTCAAGGATTTGTCTTCAAAAGGAGAGATTGATTTCTACTGCAGAAATTGCGCTTTTAAGTTGACGAAACACTCTGTGAGGTACTTTTTTGTATAATTGTTTCGTTTGGTTCGTTGGTTGTCTGAATTAAATGGCAGCAAATGCTCTCTTGGTGTCAATGTTTTTGTATTCTTACTTGCATTTGTGTTATAGTTGCTTGAGAAGGCATGTTGATAATCATTTGTGTGTTGGAATTGAATTTGCCTTGTGTATTGAAGGGTTAATTTGGAACTTGTACAAAACGTATGGCATTTGTGTTTTATTCCGGGAATTTAAATTATCTACCTTCGCTGAAGTAGTATCGCAAAACCTATGATATGCATTTATGATTGTTATTGACTATGTAATGTGTGTGAAATGCACCGTCTTTAGCCTCTATTGGTACTTTTACCACTGAATTGAGTTTCACGTGAGTGGAATGCAATTAGGATGTTGTTCTTCTATTTCCTGCTTACCGCTGACTTTTCATGTAATAAGGTCTACTGTAATAATTAGAAGTTAAAGACGATTTAGTTATGTCCAGCGTTCTGCAGTGCTCCATGGTCATTCTGTTACTTTGAGCAATGTCCTACCTGTTTGCTGTTTCTTTGCCACGTGCCAACCTCTCCATGATGAACTTTTCTGAACTTTATGATATGAAATTATGAAGGCCAATTGACCAGATTGGTAAAAAAAATAGACCCATTGCGACAATTTGGTAAAAAAAAATTGCTCCGGTGACACATTCCAAATAATCTAAAGATTTCCGACAAACCATTTACAAATGCTTAATTTTATTTGTTTGGTTGGTTTAAATTCATTCCCCCAATTTTAGTTTTCCCAATTTTCTTTTCAACCCCCATTTTTATTACCCTATCCCTATCTAGCTATTCTATTTCCAACCTTTTTATTTTCTTAAAATTGGAGTAGCTAAATTAAATGAGAAAATTTAAATAGGGAAATTACAATAAACAAATTACAATAATGAATTGAATTAGGCAATTCAAGCTCACTTTGTTGGAATTTTTAGATTGTTTGGGCAAAATGTCATCGGAGTTCATTTTTTTTTACTCAACTGTTGCATAAGGCTAGTTTTTTTACCAATATGTCGCCGGAGCAATTCTTTTTACCAAATTATCGCTAAGGGTCTATTTTTTTTTACCAATGTGGTCAATTGGCCGAATATGAAGCTGTTATATGTTATCAACTTTTGTCCAATCTGGTCTTTATGTTCGAGGGTTAGGTTTGTCAACTTAATTTTCAGACTTTATTCTGCATGATTTTATGTTGCTTTGAAGTTTTGCTTATAATTATAAACTATATATTACTTGTTCTCACTGTTATTGATTTGACTCTACTACGCGAGATTCGGCATTAATTACTTATGTTAGTATAGGTGTTTGGTGGACTTGCCTTCTGTTAACTGGACTGATGTAGCAGACAATTGGTTTGGAACCTGCTGCTGTTCCTTTGGAGGGATAAGTGAGAAACTTGTAGCCAAATATGTGGAGTCCTATAGGTGTGTGGAGGGAACGTGTTTGTTAACTGTTACGGCTGTCATTCTTCATAAGGATGACATAGTAGGGTTTAAGTCTCTGGAAGCAGAATTGATTCAAAGTGGTACTATTAAGGGTTTCATTGACATTACTAGTAACCCTATAAAAGATTCTTCCGCAAAGCTTGGCTCAAAGCACCTCCCAGCTAAAGATATCTCCACAAACAGAAAATCCACAGAATCCGATGAAGACAGCAAGGAGAAGCTTTCTTGTGCTCCTCCAATGGTTGGTTCCCCCACAGATGCTCAAACAGCACATGGCTGTTGTGAACACGATGCTTTAGAGTCTTCTCTAAAGGACCTGCATATCAGTGTACCTGCTGCTCTTCAAGCTGACCAAAAGTCATTCCTAAACTGCTATCTTGGAAACTCTTTTGTTCTTAAATTAGATCGCCTTTCGAAAGATATTGAATGGATTGATTTTGCATGCCCGAACTGCTCCTGTAATCTGGGTGCATATCCATGCAGTGATGGTTCTGTTCCATTGGATGGTGGCATTCGACTATTTAAATGTTACATTTCGATTTCTCCTGTGAATTTATCTGATGATTTGTTCAGGTAATTTTTTGATTACATTTGTTTATGTTCCTGCATTTACATATCCAGTAGTCTAGTACTATTGTTAGCTCATCATGGGTTTTCTCATTAGACCTACATTTGTTACTAAGTACTAACTTGGCTTCTTGTGGGCAGTAAGTACACTTTGGAGAGAATGTTTGCATGTCAACTTCTGGAGAGTGCTAAAGATGAACTGTCCTTCCGCACTGTGGTCAAGGATCTGAAGTTAAAATCTTCCATGTTGCATATTGTTTTGCTTAACCCAAATTCATGGTGCTGTACTGGTTTTTGCTTGGAAGGTAATGCAGAGCCAACGGTAAAGATCAATCTGCACCCTGTTGTTAAGGTGCTTGTTTCTCATGGCGATGACAATTCAGACATTAGAGCCAGGTCAGTTTTTATAAATTGTGTAATCGAATTCCAGATTTGGTCAATTGTACACTTATCTTGAACTGTTGGCCTCTTAATTGTAATTAGTGCATCTGATATGTGACAAGGAGCTTTGTTGAATTAAGGTTTACTGTGTGTGTTCAAGCTTAGCATAGTTAGATTAATTGTTTTTGAGTTTATGCAATCTTTAAGTCTTTAAGATTCTTGTTTGATATTGGCTCATTAAGAATTTTATCATCTTAAAGTCTAGAGTCAGCTTGCTTACTTGTTTATGCTTCAAGCTCAGCTGCTCAAACAAAGGTTGTTTGAATCTCATTTTACGGACTTGAATTTGATCTTTGGTAATGTATATCTTACTAGGATTTAGTGTTACCTGAGTTATAGAAGATTTTGAATAAATATGGATGGGCTTGTTAATGAACACGATGAACAAGTTGTCCTATACTGCTGTTCAATTGTATGAAGTGAATTTGGAAATTTTTGTATGTGCAACGCTATTACTAATGATCGTTTGGCTGAACTTGTTTATTATTGTAAAGGGTGAACATATTGGTTAATTTTAATTGTGGGTTTGATAATTGTCAAAAGCTACCTCCATATACATTTAGTTTTCTCGTTTGTACCTTATAATGATGCTTATCCAGTTATCCCACCAAAAATCCAACTGAAGTAAGTTTGCTTTGCAGATTAACTCAAGAATGGGAAACTAAAGCTGATGAGATGCATATGTTGCCACATGTAATAAAGGATCTTATCAAATCCATGGATGAAGCAACTTACGCCTTTCCACCGTCATTTAGCTCCTCTGAGGGATTTCTTTTAGCCTCCATCCCTAGATGATCTTTATGTCTAATATGGATTTAACTAATCGTAGACTCTACCAGACTACCAGTTAAGCAAAGGGAAGAACCATAGAACAATTTGCTTGCAATTGAATTCCGGAGAAGAACTATAGCGCATCTTGATTGGAATTGTGAGTTTTAGTGCAGAAACTATGAAGGATTTTACTAGTGATTATAAACCAACTGAATTGCATGAGCATGTGATTGTTGATCGACGAGAATGGAAGGGAAGTGTGTTTGATGATCATTTTGGATAGCGTTTAAGTTCATTTAGCCAACCCCACTCAGGTATCAAGTCGGTGATTACTTGACTGATTGTGAATTCTACTGCAGAACTATAGAGCAATTTGCTTGCAAATGAGAATTCCAGTGCAGGACTATAGAGCATTTTTTTTACAAATGTGAATTTCAGCAGCACTGACACTCGTTCATAGCATAGTAAATTGATTTTACATTGTAATAGTATGTAAGAGGTTGTAATGATCAAGATGTAGCATTTTTGGACTTAGCATAACATCACTATCATATGTGATTCTTTTGAGAGTGTCCTTAAACAAGCGTTTGTATACAAATTTCGTCGGACATAATGAAATGCAAAGGATAGCATAATTCCCAAGTGCTTCAAGTTTATATGTCTTACATTATATTTCATCCCTAAATTACAGCTTGATCTTACTGCTCTTTACCGGCAAAACAGTATGCCGTAGAAAATGAAAACTATATTTCTGTCAGGAACTCGGGTACATCATCTTTCTTGAAATTCAGAACATTTTTTTATTACAGCACCGTTATAAAAACGGAACGGGAGGTAAACAGGTATGCAAGTGCAAGTATTTTAGTGGCTACCAGGTAGCTTATCCTTAATTTTTTCCATAATTCCTTTCTTCTCTTGATGTTCGTCGCCAGTGTGACCAGTGTGACGGCCTGTTGGATCATATCCAGGAGTCGTTGTAGTCTGATAATTATCGGTGTCGTTCTGGTTCCCACAACCAGGTATTTTCTCCTTTATCTTCTCCTTCAGTCCTTTCTTCTTCCTTCTTCCTCCTTGTCCATCATCTTCAGACTGAAATTTTTTACAATTTTATTGAGTTGATAAATACATGCATGTAAACAGGATCCTCATTGTACAACAAATTGTATTTTGCAAAGTGTAAACAAGGCTACTACTTTGTTTATGTACTTACAAGTTATAAGAACATTAACAAAGAAATAGAGTTGATTTATCATGCCTAAGGTACAACCAGCTGTATATAGAAATACTAGCCAATAGCCATGAAATAAAATCAAAGAGAGATGAGATAAATGAAAAAAAGTCTTACAGAGCTAGAGCCAGAGCTCCCAGTACGGTGGAGCATTCCCGTCAAACCACTTTCATGGGGCCTCTGATGTTGCATTTGTTGGCCATGCCCGCCACCTACGACACCTGTGTCGTAGGTGCCACCTTGGTAGCCAGTTTTGGTTCCGGTTCCAGTTAAGATTCCTGTTTCATGACTTGCACCATGGTGGCCAGTTCTGGTATCCATTCCAGTGTGGAGACCAGTTCCACCACCTGTTTCATGACCTGCACCATGGTGGCCAGTTCTGGTATCCATTCCTGTGTGGAGACCAGTTCCACCACCCAATCCTGTGTGGTGGCCAGTTCCGGTACCCATTCCTGTGTGGTGGCCAGTACCAGTACCCATTCCTGTGTCGTAGCCGCCACTGCCAACACCACCTCCATAACCTGTCCCAGTTCCAGTTCCAATACCCGGACCTCCATATCCACTGCCTATTGTAGGATCATAACCAACATCTTGACCTACACCATGACGCCCTGCTCCAGTGTCGTACGAACCCATGGTGCCAGAATGCTGAACTGGGTTGCCGTATTCATCAGTTTGGCGAACCGGGTTTCCATATTGATCTCTCAATTGATCCATTTTTTTTCTATACTCAAATCTTTTTTCNTCTATACTCTCGAAAATCTTTTTTCTTTGGTGTTTACTTCACTCTTGTGTTTTCAATTTATTCTTAATTTGGTTGTTTTGATGAAGACAAGGGTATGATTCTTACATAGTTTTATACATGGTTTTGAGGGAGTCACATTTAGATAATGCAAGAAGATAGAATCTTCACGTGTTTAGCATACATTTCATACTCATGCTTTTAAGTTCTAAGTGTCTGTGAGGCTGACATGTAGATTGTAAGGTGCTCTCTGGCTCCATGATGAGGTGACACATTGCGGAATTATATGACTTGCAGGTTGATCAAACAGCTCGTCGATTTGGATTCAGTTTTGTTCCACCTGTCTGTCTTTAAAATTTGGACGGCACTTTGATTACTAGAAGGCAATTATGGATCGGTATCTATGATCTTATCTTGTTTCAACTGGCCATGAGAAGAAGGTATTTCTTAATACTGTAATTTTTTTTTTTTTTGGGAATGTTTGAAGAAATTGCTAGTTATTTTTTTGAGGAAGCCACGACCGGTAAAGACAAGCGGTCACTTAGAGTTTAGATAATTTGGGAAACAGAAGTTTATTGGAGTGATGAGATTTAGGTAGGAACTTGTAGCTTTGATTGATGGACTTCCTTAATTCCTGGTGGTGGACACAAGAACTTAACACTTAATTAATGGTATCATATTATGCAACATGTAAAGGCCTCAGGGCGCATTGGGGCAGCAAGAATTTTCGTGGGTGCCTTGGTGAAGTGATGCACACTTAGTAATAACTGTGAAAAAAGAAATTAGAAGCCTCCTCACCTGATGCCATCATAATAAGAATTTCGGTGTCTCATTGCGATTTAATGAGCCTCATCCAAATTACCTCGCGCAGACTATAAAATGGTGCATGGCCTAAGTTGGCTTGCGTTGAGCCTATGCGCCTAGATACATATTAATCTTTTTAATGCTAAAAGGAGCAGGACACCTCCTGTGCTCAGCACCTTGATTAACAAGCCAATCTGCCTGGATTTCCTTCCAATAGCAGTCTCAACCTTGTCCTTGTCTAGTTCCCTACTGTGGTGCATAATGTTCCCCATATTCATCTTTAACCACTTCGAGTCTATAAATTTGGAGTAAGGACCCTATTATCCATTTGGTGGACCAATGTTCTTTTGATGTCTAAGCTTAGAGCAAGGATGATTAAACTCCTATCAATTGCAGTGAGCTCAGCTTTAATGGCTGTCAGCAGTAACCAAGTCACCCAGACGGGTATACTAGGCTTTAACGAATAACCCTCTATGGTCCGGTAAACCCATACGCAAGAAGTCGTTCAACCTTTTTTGTAAACTGTTCTCAGTAGAAGGATAGCATACTCGACAGTATTAGTTCAAACAACTGACCTATGCTTTTTGTAATGAGCACTTCGTGTAGAAAATTTCAGTTCTTTGAAGGAATTTCTCCAACTAAATTACTAGTGAAATCGAGTGCACTTCAAAGTTATGTTGTTGCTAGAAAGAATTGTACTCAATGTTATCAAGTCCTCTTCATGCCACACTCCTAGACTTACAGTCAAGTCGTCATAGTCAATTAGTCACCCAATCAGTCAATCACCCATGATAATAAGCAATTTGTATACAGACTTTTGAGTTCAATTTGTTTGGATGAATTTCCCCAACTACTCAGCTAATTTAAGTGGTTAAACTTGAAAATCATGGTGAACCTTAAGTTTAAAGCATTGGTTATCAACTTATTTTACAGTAGTTTACTTGCATTTTTAAGATTTCAGATTTGGTTGCATCTTTGCAACATACCTTTATATGATATTGAATCTCCCCGTACCTTTTACTTCTTATCACGAATCCCTCATTTATCCTTCAGTTATCCCTCCTTCACTCTTATGTTGCGACTAATTTGAAGCAGAAGAAGAAATTTCCATTTGTTCAACACAAGAAAGATAAAGATAATTCCGACCATATAGAACCATATATATAAAAATAGTCAACACAAGTTCATGAAAAATCCATAATGTCTGTCTTCAAAGAAATTGAATCTTAACTTATTGAGCACATTCACGATTTTGGTGTACTTAATTGTTAATTGCTCGTAATCTACTAACATGATTAGAAGGCAGAATTTGAACTTTTAAAATGAAAATAGACAACCCATTATCATCATAAGAAAAGTTACAAACAAACAAAACTGATTACAAACTACTTGCCAAACTAGTCCCACTTCCTCCATCATACATAGCCTTGTAACAAAAAAGAGAAGGCCACACTATATTATTGTTCATACAAATTGAAAAACAAAGCAACTCTACTACAGTTGTCTATGCATTATTGCTGATAAACTGATGGAAGCCATATTTTACTATTTCATCTTCATTATCATCTCTTTTTAACCTCGGCGTTGGTGCCCTTGCCCTTCTCTTTCATTCAGTCTTCCTCCACCAGTATCATACCCACCATGATTCCCCGCCCTGTCGCCTCCTCCGATTCCATGGGTTCGGTCACTGGCCATCTCTCCGAAATCATACCCACTTCCGATATCAGCATCAGCAACCTCAAACCGCTCTCCTCTTTCTGTCCTCTCTCCTGCAACACCATGGACACGTTCTCCCATTTTCCCAGTATCATACCCACCTCCACCTCCAACACCTGCGCTGTGATCGAACAGCCCGCCACCACTAGTCCCATACGTGGTCGTTGTCACCCCAGGGGTGTTAGCCGGCACATGGACTCCAGCATGATACCCAGCTGCAGTAGGTCCCATGCTCCCAGCAGTCCCATAAGTGTACTCTTGCCCAGCACTAGGGTGGTGCATCTGTTGCTGCTCGCCGCTCCCCACGTAAATGTACTCTTGGCCAGCACTAGGGCGGTGCATCTGCTGCTGCTCACCGCTCCCCACGTAAGTGTACTCTTGTCCAGCACCGGGGCGATGCATCTGGTGCTGCTCACCAGTCCCCGCGTTGTAATCTTTTGGATCATAGCCGGGTGCGCCCATGTTGGTCCTAGACGCACCAGTAGAGCCAGGAGCTCCTAATGGGTCACGGGCCTTTTCTGCGCCCGTGGTCCCTGGAGCTCCTAACCCTGGCTGCCTAGTTTGACGACCAGCCATATTCTTTTAGGTGATTGAGATTTGATGTTTGTAGTTTGTTCTGAATGAAGCTTAATATTTTGGTTGGATTATGTTATTGACTTTACAGTTTTTGTTTGATGTAATCACATGTAATGACGTTTATATATAATGGAGTAGCTGCTGCAAATCTGCAATAAGGGATAGATTGTGTTAGACACGTACTATCAGATTGCTGCGTGGCTGATTTTTGGGGCAGTTGAGTTGACACTATGCTTGTTAATTTGTGAGTAATGATAATCCATCGTTACAGAAATGGTACCGATTGGCCCCAGAAGTTAGAAGCATATCTAACAGAGTAATAAAGCCCTAAAGATATTGTTATATAAGTTATCCATCAACCATTTTTTATTATACAATCGGTTGTATATATCATACGGATAATAAAAGAATAGAGCATATATCTTGTGATGTAAGGTGTCAACCCTAAGTGGTTAATATAGTATGAGGGTTTTCGCACTGGTTAGGTGTTTTCTAAGTTGATACTTCTATTAACATTATACGCAATATTAGTCATTTTTTCTCTTAATATTAACTCCTTTTTGAGGTTACCTAGATATGATACTTGATGTGAACTACACTAGTTTATTAGTTTTGATCATTTGTCTCTTAATACTAACTCCTTTACGAGGTTATTGACTTATGATAATTGACGTGAACTACACTAGTTTATTACTTCTTATCATTTTTTATATTAAATTTCCTTAAAAGAAAAAAAAAATACATTTTGTCGTGAATTCTCCTAATATTTTCTTTAGAGAAAATCTTACAAATTGAAATGACATTGAAATAAATACTTCATACAATACAATTTTTTTTTTTCCTTTTAAAAAAAAATAGGTAAAATGCATGATCAAAATTAATCAAATTAAGGTTTGGGAAAATCTGATCTAATATGAAGATTTTGGATGCTAGTTACTGCAAAATATATTGGATAATAATATTAATATTGATCAAATGTCGTAGATAAGGGATTAAGTGTGTTAGATTGGATCGAACAAATAATTTAACCCATTTTGTAAAACATTATCAACATGTAATTAAGATTTTTTGAATATGACCAATGAAAAGTTTGGATGTAGGAGTGTAGGACATACCATGCGTTGATTCTAGGAATTCATTTACAAAGTGATGAAGAATAAAGTCATTTAGTAGTACATACTAAAACATACTACGTAATTCATTTCATAGTTTCATGTATTGAAGTTAAGTCAGATTGACGAATGATAAGGCCTCGTATGATGCCTTCCATTCATCTTATGATAATCTTTAAGAATCAATATCTTGGGTATCCTTTGTCACAGACCTCCTACCATTAGATGTCATTCTTACTGATGCTTGATCAAAAACCAACTTATCGGTAACTCATTCTGCTCATTTTTGTACGGAATTGTACCAAGATAAACCCGAGCTAGCTGAACTCTTCACCAAGGTTTTTTGGTGTATCACGATTTTCCTTTGTATCGTAGTTGGGACTTGGGACAAGAGTTCATGATTGTCATGCTTCGGCCTCAGGGGGGAGGAGTATTAGAGAAGAGTTCCACACTGGTTAGGCTATTACAATTACATATTGTGCTTACAGTTTCCTTACAATTCTGTATTGTAGAATTGTATATAGTTTCTTTATCACAGATTCACAGTTGCTCTGTAATTCATATGTATAATAGGGTATTTTCAGGTCAATCAGCTTTAATTTCTCTCAACAAAATAATTATGCTTTTATTGTTTACACAAACACAAAACAGTTGATAACATGAATTGCTTCACTGACTACGTTGTGAAGTACCACCTAATTCACTATGTTATAGATGGATATTACGGTATTACACGAACCCGAAAAAGTAGTAGTTGTCCATTTATTCCTTCCAAGACCTAGTACTACTTGTATGTCGATCGACGAGTCTCAAAGCAAAAGGTGCCACCAGTGGGGTCTGGCCGGCACTCAGCACCGCCTCCATCTTCCTTATGATCACCATGATGAAGCTGCCCTTGTCCCTGCCCCCTGTCGCGTGTTAAGGGAACTCGGGTTACTTGCTCTTGGTGCACAGCAAAATAAGTGCCTCCTGTGCCACCACCTTGTCCTTCGGTACCATCAGCAGTAGGATCAGTTGTTGTAGTGGTACTATTGCCTAACCCTCTTGTCCCAGATTCTGCACCTGTGGTCTCATCACGACCACCACCACCACCACCTTGACCATCTTTTCGTTGAGGATCTGCCATTGTTTCTCTGATATTTTCTAGAATTTAAACAAAGGGAATATACAAGTATAAACTACTAGTGGTACAAGTTTGATTTACAGGGTGTACATAAATGGTTACTTATAAAAGTAAGTGTTATCGTTGGAAACAAGGAATAACACCAAACTGTTTTGATCACATTTATGTCTTTTTAAAATTATATAAATGTTACAGCAAGCTTAGGTGCCAAGCAACAAGTTATTACGTATTTGCGTGGCAGGGCGAGGTGTGGCGTGGCGTTTGCCTCAGCTGACACGCTCTGATTGTGACACCAGCGCCGCCCACCGTTTCTAAGGGATGCATATCTAGTCATCTCTAACATGGAATTTTTTTTAGTACTGCTGATAATTTACTGGACTCACAGTAATATACTAATATATCATTCTTCAGTAATATACCATTCTTGGGTTTTACTGATAATTTATGAACAGATATTGATCCAATACCATTAGTCTCCTAATCATAACTACAAACATCAGGCTGATAAATAAATAAATAAATAAATAAATAATCATGCTTAACCTACAATCAAGGGCATAGACTGTTGCGGCATAAATTTTGTCCAACCTTACACATATCATATATTTTTGAGGAGTTTTTTTTTCATATGTGGTTGCTTTATTTTATTTAATTATCGACATAATTTAACTTTGATTTTGGTTGGGATGAGCTGAGTTTGCTAAGTTTAGTTCAGTGAAAATAAGTTAACTGTCTTTAATTTTCAAATTTTGTGATCATGATATTGGAGTACAAGTTAAAATGTATGGATGAAGATGGTGCTTTTGTCACTTGTTTTTCGCTAGACGGAGAAAGTATCAATTTTTCAATCACATATTGAGAACAGTAACACAGTGGTTTGAGGTTAATTATTTTACTAATGTCAAAATGTTGTAAAAAGAGTACCACAAAACAGTAAATTTTCAATCCAATTACTGAGATAGATCCATGATTTAATTTTTGATGTTGTTGCACTCAGCTGTAAGCATCTACGGGTAAATCAGCTAACTGATTGTAAGTAAGTTTCACACATCACATTATATGATAAAAAACACAGTTTTACATATGAAACATGCTAAACTGTTAACCTAATTAACACACTAGTACAATACAATACGGAACTATTTTACTCTATTTTCGATACAAGAGTCACGGAAGAAGGCAGTGGGCACTTTCGGTACAAGATCATGAAACAGTACACAGTACACTTCAATGAAAGAACTGGTGAATATTTCATCGATGGTCACCATTACGATGATATGCTTCTATGGTGGGAATGCTTTGAGGATCAACTGGACTAACAACTTCTGTTTCCTCCTCATTACCAAATGGGTCATAATACGGAGATCCAAATGCCGTGGTTATTGGACCTTGACCTTGATACTCCTTTTGCTCTCCCAGCCTCTGTTCGAAAACAGCAAACAGGCCACCTTCAGGGCAGTCCTGCTGGTTGCTTGGTTTTGTTTCAGGTCTTGATGATTTGGTGGGCACATGTGCAGCTCCTTGTGGGGTTGTTCCAGGAGTTTGGCTAGGAATTTGGTCAGCATGATGATAAGGGCACTGATTCATAATTGTAATCTGAGTAAGGATGGATGACAAGATAGGTAGTTGGCTAATGATCTAAGTGGGATTTGGGGGATGAACCTTGTAAACTTAGGATAAGAAGAGACTATTAGATAAGATGTCTCGTACGGAGTAATTGTTACACGTACTCGAAACAATCCTTTGTTATGGAGCTTATATAAGTTGCCACATGGTAGATTTCTTGTTAAGGAATTATAGGTGTGGCTTAAGATTTTATCAAATTTCTAAAAAGGTCGTATCCAATGCATAGCAAAACCATAATGCCGATAATGGTATGTAATATGACAAAACATGGGGCAAACTAGCACAGGCAACAACCACAGCTCGAGAATATTCTACAGTTACTTGATGAGCTATTGGTATCTCAAGCTAGAAAGCTAAAAAACTTAGCTATTGGTATCTCAAGCTAGAAAGCTAAAAAACTTACTTACCTAGGATGACAATGATCAAACTGTAAGGATAATACGAAGTGTAATCCTTGAGCAAGATCAGACCTATGAATCAATAAAACATGTTTTTGCATCATATTTAACCCTTCTTATTTACAACTTACAAGTTACCAGAATTCCGAAGAAAGTGGTGAAGGTATGCAGATGACTCTAAGCTATGGCAATGCCACACTTGTTGATTTTTCATCTTTATCCGGAAGGCAGATCTCATCTGCAGCATGTAACAAATAGTGTATAACTGTCAATGGTTTGAGTCGTTTGACACAAATTTCCCACAAAAAAAAAATTACTATATGGTAACAAAAATAAAAAGACTACAGTATAAAAGGACTTCCAATGCATAAGATTCTATAATTTCATAAAACATGCTTTCTACTATCCGCCATTCTGCCTACCTCTATTGATTTCCAATAAGAGTATATGGTGGATGAATGGGGACTTTTGCAGATCAAAATAAGGGAAATAAAAACATGAATATCTTACATTCTTACCTATGCTAGTCGTGTGCAGTTGAATTAAATCATTTACAAACTTTCACAAGTTACAAGCACAACCAAATACTGTTGAATATTAAGAACCCAATAGTTCATTTCTGTCAAGGGTTTATGTTCAACCAATTTCGAGAAGCAGATCACATGGTTTGATGGCAACTATCACCATTTTAACAAGAAGATCATAGCTTTTGAGTTTTGACTGTAAGGATTATCTAAACATCAATCTTTACAAGTATATCACCAGAAATTTCCACAGGAGCAAACTCCATCACGAAAATGGTGAAACCTCATGTTGTCTCTAACAAAAATCTCCCTACCAGTAATCTTAGAAGCACCACACATGAAAATGTGGCAGTCTTCACAAATCCTAAGATTCTTCATAATCCTAACTGCAAGAGAAGGTTCAGTAGTCAACAATACAAAACCTAAAGCTACCTTCTCGCTGTGACTCATTAATATTTGTCTCTTGTCATCATCACTAACGTCGTAGCTCACTGACCCTAAATTTGGTTGGTATCCGTTAAGCTTTAACCTATTTAGAAGGTCTTCCAACACTTGTTTAATCTCTCCATATCTAGGATGAGATAAGTCTCCAGCAAAAAAATCATGGACACTTCCTTTCTTTCCTTCCACCCAACTACGCGCAGGAATCTTTTTTAAACCCTTTTTCTTAATTAGTTTTCTCACTCTAGTGACACCATCCCATCTTCCAGCTGATGCCAGTATGTTCGCTAGCAATACGTGGTTTCCTATACTCTCAGGCTCAAGCTCAAATAAATGGCTCGCGGCAATCTCAGCAATGTCAGGATTATTATGAATGCTACAAGCCCCGAGCAGTGCACCCCACACGCTTCCTTGAGGTTCCAATGGCATTGACTGTACAACTTCAAGGGCTTCTTCCAAGTGACCAGATCGTCCAAGAAGATCAACCATGCATGTATAATGGTCACCTGCAGCTGTGATGCCATAGACATTTTCCATGGTTCTAAACAATCGACGTCCTTCATCAACCATTCCAGCATGACTGCACGCTGTAAGCACACCAATCATAGTAACTTTGTTTGGTCTTATATCTGTAGTCCTCTCCATCTCATAGAACAACTGCATTGCTTCAGCAGCACAACCATGAAGCGCGAACCCTAGAATCATCGAACTGTAGGTGTACACATTCCTTTCTCTCATCACCTTAAAAATCTTAAAAGCCTCATTTAATCTCCCACATTTCGCATACATATCAACCAATGCAGACCCAATAACAACATTTCTATCCGGTCCATGCCCTGAACTTTCAGCAATGTCCAAAATCCTCATCGAATACTCCACTGTACCAAGCTGAGCACACGCCGAAATAACACTAGCCAAGGTAAACTCATCAGCCTTAATCCCTAATCCCTGCATCCTCTCAAACAACTCCAAAGCCTCCTTAGGCCGAGCATTCTGCGCATACGACGAAATCATAGCAGTCCACACAACAGCATCCTTAACATCAAGATCATCAAACAATTCTAAAGCAGCTTCCATCTCCCCACGCTTCGCATACGTAACCATCAACGACGTTCCAGATACAACATCTCTCACAGGCATTTCATCGAACACCTTACGTGCACTCTCCAAAAATCCATTTTTCACATACAAATCAATCAAAGAATTCAAAGCATTCAAATACAAATCAGACACAAACCCACCAATCTTAAACAAATACCCATGTAACTGAAACCCTAACCCTAAATCTCTCATTAAAGTACAGCCCTTAAACAGAGCACAAAATGTAAAAGGAGTTTCCCTAACACCATACTTCCTCATACAAGAATACAAAGAAAACCCATCATTAAAAAACCCATTTAAAACATACCCACGAATCAAAGCAGTCCAAAGAAACGAATCCGGGTAATCAACTTGATTGAAGATTTTTCTTGGGTATTCATTAATTGGGTAATTTAGTTTAGTGAAAATGCGGATTAATTTAGTGAGAACATAACTGTTTTGATTGAGATTACATCGGTAAATGTGAGCATGAACTTGTTTGAGGTGGGTGAAGTTAGTGCAGGAATCTAAAGATCTGATTATGTTGTTTTGAAGATGATGGTATGTTGAAGATGAAGATGTTGTAGTGGTTTCTTCGAAGCAGATTTTGCGAATTGTGTGGGAGGAAAGACGAGGAGTTGTTGGGAATCGCATTAAATTGTTTTGGGGTTTTGATTTTGGTTTTTGTATGTGAGTTTGATATGAGTGGTAATATTATCAATTGATGTAATGAAAATATGGCGCCTTTGTTGACCGTTAGTCTGTTACTCTGTTAGTAGTACTTGTAGACTGTAGTTGGCTTGTTGGAGTTTTATGTCACTTGTGTACTTGTGTTGTGTGTTTTTTTTTGGTTACTAGGGCTTATGTTATTTCAAATCTTTATTTGATATAAATATCCGTGTCGGACACTCAATTCTTAGACACTTTAATCTGAACCAAAATCATGTAGATTTTTCATAAAATTGTTATGTTTAATATTTAGTTATATGCTGTGTTTGACACTTCTAGTAGAATTCAAGTAATATAGGTTATGAACTAGGGAGCAAAGAATGAGTAAGAATCGGTTTTTTTTAACCAAAAGAAATTATAACTTGTAGAGTTATGTGTAATTGTGCGATAATCCAAACATAATTATATGTTGCATCTGTTGAGTGTTACACCTTATTGTCCTAGTCTAATACCCTTTTGTTTTAAAATTGTTCACATTTCGTAAACTTTAAATCTTATCCATCTCCAATGTTTTTTTTTAATATATTAACTGTTTCTCTCGGTGTCTTAAGTGCATATGTGAGGCATTTTGAATTGGAAGTTTGGAACTCAGTGTAGAGTCTACTAGGCTAGGACATCTTCTATCACTATTGGCATATATAAAAAGTGCCTAAATTCTATTAATATATACATAATTTCGTAGTTCATAGTTGGATGAAATCTTTACACGAGAAAGTATATGTCTAAAGCACCTCTGGTCGAGAGGATGCTATTTTGATAATTTTAAAACAAAAAATTCCAAGTCAAAAATATGCATTTTTAAGTTAAAACAGATATTTTTCAAGTCGCAATATTTGCCAAGTCATGAAGCAAAATTCTCAACTCACAAGATTGTTTTTAATTCAAGTCAAGAATATACGTTTTCAAGTCAGGATGCTAAATTTTTAAGTCAACAAAAAAACACAATGTCCTTTGGGCTAGCTATGCTCTTCGTATATCATAGCTCTTCTTTACACCATATATTGCTATGTGAGATTATGACATATTGCTAGATTTAAAAGACAATGAGTGTGTTCGGCAAGAACTTTTGGAGTAACTTTTAGCTTTTGGACCTAGTCAAAAAGTTACCCTAAAAAATTATTGTTGTTTTTCGAGTAGCTTTTGAAAATAGATAGCTTTTGAACTAGCTTTTGTGGAAAGCTATAAATTAAAGATAGCTTTTAGGAAAAAAAAAGTAACGTTTAACTTGAAATTTTGTTTTTTTTTTTATTTTACTTTTTGGTAAATAATTATTATTTTCTTTGACTTGGTATTTTTTTTTATTTTAGCAAATAATAATTTTATTTTTATAGCTCCAACAGCACTCATATTATTAACAGCTAGCTCGACAGCTAAACTTTAACAACTACAATTTGATAGCTCACAGCTACTCAAAAGCCGAAAGCTACTCAAAAGCTAACAGCCAACACCTACAACTAGTTTTGCTGAACACACCCAATCGGGATTACCTACACCCGGAGCACCTTCCTCTAGGTGCTCCTGGTGTAAAACGCAGAGTTTTGGGCTTGCCAAAAACTGCAGCAACAAACTGCTATAAATAAGCAGTTTGTTGCCTTTTTTTTTTTAAAAAAAAAAATCATCCTTCTTCCTCGCTGATTCTCTCTCTTCTTTCTCTCAAAATCAAAACAATTCTCTCTCTAATTTCAAACCCTAGAATTTCAATCATGGAAGATTCAACAGAAAATCAAAGAAATACAAACCAAAACAACACAAAAATAGACGATGTACAAGAAGTAATCAATGAAGATTTTACAGAAATTTGTAAGTTATACTTTTCGTCAAATTTTTCATAATTTCATTTAATAAACGTTCAAAAAGTTTCAACTGCAGTTCAGAAATTATTGTTCTGAAATTCTGCATATATGCTGATGAAGATTCACAAATGTTCAGAAAAAATGAATTAATGTTCAGAAATAAAACGTCTATATAAATATGTTGTTCTGAACTTTTTCATAAAAATTCTGAACATTAGTAACATTGAATTGTTGTTCAATTTCTTTTGTAATTGATGTAATCATATTTCTGAACTTCTTCATAAAAATTCTGAACATTCACAAAAAAAGAATTGTTGTTCTGTTTTTTTGTAGTATTGGTTTATAATTTATTTGTGAAACTTTTTCATAAAACATTCTGAACATTCAGAAAAAATGATGTTGTTCAGTATTTTCTTCTAATGTTGTACAAGAGTTGTGTCGCTTATCATTGGTAAGTTTTCGATTTTTGAGATGATTCAATCCAATGATTGTGAATGAAGCTGTGAATCTGAATTATTGAATGTAAAGTGAACAATGATGAAGAAGCATTTGATTTGTATAACAAATCTGCTTTCGAAACAGCTCAGCATCAAAAGATCAAGTGAGGTTGAGGGTGGCATGGAGTGGGGACAATGAGGCAGTTTGTTTGTTCTTAATATGGCAGAAGGATGATCAAATTAGAGAAAGAAAGGTCTTTTGAAAAAGCAGACCACAAGGACAAACTGCAATGCTTTTGTTTCAAATCAGCATTGATAAACAAGGCAATGGACATGTTCAAGCAACAATATGCCAAATAACCCCCACAATGATACCTATGAGAAGAGACACTATCTCAGATCTCAAAGAAAAAAACAGAAATCAGCTACAATTTATGAGCACTATAAAAGCAAGGGAGAGTAGTAAGAAAATTGCAGATGCAATGCATGTAATGAGGAAAAGACGCAGGAGGGGATCTCCAATGGTAGGATTCATGGGAAGGATGCTACAATAAATATCCATAGAGAAGAAGAGAAGAAAGAAATAGGTTGGAGCAGAATGACAAAAATTTGATAAAAAGTTAGCACACAAAGTGTATATTGAACATTTATGCATAGTATTTGAACAAGTTTTAGCCACAAAATTGAACATTAAAAAATGCAGACAATAAAAGGATGTTTTAAAACTATATCTGACTTTACGCAAACTAGCTGAACTTTTATGCCTTTTTCTGAACTTTATGCAGGCAATCAAAGGATCCAGAATCTTCTATGAATTTGAGGTGATGAGGGAAGATGGACATTAATCAGCTTTCTGGCGAGATACCAAAATGAAAAGAGATATGAAGCATTTGGCGATTTGCTAGTATTTGATACAACTACAGAACCAACAAGTATAAACTGATATGTGCTCCTTCGTTGGAATGAATCATCATTGTTCAAAGTGAGGTGGAATGGGATTTGTTTTAATGAGAGAGAATTGAATTCGTCTTGGCTAATTCGAGCGTTCTCAGTGCGAATGGAGGAAGACAATCCAACAACAATAATGACTGATCAGTCTGCACCAATGGCTGCTGCAATAAAAATAGTATTTCAGAAAACACAAATCCACAGACTATGCACATGGCATATTTCTCAAAATGCAGCAAAACACATTGGTCATTTAAAAGCTTGGATGGCTTCAACAACATATTCAACTTATCTGAAGTATTGTGAAACGCCAGCTGAATTCGACCAGTTTGGTCAAGGTATGTTTTTAACTTCTAAATTATCTTGAAATTCTCATGTAGAGATATCTGAACATAATGGCATATAAGATGAACATTAGTCTAAAATCCAATATTCAATAATATGAAAACACTATTTTTTCATTAATGTTCAGATATTTAATAAGATTGTTCATTTTTCAGAATGCTGATAAAATACAATTGCGCCGATAATGAGTGCGCTGCAAAAATTAGGGGCAGATAGATTTCAATGGTGTCCTGCTTTTCAAAAAGTACTTCTCGGGGGTTTTATACTTTCATCTCAAAGAAGTGAAACGACAAACAAGTCTGTATCAAAGACGGATAACCAAGACCATAGGACTCTCTGACTTTTACAATTGCTTTTTGATGTGGTATCTGAATGGAGAAGTAAGGAAAATGGAGAGACTTTAACACTATCAAAGGGAATAGAAACTTGGGTGTTTGCAAACATCCAGGATACTTGAGCATGCTCGAAAGATATGACACCGCTGAAACATACAAGTGTTTGAAGATGAGTTCATTTAAAGGAACATGCTTGCAACAATTTATCAATTAAGATAAATTCAAGTTGTATCTTTCTAGTTTGGAGGCCAAATGTAGATTTTATGAGACAACAAGTTTGTATTTGACAAGCACACTCATGAGTGCGAATTGCAATGCAATCTATTCAGTTGAAATGGGAATATCTTTCCCAGTTCACTACGACATATACCACATTGCAACAAATGTGCGAAAGAAGTCAGAACGATACAATGAAACGAGTGGGTTGCAAGACTGCTAGTCAACTCATCTCAAGAGGAGAAAATGGAACAAATAACATGTCCAAGCTGCAGTTTGAGAGCACAAACTCTGAGATTTCTTGTACGTCTTGATCACAGCATGCGCCAACAGATACAATATGCCAGAAAAGAAATAGATTAACGACTTTGACGTACACTGAAAGAAGAAGCATTGAAAGCATGATGGGGAAAATTAACTTTGATCAGAAACACGTTCACAGTACAAATTTAAAAAACAATAAGTAACTAGGCCTATAAAAAAAATGAACATCAATGCTTTAAAAACATGAAACATCCATATCATTGCTAAAATGAACAATAAGTATAAGAAAATGACATAATGTTTGAAAATGACATCATATAAAACAGTGATAAAAAAAATGAACATAAATGCTAAAAAAATTTGAACATCACTATCATTTGCTAAAATGAACCAATAGTATAAGAAAATGAAACATCAATGTTGAAAAATGAACATCACATTTTAAAAAGATGCAAATGAGCCAATAACAATAATAAAATGATCAACACTATTAACAAAGTGAAAACATAGCGATTAAAAAAAGAAAATCAATGCTAAAAAAAATGAACACGCATATCATTGCCAAAATGACATAAGTATAAGAAAATGAAACATAAATGTTTGAAAATGAACATCAATATAAAAAGCTGCTAAAAAAAATGAACTCAATGCTAAAAACATGAAATCACGATCATTCAAAATGAACAATCAAGTATAAGAAAATGAACATCAATGTTGAAAAATGAACATCAATATAAAAAGCTGCACTGCAAGTAAAATAATAAAATGATCAACACTTTTAACAAGAATGCAATAGTATTTACAAAAAATGAACATCAATGTAAAAAAGATGAACATCACATCATTGCTAAAATGAACAATAAGTATAAGAGAAATGAACATCAATGTTTGAAAAGAACATCAATATAAAAAGCTTGGCAAATGAGCAGGGTAGTATAACAATAATAAAATGATCAACAATTTAACAAAACTGAACACTAGTATTAAAAAAATTGAACATTCATATCATGCAAAAATGAATACTAAATATAAAAATGAACTTCAGTGTTAAAAAAATGAACAACAGTACAAACATAATGAACACTAATAGTAAGAAAATGAAAATCACTTCAATGAAAATGAAATCATTTAAATAAACTAAACTGAATAACAATAACAAAATGAACATTTACAACATAAAAATGAAATTATAAAAATAATCAAATAGATTACCATTTCCCTTTCCATTATCCTTATCATCCACTTTTTCGTTGAATCAACCTTCTTAAAGGTTTCTCTTTCGAAACTACAGATTTTTTGAGTTCATCAGGATTCACTGGTTTTTGTCTTTGGTTTAGGAAGAGAGTTTTGGTTTTCAGCTTTTTAAAAGGGCCTAAACCTCTTTTCAATTGATCAAGCTTAATTCACGCTTAACCTTCTTCTTTAATGCCACCTTTACTTGCAACATGCTTCATCTTCTACCAACAACCGCAGATGAAGCACCCACATCTCCCATCTTCTACATGTGATCAGTATTTGTTCCCTCAAAAGGAACACATTAGCAACTGATCTTACTTCAGCATCAAATTTGGATTTCCTAACATAATAAAAATAAAAAACAAATAAATAAAGAAGAAAAATCAAATGTTTTTAGCACTTAAACAATACATAATAACAAAACAAAGATACCTGAAAGAAGGACTGATTTTTCTCTGATCTCTATTTAATTAAATTTGACAACCAATTTTTCTTTTCAGGTCGTGAATATTTATAAACTTTTCAGATCTGGAATACAACATATAAAACAATGCAACACAATATACACATTCAAAAGTAAGCTGACATTATTTAGAAAGATATGAACATTCTAACATTAAAAAATGAGTATTAACATGAAAAACAAACTAAAATGCAGTGACACTAGCCTTCACAAAATGAACATCAACACCACACAACGAAATGCAAACATATATACACTTCAAAGTAACTGAAATTATTACAAAGATATGAACATTAAGAAATTATCAAACTAATGCAATTGAACATTAGCTTAACAAAAATGACATTTTTGCAATGAAAATCAACACCACACAACCAAAGCAACAACATATATAAACATTCAAAAGTAACTGAACATTATTACAAAGATATGAACATTCTAACATAAAAAATGAGTATTAACATAAAAAACAGAACATTAAGAAATATCAAAACTAAAATTCAATACAATAACTAAAATTCACATACTGTTTATCCTCCTCATCCTCCACATCCGTCATTGCATCAAGTTTCTTCAAAACTTCTTGACTTTAGACGTATGGCGATTGATCTATTCATCATCTTATGCTTACATACTAACAACTCTTAAAGTAAGAGAACAGATTCTACAAAACAAAAAAAATATACACAAATTAAATAACATGACATAACAATATAAAGCATAAACAAAAACGAAATCATAAAACGTGATTCCACAAGTAAGCACGATCTACCCTTGAAGAGCCATTTCCTCCTCACTTGAACTTATCCATGAGAAATGAAGTGCAAACAAACCTTAAATGTGTATCTCCACGAAATAAAAAAAAAACATAAAAAGAATTGAAATGATTTGAAAAATCGTTTTTTGGACTGAATATGCCAAAGGCCAAAAAGGGAATTGAAAGAACAAAAAAAACTGACCAAAGGAATAAAGAGAAACTGATATTCAGTGTTTGAAAAAGAAAAGAAAAAAAAAAAACAAAAAAAAATTGCTGGCGTGTAACACACGCGCCCGGGTACACCTAGAGGTAGGTGCTCCGGGTGCACCTAAGAATTTGCGGAACACACCCAATATGCACAAAACAAAAATGTGTTAACCTTATATTCCATTCGTATGAATAGTTTAGTAGTGGGGGAAGGACATGATTTTCTTTCGTTATAAAAAGGAAAAAATTACTCTTACTTACCAAGAATACATAACCAACCTTTTTATACATGTTTTAATATCAACAAATTGAACAAAAACGCTAACCAATGCTGATTTACAAATTTTAGCAAATTTATATCTAAATTTTTAAAAATTGATATTGACGGACTCTATATTCCCTCCATTCCTAATTAAATGTTTGATATGTTTAGAATTTACACTATTTATAAGATGAAAGAATCTTTCTAATTACTTACAATATATAAAACAAAACATAGTCATATGAGGTTTTGTTTAATTCGTCTTAATAAGTACATTATTAATATTTAATTACTATAATTTTTACATATATACAACAAAAGATATTTAAGGTCAAACAAGTACATTGACATATGTGCAAGTCAAGCAAACAAGCTGTTAGCTTTTAAGTAACTGTTGGCTTTTGAGTAGCTGTTAGCTGTCAAATAGTAGCTGTTAGAGTTTAGCTGTCAAGGTAGCTGTTAATAATACGAGTGTTCGGCAAAAGTAGCTGTTTGAAATATAATAATAATAATATATTATTATTATTATTATTATTGTTGTTGTTATTATAGATTAAGATAACTGATGCTATAACAATAATTTTGATAATTCGAGATTGTAAAAAAAAAAAAAGTGCTACTCATAATAAAATAAACAATGATGTCAACATATTTTAAATACTTTATAAAAAATAAAATTTTGAAAAAACCAAGTCAAAATATTTTATATATTTAAAAACAATTAAAAAAAAAGTTGCACTGCTACTTTTTCACACAACGCTATTTTTTTAAGTGTTCGAAAGCTACTTCAAAAGCTAATAAACTCTAAAAGCTAATCTAAACTCTAATTCACCAAACACACATAATTTTTTAGAGTAGCTTTTTGATTTGGTCTAAAAGCCAAAAGCTACTCTAAAAGTTGTTGTCGAACACAGCCAAAATTTAGGCAAATTCTTAGGTGCACCCGGGCGCGTGTGTTACACGCGCAGCAGTTTTTTTTTTTTTTTTTTCCTTTTCTTTTTCAAAAATTGAATATCAGTTTCTTCTTTATTCCTTTTGTCAGTTTTTTTTTTTTTGTTCTTTCAACTTCCTTTTTGCCTTTTGTCTATATTAAGTCCAAAAAAGCGATTTTCAATCATTTTCAATTCTTTTTATCTTCTTGTGGAATCACATTTTAAGGTTTTGCAATTAATTTCTCATGGATAAGTCAATGAAGGAGGAAATGGTTCTCAGGGTAAGATTCGTGGCTTACTTGTGGAATCACGTTTATGATTTTCGTGTTTTTTGCTGTACATTGTTTATTTAGTTTTAATTTTGTGTAATTTTGTTGCTTTTGTAGAAATT